>VDFB02281492.1:644228020-644315219 GCA_007258455.2 Sequoia sempervirens
AATGGCAGGTATGAAGGACTTACTTTATATGCATACTATGCAGTCTAGCTTAAGACAATGTTCTTAGAAGAGATTGAAGGTGGATTATGGAACTCAAGGGTTACCATTGAAAGGATTAAAGCAAAGACTGAGATCTATTTAAAAGCCACGGTCATGAATATTAAAGATGTCACATGCAAAAACCTAGTAATTTGGAGTAATGAATACAGTGTGAGAGGATAGTGTGCTGGGGCAGATTTAGGAGATCTCCACATTATCTAATTACAGGGAAATACATCATTTATTTATTTTTTTAATTAAAAGAAATCATTCTAAACCCTATATAGGATACATTGATACTTCAAAAGCCTCTGAAGGAATTTCAGATTATGCACATATATGTCAAGTAACATTCATAAGGTTTAGAAAATCTTGATCACTCTCTAGAATAGCCCATTAAACATGGGTTGTGCTTGAATGCACTACATAATTGATATAACACAACCACTCTGCATATCAACCAGAGTTATAGGCTCTTTATTGCAGCAAGAGGTAATCACTCTTCGATCATGCTATAATTACATCCTATCCTGTTAAACTTGAGACAACCTGAATGCACCCAATGATGATTATTGACACCTACATTATACAACCTGAATTAACTACATTAAATGAGTGCCTCCATTTCTATCACAAAATAGCCACATTAAACTTGGGTCACACATGAATGCATCCTGTATTTGTTATAGCACAACTGTGCCAAATGACCAATACAGTTATGGATCACATAATTACATTCACAAGAATCTGTTCCTCCGTTGTGATCTTATGGTGATTCCACACAACAAAATCTGGACATGAAATTCTCAAAACCTCTACAAATGAAATCTGATGAGATATTGCTTTAAAATATGATTTTCAAACCTGGAACTACAAATCTGACTTACTGAATTCTGCAAAAAGACAATGACTATCCTCAACCTGGTGATATCTTCTTGAATTTTTTCTGATTTTTCCCAGGAAAATCGTCCGTAGTTCTCCACAAACTGTCTCAAGTAGAGCAAAACACGTCCCAATACATCACTCACTTTTCTTTATGTCGGCCACAATTTGATTTTTTTTAATTTTTCATGTTTGTGAACATTGAAGAAAATAATAGCCGACATTTCGACGAACACCAGGTTCGTCGATATCTCGACGGACGTCGGGGATAAACTTTCGAAACAATTGGAAATTACACATCAAATTTTACAAGCACCCGACGAACATCGAATTTTACATATTTTGTCGGACAGTTTCGTCGTATTTTGCAGTCAAATGTATTAGTGCATGATAAGATAGATTCAAGGTTTCTCCTAAATTAATTCAATAATATTTCTAAGGGTCAAATTTGGTTGTTGTTGATTTCAATGTAAGGTTTCAGAAGGCCATGAACAGATTACCTCTTCATTTTAGGCTCAATGATAGTGTGTGCTTGGTGAACTACAGTAATGCATTTTATGTAAAAATGAGTTATCTCCTATTGTACAAGAACCCTCAAACATTAAGAGAAGCCTTCAACATGGTAGGCCACATTGCTAACATTAGAAGAGCAACCGGTAAATTTGAGAGAAGGGATTGTGTTAAGATCTTGAAGAACCCCAAGAAGGAGGACAAACATTTTAGCAGTAAAGGGATCTTCTCTTGAAGATAAGATTGATAATATTGCAAGCTCCATCAAGGGAATTAGCTATAGACTTTCCAAGCAAGAAAAGGGACTAAAGAATGATAAATCAAACTTCCACAAGAATGAGAAGCCTCCTTGGCTGCAAGACTATCCATATAACACCAACTGGCATAGTGGGAAGCCAATTCCCAACAATCAGAAAAATTCACAAAATAAGGTCCCCCATGATCCTTTGTAGAAAAGTTCAGTCAATTTTGCTAATGATACACCTTGGTGTGTTGTCTTCCAATTTCCTCATGCTGCTCAAACATGTTTAGTGGCAAGGAATTTTGATGAAGAACATGGTCAATCAAATTATTATGAGCCAATGAAAGAAAATGATGTACAAGTCCTTGTGCTTATGCATAGATAAGATTTTGTTTATGAAGAGTTCTCTTCGAATGAAGAATCATAGGAGGTGGATGTTGATTTTCAAAGGAAACAATTAGATTCTCACCATCAACAAATTTTCCTTGATGAAGATGAAGATTTTGAGGGAAAAATTTATGCCATGGAAACTAATGAAATGGATGTGTCTTTGAGAATACCTTTTGATGAAGAGTACATTTTAATGATAGCTACATTGGTGGAGCAAGCCAAGAATACTTACAACTTGAGAAGTAAATTTGTCAATTGTGACTAGGGTAAGCCTGGTAGTATGTTGATGAAGGAAAATAATGCAAAGAAGTAGGGAACTAAAATAGAAGAATTGGTCAAGCTTAAGAAAGGAGAGGCCAAAACTAAGGAGAGAAAAGGACCTTAGATTTGGGTCAAGAAGGATGATATAGCTAAGAATCCTGATGGGGTTGTTTCAGTTGTTAAGGTTAAGATCTAAAGTTCAAGTGTTGATCTAGAAAAGAAACAAGATAAGAAAGAGACTGAGAAGAAGTTTAATCAGTAAAAGATTCAAGTGGAGGAACAAAGCATGATTCCTTATGAATTTACAAAGTATAATACATTTGATATGTTTTAGTTTCAATCTCAAGTCAAGGTGACTATTCCAATAATGGAAATGATGAGAATAGATGAACATAAGAAGAAGGTAGTGGTCCTCATCAATAGTGCTGCTAAGGCTTGTGAAGACAAAGTGGTGTCTACTCAGCCCCAAGTGATTGGAAATCAAGTGAATGAAGAGGAAATGGAGGGGAACATTGTTGAGACCCTCAGATTTATTTGGGCAGCACCATCACAACTTTCCCAAATAATATTGATCCCTTCTATGTAACTCTTATTGTTGATGGTAAGCTGCTTAAGAATTGTATGATTGATTAAGGGGCTTCATCAAACATTATGCTAGTAGAAATAATGAAGGAGATGGGATTGCAAATAAATTGTGTATATAGAAAGTGTTATGCCATAGACTCTAGAGAAATCCTAGTCATTGGAGTTATCAAAGATGTCCCATACAGATTAGCTCCCTTCCTTGACAAGGAGTTTGTCATGAGCATAGTGTGGTGGACATCCCACCCAATTATCACATGTTGTTGTCAAGGAAATGGAGTGCCTCCATGGGAGGTAGTATGCAATGTGATATTTCCTTTGCAAATTTTCCAATTGAAGGAAAGGATATCAAACTGGTAAGGGACCTAAGAGCTCCACATATCATTCAGTTTGTAGGAGAAACACATAAAATCCATTTTGTGGACACTGGTATAGGAAACATCAAAATTGAAGAGTTACAAGAAGAGGAAGAAAAAAAACTAGCACCTTTTGAAAAGGAAGTATTGTGGCAAGCTAACAATGATGACTTATGGAACATGAGGTTTGATGGAGCTTGTTCAAAAGAAGGAGCTAATGTAGGGGTATTACTTATTTATCTTAATGGTAAGACGTTCAAGTTTTCATTTCAATTGAAGTTTTCTTGTACAAACAATGTAGATGAGTATGAAGCCTTATTACTAGGGTTGAGCTTAGATAAGAAACATGACATTAAAAAGATAAGAGTTATTGGAGACTAAAAACTAGTGGTTTCTCAGGTTAGAGGAAAGTATGCATCAAAGAATACTAGACTAAGATAGTATAGAAATGTTGTCTGGGATTTGCTGATGTGTTTTTTATGCACTTCTCAACATAGGTAATGCATAGATGCATCACCTCTCTTTAAAGACAATATTAAACAATCAAATTGCATAACACTATCCCAAGGTATCTAATGCAAGGTCTTGATAGTGCTTGGAATATCTCAATTGTTTTATGTGATTTTGCTAGAATGACAAGGCAAACTTACAGATGAGTTAAAAAACATGGGAAGTTGCATCTTGAAATGGAGTTCATAAGATGGGGAAGTTTGTTGTGTGTTTTCTATAGGTTCAAACAACAGTCTTGAACTCCATTTTATCAATTGATTTAGCTTTACAATGTGCAATAAACATTCCCTAAGGTTACTTATTAAAAAAAGGGAAAAAGGGCAGGGAAGAGAGGAAGTTCTTCGATTTGAAAATATGAAAGAATAGTGATCATGGAGGTTGCTATAGTAGAAAAAATCCCTCAACTATGTTTTGATTGGTCAAGAGGATCCTATAATTACACAAAACCAGTGCAATTTTCTAAGGACTACAGATTTTCAGATTGCACATGCACATGCGATTGAACTAAGTTGCAACATTGAAATCAAGAAGCCCAGGATAACTTTAAATAGTAGTTTTTCATCAACAAGTGCTAAAAGTATGGGTTGAAATTTCACCAAATACCATAACAAAATTTTCCATTATCACTTCCATTCAAGAATCAACAACTAAACTAAAAAGGGAAGTAGAACCATGCATGCAAGATGAGAAAAATCAAAGATAACATCCATAAAATCATGCAATGTTGTCTTCTATTTTTGCAAATTCTTTTTACACCAGCTCTCCAACCCTTTACAAATAAGGGGCAAGCCCATATTTATAGTTTTCCAAAGCCCAAATGAATGGATAGGATTGATTTACAATAAATGGCCCAAATTTGTTTACATTAGGGATTCACCTACCCCCTATTATCCAACAATTTAAAATACATCATTTGTCATTTTCTTGTTTTGTCATTTAGTGCTTAGGTGTTGTAGAAATTTCATCATTTAGTTGATTTCCCTTTTACTATAGTTGAATCTTCCTAAAAATTGCCTTCTTACTTGATGTGTTTGTAGTGTTCTTCATTGGATCAAATGGGACCATCGACGACTGGCATCAATGGATTGGTTTCCCTTGATTCAGGCAGACATCTCCCTTATGCTTTCTTCAAGACCACCCCCTTACATTTTTGTCATTGACTTCCTCGACATAGGCCCACTTCTAATGCTAATTGTATTGATGGCTACTACAAGGAAAGGTGGACATAAAATGAATGGTGACAGAACCTATGTGCTTTTCCTTGTTCAGCTTTCTCAACGGGTCTCTTGACGGACCCATAGTAGGCTCTTTGAATCCTGCATACATGAAGTGTTGTAAGTTATTTCATACACAAATCAAGGAAAATATTACTCAAATCCTACAAAATCCTTGTTAGATCCATCCATGCATCATCAAAAGATCATAATATTCATATTTGGAGCTCATTTGGACCATAAACATTAATGTAGGCCCAAGGGGCTGGGTAGTGAACGGGGGACAACAAACTAGAAGGGAAGTTCCCGCACCTCACAAAACTTAGCAAAACCAAGATTTTTCAATTATAGCACATGGGAAAAGGGGAAGGAGGAGTGCCAAGAAAAAATTCCTCAAGATTGGACTCATTTAAAAAAGCATAAGCTTGGAAGGGGAAAGTTGGAGGGTCACCGCCCTTTGAAATGATAATGAGCACATGACAGCCCAGAAGGAAAGTCCCAAACAGTGATGGAGGGACGGAGTCCCGGAAACAACCATGGAGGGGCCGGTTCCCGAAGGCTGAGTCACAGGGGGGTGATAGATGTTCAAAATGGCCCCAAAGGGATGGAGTCTCAGAAACGACCACAGAGGGGCTGGATCCTAGAGGCCAGGTTGCTAGGGGCTAGCAGATGTTCAAAATGGCCATGAAGGGACGGAGTCCCAGAAATGGCCATAGAGGGGCCAAGTTCTAGAGGTTGGGTCGCCAGGGGCCGATGGATGTCCAAAATGGCCACAGAGGGATGAAGTCCTAGAAATGGCCATGGAGGGGCCGGGTTCTGGAGGCTAGGTCACCAAGGGCTGGCAGATGTCCAAAATAGCCAAGAAGGGATGGAGTCTTAGAAATGGCCACGAAGGGTATGGGTTTTAGATGCTGGGTTGTTCGAGGCTGGCAGATATTTAAAATGGCCACAGAGGGGTGGAGTCCCAAAAATGACCACAGAGGGGCTGAGTTCTAGAGGCTGGGTTGTCAGGGGTTGACGAATGTTCAAAATAGCCATATAGGGATGAAGTCTCAAAAATATCCACAGAGGGGCTAGGTCTCGGAGGCTAGGTTGACATATGTTCAAAATGGCCACGGAGGGGCAGAGTCCCAGAAATGGCCACAGAGGGGTTAGGTTCAAGAGGCTGGGTTGCCAAGGTTTGGTGGATGTTCATAATGGCCACGGAGGGACAGAGTCTGAGAAATAGCCATGGAGGGGCTGGGTTTCAGAGGCTTGGTCATCGGGGGACAACAGATGTTCAAAATAGCCATAGAGGGGTCAGGTCTCACAATGAAATTTTTGCAACTTCCCAAAACTTAAAAAAACCTTAGAATTTCACTTAGGCACCACAAAAATATCCCAAATCCATAGGAAACTTGTCCCCAATGTCAAAAATGAAGGAAAAAGTGAATTGAGTGAGTAGGGAAATCCGGCCAAGGAAATCTGGTATGCTGGACCCGAAGGACCTGAAGGACAAAGAATTTGTGGGGGGAACATGATCAACTTGAAATGATACTATGAGGCTCACTGACCATTTTAGATGCCAAAATTGGGGGAACACAAAATGAGGCAATGACACAAAATGACCCGACAAGGCAACAGGAAGAGAGGGTCCTTGTTCTGAACGGAGCATGTGTGCAAAACATGCGCAACAAATGGCAACTCGCTGGGGAAATTCTCTAGATCATTTCGATAACAAGCTAGAATCATGAACCCAAAATCTCTGGTTTTGACCTTCATGCTAGGGTAAACAAACTAGACGCTCAACCAAAGGATCAAAACTACTAGCCAGCTCAACCTTTAGTTTGCTGACAATCCAAGTGTATGCAGTTGCACTAATTCTCATCCTTCAGTTGCTATAAGAAGCCAAGCTCTATCAAGTTAAGCTATGTAGTTTATTCTATTTCCAAAAGCATCTAGGACATTGCCTTGTTGCTAGCCAGGTGTCCATAGCCCCAACGAGGTTGTCGCTATGATTCTCCTGAACATTGCTCTGCTGCCAGCCAGGCATCCATAGCCCTAGTAGAGTTGCTCAAATACCCCTAAAAATTTGAATTTTTTCTTTCTTTTAATTTTCAATTTTTTCTTTCTTTCTTTCTTTTCTCTTTCAGCTCTTTTATTTCAGCCTACAAGCATTGAAGCTCACACTCAGGGTTGAGAATCACAGTGGCGCTGAAGTAGAATTTTAGATTTTTCACTTAACTAGACTTCACAAAGGACCAACAACAACTATTAGATTCTTAAGATGTGAGAGACATAAGATTCTAGAATACATTAGAATCAGACCAACCAATGACTTATCCTCTTTGAATCAAACACCCAGATCACTTGACACTAATAGAAGATCCTCACCATCCACTCTAAAAACTTGATTAGAGTTTAACAAAGAAATATGTAGAACAACCCTAGGTGATAAGTATGGTTATTGTGTGCATAGATTTGCCCAAATAAAAGTAGAGGGACCCTGAGCAAAGTAGTAGCAAACAAAAAGCAAACAAAAAGAAAACAACGTACATCAAACCAACTAACCTAAGGAAAGCAGGAAAGTGAAGTATTTAGAGGAAACCTATACTACTCAAAACGGGCTATGTACAAAGATATTTACATAGCACTATGTTTAAGCAAGCTGAGCTAACATTAATGTTCATTGGATTTCACAGTGCATGCACAAGCAAATGGGAGATTGTTGTAGTTCTTAACCATGCATATTTATCCTTATATTCAGAAAAAGAAAGTTGAACATTGCAACATTCAAACTTACTCACATAATCCCAAAAAATTAGTAGTTGAGGAGGTTCATCAAACTAATGGTTGATCAATAAGCATGTTTTCCTTCCCTCATTACCATAATCAAAATGAAACATGCAACGATAAATATTCATAGGATTAAGGAAGGATAGAAATTGTGTAGTACCCCTCCGTTTATGCTTATGTTTTCTGTTGATACTTTTTCATGCTGTTAGACCTAAGATGTTTTGTTTAGATATTGTGATCGTTGGTTTTGAGCGATGGTGGATTATTCTATAACATTATGATACTTGTTAGATGATTATTTAATTGGAGCAAATTTTAAGAGTAAATTAAATGAAGTGAATATCTTCTTTGTTATTAAATTAGTTTTTTTTTTTATATATATTGATTCTTATTATGTTGATAACAAAACTGATGCAAAATGGATTTAGAGTATCCGAATGATAGATATTTACATTATTTCTTTGTCTTATAATTGTGTTTCTTTTGGGACATATTTGGGAGAGTTTTAAATAAACAAGTCTTCCAGATCAACCTTTACTGTGGGAATTATAAATGTTGAGTTGGGTTTATGTTTTGGCTAAACTGTGTACATGATTTTGTTTGGAGGTTGACATTTGTGATGAGAACATGAGAGTTGTTCATTTAAATGTGATTGGTCTTTGTATTGATTTTGGTTATATGTACTCTTTGTAAACCTTGGTTAGAGAACATAGATTCCCATGTTATGTCTAGGGGAGTGGCTGTTTGTAAGGGCCGACACACAAAGTGGTGTCAGGGTAACTTACAAATAGTTAATTAAGTTAGTGATAATTAAATGACACATTAGTTAGAGTTAAAAAATTTAACAAGATGTATCTGCCTCACTTATTGACTCTTGAGCTACCATAGTCATGAGTATAAGATGAGAAGGCCTGGAATGGCAAATCGGTGTCTCATTTCTTCAAGAGGCATTCGATTCCGCAACAGAGTGCAATAGGGGTCAGGTTTCATAAGAGGTTACCAGGGTAACCCAAGGATTGGGGGCCGGAACCTAGGAAGAAACACCAGGGTAACCTTTGCATCATTGTGATGACACTCCACCTAGAATAACAGTTAAACCTTGTATTTGTGATTCATTCAATTGTCAAAATCTGGAAGCAATGTAAAAATTAGATTGTTTGTACTAGTGTCTAGGGTTAGTAGAATAGGTCTAGGTAACCTTATTACTATCTCCTAGCAGGGGGGTGGACCTACAGGTACCACATGGTTGGGTGGAATGTGCTCCTTACTCCGTTGGGTCCCTAGTATGATCGTAGCGTTGAGAGCTTCATGGATGGAGAGCTTGCACATGGATTTCTTCTGTACTTTCATCATTGTATATTGTAAACTTGTATTTGAAAACATCCCTCAATTGTATAAGAGGTGGACAATGTAATTGCAACTATTATTTGAACTACCTCATCAAATGGATGAGTATTGTAATATCATATCAATGCAATGTATGGAAAAACATGGTTGTACTTTATTATATTTTGAATGGAAAATTATTATTATACAATGTTTATTTTATGTTATGATTTAATATATGCAATGCGAAATACTTAAGTCACTTAAGGGAAAACTCAAAGTAGTGTAACGTCGCTTAACCTAAGAATGTATGCAATTAATTAACTTAATATTAATACTTTAAAAAATAAATTATTACACCTTTATAACACTTTTGCAACATTCTTAGGTTATTAAGACGGGGCATTACAAATTGGTATCAGAGCAAAGGTTACAAACACTCGACGCTCTGGGTAATCTAGAGCCCATTAGGTTGACCTAGTATGTAGTGTCGCAACTGATAACCTTGGTTGAATAGTATCTAAGACTCATAATTGTTATGTGTAGGAACATGCCTAGGCGAGGAGGAAGAGGTCGTGGTAGGGGTAGAGGTGGAGGCCGTGGGCCAATCCCTCAAGTTACTCCCCCTCCTAGCCCTCACCATAGTGACCAAGCAGAATAGATGGGTCAGAGAAATGAGGAACAGAATCTTGAACATTCAGTAGGAGAGGGTTCTTAGATACGACCACTTTTAGAGTAGGTCCTAGCTCGTCTTGGACCTAGACAGGTAGATGAGTAGGAGGTTGTGAGAGAGAGGGATAGATCCCCTAGGAGAGTTGAGGACACAACACATCAGGATTCCATTATTGCTGGTCACATGAGGGATTTACTAAGAGCACCTCCTCCTACCTTTGATGGTTCAGGAGGAGGATTAGAGGCTGAGACCTGGCTACTAGATTTGGGTAGGTGCTTTGCTATGCACCCTTACGGTAGCAATACCCATGCCAGATGCACTATTATGCACTTGAGAGGATTCGCCTCTACTTGGTGGTGCCTAGACGAGTAGAAGCTCCATATAGATATTGGTTCTGTGTCTTGGGAGATGTTTCTCGAGGGGTTTAGAGCACGGTTCCTTTTAGAACATTGGAGGTAGCGTAGGGCGGATGAGTTCCATGATCTACGTCAGTTAGCTCTTTCTGTAGAGCAATATGAACATAGGTTCTACGAACTCAAGCAGTATGCTGGTATTGGCGATGATGAGCCTATGCTAGTACAACATTTTATCAGGGGCTTAAATGCACGCATCAGTGGTGGTGTCCGAGTCTTTGAGCCAAAGACTATGGAAGTCGCGGTGGAGAAGGCTCGTATAGTTGAGGAGAACCTTATTATGGATTTAGGTGGGCATACAGGAGTGCAGATTGGGAGTGCTCCTACAACAGGTTTTAGTCCACGAGGTGGACAGGCACAGACAGGTGGTTCTTCCAAGAACTAACAGACACCCACAAAGGGTGGGCAGTAGCAACAACAAAGAACACCTCAAAAGAACAATAACCCTCAACCACAACAACAAAATAGTCCTCAAACAGGAAAGGGTCATAACTGGTGGCGCAATAAGTGCAATAGGCAGGATCAACCTGCATAGAGTGCTCAGTCTACCGTTAGTAGAGGTAGTTTTCAGCAGTCCAATGCACCTTCGGGTGGCAGAGGATTCGGTAGAGGCATAGGGATAGGTTGTTATTCATGTGGGCAGCATGGGCACATAGCTAGGCAGTGTCCGATGAGAGGTTCTACTGGTTATGGGCCTCAACCTACAGTTTCAGAGCCTACAGTGGGTGATGCAGGGCGAGCACATACAGTATATGCAGCGGTTAATGACCGCCAAGCCGATCACCAGAATATGGTGGTCGAGACTTCAGGTAAGTTAAATGGTGTTAGTGTTTCTATACTTTTTGCTTCTAGAGCCACTGACTCCTTTATTTCACTGCCCATTGTTGACCGTTGTGTTCTTGTGGCGGTAAAGCAATGTGGTAAATGGCAAGTTGAATTCGCCTCAAGGGTGAAAGTAGCAGTAGATAACTTTGTACATAACTGTGAACTTAAAATAGGTACGTTAACTACCTTGGTAGATTTATATGTTACACCTTTAGGATCGTACGATATAGTGTTAGGTATGGATTGGCTAGCATCTCATCATGCTGTAATTGACTGTCGACTTAAGATGGTTAGTTGCATTAATGATTTAGGTGCGAAAGTGGAAATCGTAGGTATTCAAAGACCTATCTCTTTGTGGATGATATCTTCTATGCAATTCAAGAGATGTCTACGTTAGGGATGTCAACTATTTGCAACAACAGTTACTGATTTAGATGAGGGTGAGAGTCGAGAGGTATCTCTTGATGATCATCCTATTCTTAGGGAATTTGCCGATGTATTTCACAATGACATTCCTGGAATGCCACCAAAAAGGGATATTGATTTTAGAGTTGACCTAGTTCCTGGAGCTGAGCCTATATCTAGAGCTCCTTATAGAATGATGACTCAGGAATTAGAGGAACTTCGTATTCAGTTAGAGGAATTATTAGAAAAGGGTTTCATTCATCCTAGTGTTTCCCCTTGGGGGGCACCTGTTATCTTCGTAAAGAAGAAGGACGGATCTCTTAGGCTGTGTATTGATTATCGTCAATTGAATAAGGTTACGATTAAGAATCGTTATCCTTTGCCTAGGATCAATGATATTTTTGATCAAATTAAGGGAGCTAATGTGTTCTCTAAAATTGATTTGAAATCTGGCTATCATAAATTATGAATAGCTGAAGCAGACATTCATAAAAATACTTTTCGAACTCGTTATGGGCACTACAAATTCACAATAGTACCTTTTGGGTTAACGAATGCACCTTCAGTATTTATGAGTTCAATGAATGGTGTATTTCGTACATACCTTGATCGCTTTGTCCTGGTATTTCTCGATGACCTTTTAGTCTATTCGAGGAACATGAAGGAACATGAAGAACACTTGAGATAGGTATTGCAATGTTTAAGGGAAAATCAATTATATGCAAATCTAAAGAAGTGTGACTTCTTTCAGTCTGAAATAAAATACCTTGGACATGTGATATATGGTAAAGGTATTGCTGTGGATCCTTCAAAGATCCAAGCTATTGTAGATTGGCCTGCACCTACTAATGTAGGTGAAGTTCGTAGTTTTATGGGTCTAGCTGGCTATTATAGGCATTTTGTAGAGGGATTTTCTAGAATCGGTCATCCTATTACTTCTTTTCAAAGGAAAGGGAAGAAGTTTGTTTGGACAGAGCAGTGTCAGTTAGCTTTCCAGACTCTTAAAGAAAAGCTAACTAATGCACCTATACTCATTGTTCCTGATCCTACTAAGGATTTCGTAGTTTGTGCGGATGCATCCTTAGAGGGTTTGGGAATAGTTTTAATGCAAGATGGGCGTGTAGTTGCTTATGAGTCTTGCAAACTTAAGGACCACGAATTAAACTATCCTACTCATGACCTAGAACTAGCGGCAGTAGTGCACACATTAGTTCGTTGGAGACATTTCCTATTAGGTCATCGCTTCGAACTTCATACTGATCACCGTAGTTTGCAATACATCTTTACGCAACCTAACTTAAATGCAAGGAAAAGACGGTGGATGGAGTTCTTGTGTGAGTACGATTTTGAAGTAAAATATGTCCAAGGAAAAGAGAATGTAGTGGCTGACGCTCTTAGCCAATGACATCATGAGATCTTTGCTACTACTCTTGAAGTAGATTTGAGAGGTCAAATAGTAGCTGCACTTCCTACTGATAGATTATATTAGGAAGTGAAGTCAGAGATTGAGTCGGGTAGACCTTTAGAAGGTCAATTTGTAGGGTATGTCCTAGAATCAAATGGTATATTACGACATTTAGGTCGAATTTATGTACCTCATGTAGAGAGTCTTCGTACATTAATCATGACTGAAGCTCATCGAGCTCCGTATTCAGCTCATCCAGGTGTCAAGAAAATGCATGCCGGTCTTTGGCAATTGTATTTTTGGCCTGGTATGAAACGAGATATTGTTGATTATGTATCGAGATGTCTTGAATGCCAGCGAGTCAAAGCTGAGCATCATCATCCTACTGGATTATTGCAGCCACATCTCATTCCCGAATGGAAATGGGATATTATATCCATTGATTTTATTGTAGGGTTACCTATGTCATCACATCGACATGATGCCATTATGGTAACTGTTGACCGATTGACTAAAGTAGCTCACTTTTCACCTGTATGTTCATCTTACAATGCTTCATCGGTAGCTAGGATATTCATGGAGGACATCGTTAGATTGCATGGGATTCCTCGTAGGATAATATCGGATAGAGATCCTGTATTTACTTCAACCTTATGGACTTCGTTACAACGTGCTTTAGGTACGCAGTTGACTTTTAGTTCAGCCTATCATCCTCAAACCGATGGACAAACTTAAAGAGTTAACCAAATATTAGAGGATATTCTTAGGATGTACGTAATGGACCAATAGTCTCATTGGGAGGATTAGTTGTACTTAGTAGAATTTGCTTATAACAACGGATATCAGAGTTCCATAGGTATGCCACCATTTCAGGCATTATACGGTCATCCTTGTCGAACTCCACTTAGTTGGGATCAACTAGAGGATAGAGTATTACTTGGACCTGAGATGCTTCGAGATATGGAGCAACAGTTTGACCGTATTAGAGAGCATTTGATAGCAGCTCAAGATAGGCAAAAGAAATATGCATGTGTGCATAGGATCGATCGACAGTTCGCTATTGGTGATAGAGTGTTTCTTCGAGTATGACCGCGAAAGAGTCCAATCTGTTATGGAAAAGGCTCTAAGCTTGCACCTCATTTTGTAGGGCCATTCGAGATCTTAGAGAGAATTGGTCCTATGGCATATCAACTCGCCTTACCACCTAGTTTGTCTCGTATTCATGATGTTTTTCATGTATTGGTACTTAGACCATATCATTATGACATATCTCATGTACTTGATTGTAATGCGTTACAGGTAGAGGATGGGCAGCTGGCTTTGGAGCCCGTGGCCATTCTTCAGCACTGGACGCTCGGTCTCAAGGGTCGAGACGTTGATCAAGTGAGGGTCCAATGGGATCCTAGCTATGAGGCTTTGACTACCTGGGAGGATGCAACACACATGAGGGAACTTTATCCCTATTTGTTTGCAAGCTTTCAGGAGCAAGCCTGATCCTAGGGGGGGAGGATGTAGTACCCCTCCGTTTATGCTTATGTTTTCTGTTGATACTTTTTCATGCTGTTAGACCTATGATGTTTTGTTTAGATATTATGATCATTGGTTTTGAGCGATGGTGGATTATTCTGTGACATGATGATACTTGTTAGGTGATTATTTAATTGGGGCAAATTTTAAGAGTAAATTAAATGAAGTGAATATCTTCTTTGTTATTAATTTTTTTTTTTTTAATATATATTGATTCTTATTATGTTGATAACCAAACTAATGCAAAATGGATTTAGAGTATCTGAATGATAGATATTTACATTATTACTTTGTCTTATAATTGTGTTTCTTTTGGGACATATTTGGGAGAGTTTTAAATAAACAAGTCTTCCAGATCAACCTTTACTTTGGTAATTATAAATGTTGAGTTGGGTTTATGTTTTGGCTAAACTGTGTACATGATTTTGTTTGGAGGTTGACATTTGTGATGAGAACATGAGAGTTGTTCGTTTAAATGTGATTGGTCTTTGTATTGATTTTGGTTATATGTACTCTTTGTAAACCTTGGTTAGAGAACATAGATTCCCATGTTATGTCTAGGGGAGTGGCTGTTTGTAAGGGCCGACACACAAAGTGGTGTCAGGGTAACTTACAAATAGTTAATTAAGTTAGTGATAATTAAATGACACATTAGTTAGAGTTAAAACATTTAACAAGATGTATGTGCCTCACTTATTGACTCTTGAGCTACCATAGTCATGATTATAAGATGAGAAGGCCTGGAATGGCAAATCGGTGTCTCGTTTCTTCAAGAGGCATTCGATTCCGCAACAAAGTGCAATAGGGGCCGGGTTTCATAAGAGGTTACCAGGGTAACCCAAGGATTGGGGGCCGGAACCTAGGAAGAAACACCAGGGTAACCTTTGCATCATTGTGATGACACTCCACCTAGAATAATAGTTAAACCTTGTATTTGTGATTCATTCAATTGTCAAAATCTGGAAGCAATGTAACCATTAGATTGTTTGTACTAGTGTCTAGGGTTAGTAGAATAGGTCTAGGTAACCTTATTACTATCTCCTAGCACGGGGGGTGGACCTACGGGTACCACATGGTTGGGTGGAACATTCTCCTTACTCCGTTGGGTCCCCAGTATGATCGTAGCATTGAGATCTTCATGGATCGAGAGCTCGCACATGGATTTCTTCTGTACTTTCATACTTGTATATATTAAACTTGTATTTGAAAACATCCCTTAATTGTATAAGAGGTGGACAATGTAATTGCAACTATTATTTGAACTACCTCATCAGATGGATGAGTATTGTAATATCATATCAATGCAATGTATGGAAAAACATGGTTGTACTTTATTATATTTTGAATGGAAAATTATTATTATGTAATGTTTATTTTATGTTATGATTTAATATATGCAATGCGAAATACTTAAGTCACTTAAGGGAAAACTCAAAGTAGTGTAACGTCGCTTAACCTAAGAATGTATGCAATTAATTAACTTAATATTAATACTTAAAAAAAAAAATTATTACACCTTTATAACACTTCTGCAACATTTTTAGGTTATTAAGATGGGGCATTAAAGATTAGTATCAGAGCAAAGGTTACAAACACTGGATGCTCTGGGTAATCTAGAGCCCATTAGGTTGACCTCGTACGTAGTGTCACAACTGATAACCTTGGTTGAATAGTATCTAAGACTCATAATTGTTATGTGTAGGAACATGCCTAGGCGAGGAGGAAGAGGTCGTGGTAGGGGTAGAGGTGGAGGCCGTGGGCCAATCCCTCAGGTTACTCCCCCTCCTAGCCCTCACCATAGTGACCAAGCAGAACAGATGGGTCAGAGAAATGAGGAACATAATCTTGAACATTCAGTAGGAGAGGGTTCTCAGATACAACCACTTTTAGAGGAGGTCCTAGCTCATCTTGGACCTAGACAGGTAGATGAGCAGGAGGTTGTGAGAGAGTGTGATAGATCCCCTAGGAGAGTTGAGGACACAACACATCAGGATTCCATTATTGCTGGTCACATGAGGGATTTACTAAGAGCACCTCCTCCTACCTTTGATGGTTCAGGAGGAGGATTAGAGGATGAAACCTGGCTACTAGATTTGGGTAGGTGCTTTGCTATGCACCCTTACGGTAGCAATACCCGTGCCAGATGCACTATTATGCACTTGAGAGGATTCGCCTCTACTTGGTGGCGCCTAGAGGAACAGAAGCTCTATATAGATATTGGTTCTGTGTCTTGGGAGATGTTTCTTGAGGGGTTTAGAGCATGGTTCCTTTCGGAACATTGGAGGCAGTGTAGGGCGGATGAGTTCTACGATCTACGTTAGTTAGCTCTTTCTATAGAGCAATATGAACGTAGGTTCTACGAACTCAAGGAGTATGCTGGTATTGGTGATGATGAGCCTATATTAGTACAACATTTTATCAGGGGCTTAAATGCCCGCATCAGTGGTGGTGTCCGAGTCTTTGAGCCAAAGACTATGGAAGTCGCGGTGGAGAAGGCTCGTATAGTTGAGGAGAACCTTATTATGGCTTTAGGTGGGCATACAGGAGTGCAGATTGGGAGTGCTCCTGCAATAGGTTTAAGTCCACGGGGTGGACAGGCATAGACAGGTGGTTCTTCCAAGAACCAACAGACACCCATAAAGGGTGGGCAGGAACAACAACAAAGAACACCTCAAAAGAACAATAACCCTCAACCACAACAACAAAATAGTCCTCAAACAGGAAAGGGTCGTAACTGGTGGCGCAATAAGCGCAATAGGCAGGATCAACCTGCGTAGAGTGCTCAGTCTACCGTCAGTAGAGGTAGTTTTCAGCAGTCCAATGCACCTTCAGGTGGCAGAGGATTTGGTAGAGGCACAGGCACATGTTGTTATTCATGTGGGCAGCATGGGCACATAGCTAGGCAGTGTCTGATGATAGGTTCTACTGGTTATGGGCCTCGATCTACAGTTTCAGAGCCTACAGTGGGCGATGCAGGGCGAGCACATACAATATATGCAGCGGTTAATGACCGCCAAGCTGATCACCAGAATACGGTGGTCGAGACTTCAGGTAAGTTAAATGGTGTTAGTGTTTCTATACTTTTTGATTCTGGAGCCACTGACTCCTTTATTTCACCGACCATTGTTGACCGTTGTGGTCTTGTGGCAGTAAAGCAAGGTGGTAAATGGCAAGTTGAATTCGCCTCAGGGGTGAAAGTAGTAGTAGATAACTTTGTACATAACTGTGAACTTAAAATAGGTACATTAACTACCTTGGTAGATTTATATGTTACACCTTTAGGATCGTACGATATAGTGTTAGGTATGGATTGGCTAGCATCTCATCATGCTATAATTGACTGTCAACTTAAGATGGTTAGTTGCATTAATGATTTAGGTGCGAAAGTGGAAATCGGAGGTATTCAAAGACCTATCTCTTTGCGGATGATATCTGCTATGCAATTAAAGAGATGTCTACGTCAAGGATGTCAACTGTTAGCAACAAAAGTTACTAATTTAGATGAGGGTGAGAGTTGAGAGGTATCTCTTGATGATCATCCTATTCTTAGGGAATTCGCAAATGTATTTCCCGATGACATTCCTAGAATGCCACCAAAAAGGGATATTGATTTTAGAGTTCACCTAGTTCCTGGAGCTGAGCCTATATCTAGAGCTCCTTCTAGAATGATGACTCAGGAATTAGAGGAACTTCGTATTCAGTTAGAGGAATTATTAGAAAAGGGTTTCATTCGTCCTAGTGTTTCCCCTTGGGGAGCACCTATTATCTTCGTAAAGAAGAAGGACGGATCTCTTAGGCTGTGTATTGATTATCATCAATTGAATAAGGTTACGATTAAGAATTGTTATCCTTTGCCTAGGATCGATGATCTTTTTGATCAAATTAAGGGAGCTAATGTGTTCTCTAAAATCGATTTGAAATCTGGCTATCATCAATTACGAATAGCTGAAGCAGATATTCATAAAATTGCTTTTTGAACTCATTATGGGCACTACGAATTCACAGTAGTACCTTTTGGGTTAACGAATGCACCTTCAGTATTTATGAGTTTAATGAATGGTGTATTTCGTACATAACTTGATCACTTTGTCTTGGTATTTCTCGATGACATGTTAGTCTATTCGAGGAACATGAAGGAACATGAAGAACACTTGAGACAGGTATTGCAATGTTTAAGGGAAAATCAATTATATGCAAACCTGAAGAAGTGTGTCTTCTTTCAGTCTGAAATAAAATACCTTGGACATGTGATATCTGGTAAAGGTATTGCTGTGGATCCTTCAAAGATCCAAGCTATTGTAGATTGGCCTGCACCTACTAATGTAGGTGAATTTCGTAGTTTTATGGGTCTAGCTGGCTATTATAGGCGTTTTGTAGAGGGATTTTGTAGAATCGGTCATCCTATTACTTCTCTTCAAACGAAAGGGAAGAAGTTTGTTTGAACGGAGCAGTGTCAGTTAGCTTTCCAGACTCTTAAAGAAAAGCTAACTAATGCACCTATACTCATTGTTCTTGATCCTACTAAGGATTTCGTAGTTTGTGTGGATGCATCCTTAGAGGGTTTGGGAGTAGTTTTAATGCAAGATGGGCATGTAGTTGCTTATGAGTCTCGCAAACTTAAGGACCACAAATTAAACTATCCTACTCATGACCTAGAACTAGCGGTAGCAGTGCATGCATTAGTTCGTTGGAGACATTTCCTATTAGGTCATCGCTTCGAACTTCATACTGATCACCGTAGTTTGCAATACATCTTTACGCAACCTAACTTAAATGCAAGGCAAAGACGGTGGATGGAGTTCTTGTGTGAGTACGATTTTGAAGTAAAATATGTCCAAGGAAAAGAGAATGTAGTGGCAGACGCTCTTAGCCAACGACGTCATGAGATCTTTGCTACTACTCTTGAAGTAGATTTGAGAGGTCAAATAGTAGCTGCACTTCCTATTGATAGATTATATCAGGAAGTGAAGTCAAAGATTGAGTCAGGTAGACCTTTAGAAGGTCAATTTGTAGGGTATGTCCTCGAATCGGATGGTATATTATGACATTTACGTCGCATTTATGTACCTCATGTAGAGAGTCTTCATACATTGATCATGACTGAAGCTCATCGAGCTCCGTATTCAGCTCATCCAGGTGTCAAGAAAATGCATGCCAGTCTTTGGCAATTGTATTTCTGGCCTGGTATAAAATGAGATATTGCTGATTATGTATCGAGATGTCTTGAATGCCAGCGAGTCAAAGCTGAGCATCATCATCCTACTGGATTATTGCAGCCACATCTCATTCCCGAATGGAAATGGGATATTATATCCATTGATTTTATTGTAGGGTTACCTACGTCATCACGTCGACATGATGCCATTATGGTAACTGTTGACCGATTGACTAAAGTAGCTCACTTTTCACCTGTATGTTCATCTTACAATGCTTCATCGGTAGCTAGGATATTCATGGAGGACATTGTTAGATTGCATGGGATTCCTCGTAGGATAATATCGGATAGAGATCCTGTATTTACTTCAGCCTTATGGAATTCATTACAACATGCTTTAGGTACGTAGTTGAACTTTAGTTCAGCCTATCATCCTCAAACCGATGGACAAACTGAAAGAGTTAACCAAATATTAGAGGATATGCTTAGGATGTACGTAATGGACCAACAGTCTCGTTGGGAGGATTATTTGTACTTAGTAGAATTTGCTTATAACAACGGATATCAGAGTTCCATAGGTATGCCACCATTTCAGGCATTATACGGTCGCCCTTGTCGAACTCCACTTAGTTGGGATCGATGAGAGGATAGAGTATTACTTGGATCTGAGATGATTCGAGATATGGAGCAACAGGTTGACCGTATTAGAGAGCATTTGATAGTAGCTCAGGATAGGCAAAAGAAATATGCCGATGCGCATAGGATCGATCGACAGTTCACTGTTGGTGATAGAGTGTTTCTTCAAGTACGACCGCGAAAGAGTCCAATCCGTTATGGAAAAGGCTTTAAGCTTGCACCTCGTTTTGTAGGGCCATTCGAGATCTTAGAGAGAATTGGTCCTGTGGCATATCGACTTGCCTTACCACCCAGTTTGTCTCGTATTCATGATGTTTTTCATGTATCAGTACTTAGACCATATGATTCTGACATATCTCATGTACTTGATTGGAATGCATTACAGGTAGAGGACAAGTAGCTGGCTTTGGAGCCCGTGGCCATTCTTCAGCACCAGACGCTTGGTCTCAGGGGTCGAGACGTTGATCAGGTGAGGGTCCAATGGGATCCTAGCTATGAGGCTTCGGCTACCTGGGAGGATGCGACACGCATGAGGGAACTTTATCCCTATTTGTTCGCAGGCTTTGAGGACCAAGCTTGATCCTAGGGGGGGAGGATGTAGTACCCCTCCGTTTATGCTTATGTTTTCTGTTGATACTTTTTCATGCTGTTAGACCTATGATGTTTTGTTTAGATATTGTGATCATTGGTTTTGAGCGATGGTGGATTATTCTGTGACATGATGATACTTGTTAGGTGATTATCTAATTGGGGCAAATTTTAAGAGTAAATTAAATGAAGTGAATATCTTCTTTGTTATTAAATTTTTTTTTTTTATATATATTGATTCTTATTATGTTGATAACCAAACTAATGCAAAATGGATTTAGAGTATCCGAATGATAGATATTTACATTATTACTTTGTCTTATAATTGTGTTTCTTTTGGGACATATTTGGGAGAGTTTTAAATAAACAAGTCTTCCAGATCAACCTTTACTTTGGTAATTATAAATGTTGAGTTGGGTTTATGTTTTGGCTTACCTGTGTACATGATTTTGTTTGGAGGTTGACATTTGTGATGAGAACATGAGAGTTGTTCGTTTAAATCTGATTGGTCTTTGTATTGATTTTGGTTATATGTACTCTTTGTAAACCTCGGTTAGAGAACATAGATTCCCATGTTATGTCTAGGGGAGTGGCTGTTTGTAAGGGCCGACACACAAAGTGGAGTCAGGGTAACTTACAAATAGTTAATTAAGTTAGTGATAATTAAATGACACATTAGTTAGAGTTAAAACATTTAACAAGATGTATGTGCCTCACTTATTGACTCTTGAGCTACCATAGTCATGAGTATAAGATGAGAAGGCCTGGAATGGAAAATCGATGTCTCGTTTCTTCAAGAGGCATTCGATTCCGCAACAAAGTGCAATAGGGGCCGGGTTTCGTAAGAGGTTACCAGGGTAACCCAAGGATTGGGGGCCGGAACCTAGGAAGAAACACCAGGGTAACCTTTGCATCATTGTGATGACACTCCACCTAGAATAACAGTTAAACCTTGTATTTGTGATTCATTCAATTGTCAAAATCTGGAAGCAATGTAACCATTAGATTGTTTGTACTAGTGTCTAGGGTTAGTAGAATAGGTCTAGGTAACCTTATTACTATCTCCTAGCACGGGGGGTGGAACATGCTCCTTACTCCGTTGGGTCCCCAGTATGATCGTAGCATTGAGAGCTTCATGGATCGAGAGCTCGCACATGGATTTCTTCTGTACTTTCATCATTGTATATTGTAAACTTGTATTTGAAAACATCCCTCAATTGTATAAGAGGTGGACAATGTAATTGCAACTATTATTTGAACTACCTCATCAAATGGATGAGTATTGTAATATCATATCAGTGCAATGTATTGAAAAACATGGTTGTACTTTATTATATTTTGAATGGAAAATTATTATTATGCAATGTTTATTTTATGTTATGATTTAATATATGCAATGCGAAATACTTAAGTCGCTTAAGGGAAAACTCAAAGTAGTGTAACGTCGCTTAACCTAAGAATGTATGCAATTAATTAACTTAATATTAATACTTTAAAAAAAAAAATTATTACACCTTTATAACACTTTTGCAACATTCTTAGGTTATTAAGACAGGGCATTACAGATATATATATATATATTATTTATTATTAAATTGTTATATTGATTTAAGTTATTTAGAATTGATTTTTTTTTTAAAAATTTGGAGGTCATTGATCTGTGAAGTTATGAAAATAAAAGTCAAAATTAAATCATATTGATTCCTCTGTGTGATTATAATCTTTTGCTTATTTCTCGAATGAATGTATTTAGTAAATCCGATTGGTAGATGTTTTATTTCTTATTTGTTCAGGTTATTAAGATGGGGCATTACAAACTGGATGTCATCATGCAAAGGTTGCAACGTCTGAAAATCAAGACCAAGCACGACATCATTGATCCTTGCATTAGTAACCTCAAGTAGAAACAATTGAGGGTGCAAAACTTTGGAAATTAAGCTTGCATAAGGCTAGGAGAATTTGGCAGCAAGCACCGCTTTTGATCTTCATGTGGGATCGATGATCCCTATCAGTTGTACCTCAAGGAAGTACACCTCATCTTGTTGACCTTATGCAAACCTAGTGTCCACTTGATTACTATCCTCAAATGGTAGTATGTTGTCTGAGCTCCTCTCCTAGATGTCAACCTTATTTTCATTATGTTCAGTGTCATGAGACGATGACATGCATGAATCTGTCCTATTGCAGCCATTTGAATATGAAGGAGGATCAACAATGATCATGGTAGAAGGACTCCAAGTTGCATCTTGTAGTCAGTCGAGTGCTTCATCTCTGTTAGTAGCTATCTCAGCACCTTCACCTTTTTCTTCTTCTTTTTGTTGTTCATGCATCTCATCATGATGTTCACTCATTTATCCTTGTTCATTATTGCTATAGACAGATAAGGAACCCCTCTCCCAATCCAGAGACTCTAGTGAATCACCGTTCGGAGGCTCAAGGAGTATGTATTCATCACTACAATCTTCTAGGATGTGCTCTTCCTTGGCATGACCATACCTTCGCAGTACAATTCCCAATGGAAAGAATTCATCAATTGATGACACCTCATCAAGGGGACCAAATTATATTGTGCAATTTCCCTCCAAATACTCAACATAAAGCCTATCGTTCATGGTGTGCAAATGGTCTTCAAGAGGAAATTCTTGATGACTAGTGGATAACATTCCTGTTTGATCTAATTCATCGTTCATAAGTTTGAGATTGTATTGTTTTCCTTCTTCTATTACTGCCCCAACATCCTCTTGAGGTCTTCCTTTAGCTGAGTCATCACTTAGTTCAGGCTCTTGGTCTTCTATTTTGATCTCGGCAGCAATTAGAGGAGGTCGAGCACTTGGTTGCTCCACTTGTCCTCTAACTTGTTTGATAGATTTTTGAATAGTCCACATGTGAACTCTAAGTGTGATGAATCAAGAACTCTGCACCAATTAGGTAGCAACAATACCTCCAAATCCACTTGAAATATTAGTTCTAACCAATCTTTTACTAATCTAGAGACAAGCTAGTCATATCTTTCTGCTATTGGGTCCTCATCATCACTTGATAAAGAAGCTTGATGGTAGACAACCATGGTGAGTGGTTGTTCCCACTCCAAACTTTCATTTTCAGATTCTTGATCACTGTCATTGATGAAGGAAAGATCTTCTAATATGATTTCACTTATACTCTCATCATCATTTTCTATTATTCTGAAGCCATCAACCTCTTCCTCTTTTTTATTTTCAACATTCTCATTGGCTGCTCTAGCATACACTGTTGTAGACTTTACTGATCCATCCTCAACCACCAATGATTCTTCTTCTAGAGTGGAGGATTGCTCTTTGTTGATAGAGGAAAGGATTTCCAACTCCCTTCCAATTGAATTTTCATCAGAACATTTTTTTTCCTACAAAAATCAGCTCCTTCCTTTTTCATTTTTAGCCTCAACGTTCATTGTCCCAACACTAGTTTTTGTCGAATCCCTTGGTTCCTCTTCGATGTGTGTTCCTCTGGATGTTGAAAACTCTTTGGGATCATGGGGTGACTCATCCTTCTTGATAGTTGGCTACTCCAACTTGTCCAAACAACCCTTGGCTTGAGCGATGATGTTTGTGCATGATGAGCAAGTGAATTTAGAGTGGAGTGCATTGTGAAATCTGCACCAACTAGACATCAATATATCCTCCAATTTCGGTTCATCTTTGCTGCTCAAATGTTCCTAGATCAACTCCTTGAATGCCTTGGTTACCATGGTTGCCAGCTCTTCCTCTAGGTCTTCAGGGGCCAAGGGCTGGTATATTTCCCAAAAAGGAATTTCTCCCTACAATACTCTTTTGACTCTGCTCAAGAATATGAGACATCCTAGTTCATTATGCCTACAAGCGCAATGGATCCAACATCAATCTACCAACACAAATTGCTGCAATGGCTTCTTTAGTTTCTTGTTTAAATTTTCCTGTAGCTGAGTGATGTCGATCCGTACATGCTACTCCATGTCGACTCAACTTCTACTTGCCTTTAAATTTTTTAGATTTTTAGCATTAAGAGAGATCTGCTTATCTCAAATTTCTTGTTTTAAAGTGCTCTTTTCAACTTCCAACTTTCAAATTTGTGGCCTCAACATGTCATGCCCTCCTTCTAGCACTAGTTATGTTGATGTGTTTTTTACACACTTCTCAACACAAATAATGCATAGATGCATCACCTCTCTTGAAAGACAATCTTCCACAATCAAATTGTAGAAAACTATCCCAAGGTCTCTAATGTCAAGTCTTGACAGTGCTTGGAATATCTCAATTGTTTTATGTGATTTTGTTGGAACCACAAGGTGGACTTACAGATGAGTTACAAAGCATGGGAAGTTGGGTCTTGAAATGGAGTTTCTAAGATGGGGAAGTTTATGTGCATTTGATGTAGGTTCAAACAACAGTCTTGAACTCCATTTTATCATTGGATTTAGCTTTATAATGTGCAATGAACCTTGCCTAAGGTTACTTATTAAAAAAAGGGAAAAAGGATAGGGAAGAGAGGAAGTTCTTGGATCTGAAACTACAAATAAATAGTGATAATGGATGTTGCTATAGTAGAAAAACTCTCTAAACTAGGTTTTTCTTGGCCAACAAAATCCTATAGTTACACAAAACTAGTGCAATCTTCTAAGGAGTGTAAATTTTTAGATTGCACATGCACTTCATGCACATATGATTGAACTAAGTTGTAGCATTGAAATCAAGAAGCCCAAGCTAACTTTACACAATAGTTTGTCATCAACAAGTGTTAAAAGTATGGGCTGAAAGTTCATCAAATACCATAACAACAATTTCCATTATCACTTCCATTCAAGAATCAAAAACTAAACCAAAAAGGGAAGTAGGACCATGCATGCAAGATGAGAAAAATCAAAGATAACATCCATAAAATTAAGCAATGTTGTCTTCTATTGCTGCAAATTTTTTTACACCATCTCTCTAACCCTTTACAGGTGAGGGGCAAGCCCCTATTTATAGTTTTCCAAAGTCCAAATGAATGGCTAGGATTGATTTACAATTAACGGCCTAGATTTGTTTATATTAGGGCTTCACCTACCCCTCTATTATCCAACAATTTAAAATACATCATTTGTCCTTTTCTTGTTTTGTCATCTAGTGCTCAGGTGCTGTAGCAATTTTTTCATTTAGTTGATTTCCCTTTTACTATAGCTAAAACTTCCTAAAAGTTTCCTTCTTACTTGATGTGTTTGTAGTGCTCTTCATTGGATCAAATGGGCCTATTGACAACTGACATGAATGGATTGGTTGCCCCTAATTCAGGAAGACAACTCCCTTATGCTTTCTTCAAGACCACCCCCTTGCATTTTTGTCATTGACTTCCTCGACATAGGCATGCTTCTAATGCCAACTCTGTTGATGGGTGCTATGAGGAAAGGTGGACACAAAATGGATGGTCACAGGAGCTATGTGGTTTTTCTTGTTCAAATTTCTCAATGGGTCTCTTGATGGACCCGCAATAGGCTCCTTGAATCCTACATACATGAAGTGTTGTAAGTACTTTCAAAGAAAAATTGAGGAAAATGTTAGTCAAATCTTGCAAACTCCTTGTTAGATCCCTCCATTCATCATCAAAAGATCATAATATTCATATTTGGAGCTCGTTTGGACCATAAACATTAATGTAAGCCCAAGGGGGCGAGCAATGAATGGGGAACAACAAACCAGAAGGGAAGTTCCTAGATCTCACAAAACTTAACAAAACCAAGATTTTTCAATTATAGCACATGGGAAAAGGGGAAGGAAGAGTGGCAAGAAAAACTTCCTCAAGATTGGACTCATTTAAAAAAGCAGAAGCTTGGAAGGGGAAAGTCAGAGGGTCACCACCCTTTGAAATGGAAATGCACACATGATGGCCTAGAACGAAAGTCCCAAAAATGACCACAAAGGGACGGAGTCCTGGAAATGGCCACGGAGGGGCCGGGTCCCGAAGGTGGGGTCACCAGGGGTTGCGGATGTTCAAAATGACCACGAAGGGATGGAGTCTCAGAAACAGCCACGGAGGCTCGAGCTCTCAGAGGCTGGGTCATCGAGGGCTGACGGATGTTCAAAATAGCAATAGAGGGACAAAGTCCCGAAAACGGCCACAGAGGGGCTGGGTTTTGGAGGCCAGGTTGCCGAGGGTTGGCAGATGTCCAAAATGGCCAAGGAGGGATGGAGTCCTATAAATGGATATAAAGGGGCTGAGTTCTGGAGGCTGAGTCATCAAGGGTTGGTGGATGTTCAAAATGGCCATGGAGGGACAGATTCCCAGAAATGACCACAAAGGGGTCAGGTCCCATAGGCTGGGTCGTCGGGGGCTGGTGAATGTTCAAAATAGCCATAAAGGGGCAGAGTCCTAGAAATGGCCATAGAGGGGCTGGGTTTCAGAGGCTGGGTCGTGAGGGGTCGGTGGATGTTCAAAACAACCATGGAGGGGCTAGGTTCTGGAGGTCGGGTCATTGGGGGCTAGCTGTTAGTGTAATTAATTATTTAATTACACATTAGCATAAGTTTACTTAGGCATATTTAATTCCTAAGTTATAGGTTTTATCCTTATCTTTTGAGCTATCTTGTTGCTCAAGATAAGATTAGGTTTATGCATCTTTTCTTTATAAAGCAAAGTATCTTTTGTAATTAATTGGTACTTCGAATATATCAAATTGCATGTTTTTATGCAAATCTCTGCTTTTTTGTTTTTCTTTTCTGTGGAAGGTCATTTTTTTGGTTTCCAATCAGATCTCAACTTCTACATGGTATTAGAGCTCTAGACCTATCACTGCCTATTTGTGATCTGAAGATATTCTCTCACAGTGTCCTTTTCTATGCAAGGGTTTCAAGTCAGATTTATTTTCTGTGGATTTGGGGGTAGCCAAATTTTTGGAACAATTTGGGCTCGAAGGGACGTTGCCATCACGATCAGAGCATCCAAAAACCCCAAAAATGCCTTTCATTTCATCGATTTAGGTGAAAGTTGAAAAAAAGGAAAAAAAAATTAGCCCTAAGGCCATACGGCCCCAAGGCACATAGATCGAGGCCATTTCTCAAAAAACATGCAAATTTTTTTTTAAATACAAAACACACAGAAAATCCTGTGCTGCTAATTCAAACCAGCTCCACCGCCATCCTGCCACCTGGCAGCCTCCCACTGCTCCACTGCCACTGGCATTTTCTTCCTGAGCTCCATTCTCCACCAACGGTGCTCTCCTTAGCCACTTAGCCAGTCTTCAGCCCCCGAGGTCAGCCTGTGGTCGTATTGCGACTGGGAGCCAACCTTGCCAGCCCCTGCCGAGCATTAAGCCCCTCAGCGCCCGCCGGTGGTCACATCTATGACCAGGGGCTGCACTTAAGACCTTGGAGGACTTTATATGCAATGGCTGGTCACATGTACAACCAAGGTCCAAAATATTTAGCCCCTAAGGGCCAGTTTTTTTCTCCTATTTAGGCTGGAGGTGTCATTTTTAGGCCTTTTTTTCATTTGCTTATAACTTTTGCAAACGAAGGTATTTTTTCAAAAATGAATAGTCATCAGAAAGCTGATTTGATGACGGATCTGATGGTGGTGGTTTGATTTTTTGATTTTTCTATTTTGATGCTTTTTTTGCCTGTCAAAGCCAGATGTTGTTGTTTTCACTCCAAGAGGCATAACTTTTGTGTTCTAGCTCCATTTTTCAAAAATGAATAGCCATTGGAAAGATGGTTCAGTGCTCTACAAAGATATCAGACCTATTTTTTCATTTTTTTTACCAAGTATCTGATATTTCTGTTTGATCTCAGCCTTTACCTTTTTAGTTATTTTCTTGGGAAGCATGCAATTAGGCTATTTTTTGAGATCAACAAGCATTTTTTTTTCATTTGAGACTACATATTGCTGTTTTCTATCATGGATTTACATAACATTGCACCACTTACTCCATTCAACTATTTTGGTTGGAAAAAACAAATGGAGATTCACTTGAAACATAAAGGGTTGTATAGGGTAACCATGGGTACAAAAATTGAACCTACAGGTGCTACTGAAAAGAGAAAATGGTTTAACAGGTGTGATGAAGCTTATGGTATATTATGTCTTTCTCTTTGATCTGACCTTCTTTTTCACATCGAGTCTTGCACTATACCAAATGAGATATGGGCTACTTTGTCTTTATTTGGGAAGCAGGATACTATGAGAGGGTTTCAGTTAGAGAATGAGCATATTGGCTTAAATCCTAGGGATTTTGACAGCATCCAAGATTTTTTCACCAAACTCAATTCTCTTAGATTGTAGTTGTCACAGTGTGGTGTTCAGAAAGAAGATTCTCAGTTGATATTGTCCATTCTTTCTAAGCTTGGACTAGATTATTTAGTTTTTGTATCTACCTTTTATGCCACTAGGGATGCACTTGGTATGAGATTCACTATGCCATCTCTTGATGACTTTGCTTCATCTCTCACTCAAGAGCAAGCTAAGTTAGCTAGCATGGGCACGGTGAAATCTTCTTCCTCTTCACAGGCACTTATTGCATCACAGGAGCCTAGAGATCAGAAGGCTTCTACAAGCAAAGGAAAGAAATAGAAACAAAAGGATTCCAAACCTCATGAGCAGCAAAAGGATTCCTCAGATTCATCCTCCTCTTCTAAGGGGAATTCATTTAGGAAGGAGAAGTCTACATGTGCATATTGCAAGAGGGAAGGACATGCAGAACATAATTGTTACAAGGACATTGATGAACTGAACCATCTTCTTCAAAAACATTAGATTGATTTTCCTTCTAGGATGTCTGCATCATCTTCTTCTCCTCATTCTTCTTCTTTAGAGCATAACATAGGAATAGTTGGTTTACATACTTCATCATATATGAAGGGACATGCTCTGTGTGCTTCTTCAGGTATTGGATTAGGGAGATGGCTTCTAGATTCAGGAGCATCTCATCATATGGCATCTTCACAGTCTATGTTCACTTCCTTTGAGCCTTGCACTATGTCTCCCATTTTGATGGGAAACAACATTTACATGAGTGTTACAGGGAAGGGGTCTATTAGTTTTGGGGACCACTCCTTTTGGGAGGTCTTGTCTGTCCCTCACTTGACAAATAACCTTATTTCCATCTATTAGATAACACATGGGGAAATGGGAGATCTATGGAGTTCACACCTGATTCAGTTATCATCAAAGACTTGGAGAGTAGAGCAGTTATTGCTACTGGGATAGTGGATCACTCATCTCAATTGTATTCTTTCATTGATTTTGCTACTAGTGGTGCTTCTGCTCCTACAACTGTTCCTCACACTTTGAGTGTACATCATCATCTAGAGGAGAGATTTGGCTTCTTGAACATTGGTGTTCTCACTTCGGATCCTGTTCTCGAGCCTTCCATTCCATCTCTTCCTCCTCCTATTGCTTCTACTATTTCAATGTAGCAGGATCTAGTTGATCACACATCTTTGGAGGTTTCTATTGAGTCTTCACCTACTTTGGCTTCTTCATTGGTTCAGGTCACACCTACTTCTATGGAGACATCTTGGGCTGCACCTATTCCACCTTCAAAGATTTCTTTCATTCGACCTCTTCCCTCTCACTTCTTTCTGGAGATGCAGTTTCTTCCCTTCTTTTGGAGTTACTTCATTTTGGGGGGGATCTGTGGTCTCTTTCTTCCTCTCTTATGGGGGGATTATTTTATGTATCTTTGTGATGGATGGTGTCCTTGGGGAGTCTTATGGAGTCCTCCATCTTTCATCACTTAGTTTGTTCATTGCATTCTATTTTGGGGAGGAGTTTTGTTCCCATGTGGTTTTCTCCTTTACCCCATTTGATTTAGTTTGCATTGCATTTGTAAATGAGTACCTAATCAGGCCTTGTTGTTGGGACTCATATTTGCATAATAATTTGCTTCTCCCTAAGTTGCACTTATGGGGGGGTGTTGGTGTAGTTAATTATTTGATTACACTTTAGGATAAGTTTACTTAGGTAATTATTTATTTCCTAGGATAATTATCATTTAATTCTTATCTTATCTTATTGAGCTATCTTTTTTCTCAAGATAAGATTAGAGTTGATTTTTCCTACTTTATTGCATCATTTCCTTTTTGAAGGCTTTTGTAATATTTGTAAAACAATTCATTCAATAATCAATAATTCTGATTTTTGCTTGCACAACATTGGCTCTGAGAGTTTACAGAACATCTCTTGATATTTGTTTTGAATATCTTCACATGTGATAGGTGATTTCTTGTAGGTGATTCTTGGGGACTATGAAGTTGGTTTTTCAACTTCTACACCAACAAATGTTCAAAATGACCATGGAGGGGCTGGGTCCTGAAATGAAATTTTCGTAACTTCCCGAAACTTAACGAAACCTTGGAAGTTCACTTAGGCACCACAAAAGCATCCCAAATCTATAGGAAACTTGTCCCCAAAGCTGAAAATGAAGGAAAACATGAATCGATCGAGTAGGGAAATTCGACCAAGGAAATCCGGTAGGGTAGACCAAGAGGACCCGAAGGACATAGAGAATTTGTGAGGGGAACATGGTCAAGTTTAAATGATACTATGAGGCTCACTGACCATTTTAGATGCCAAAATTGGGGGAATGCAAAATAAGGCAATGACACAAAACAACTTGCTAAGGCAACAGGAAGAGAGGGTCCCCATTCCAAATGGGGCGTGTGTGCAAAACATGCACAACAAGATTCAATTGAACAATTTGATGCATTTGGTATTCACTAGTTTTATGAGGGAAAAAATAGAGTGGTAGATTTACTTGCTAACATTTCCCTCTTACCAAATGATATTAAATTTTCTTGCATTTCAAAGGCTGAACTATAGATCATACCTTCAGTTCCCAACAACATCAATAATTGGCAAGTGTTTAATGATGATGATATCTTGAAGTTCTTGTAGTGTATAGATGAATATGAGGGTCAAGAAATTGATTTCACAACCTTTGTGGAAAAAGTGGATGGTAAGGAGATTATATTTAGGAATGATACTATTTAGTTGAAGAAAAATAAGATTCACAATAGAATGGTAGCATTGGAAAGGGTGTTTGATGGCCCTGACAGAAGTAATGCTAAGAAAATTTCCACTCACAAGGAGGATTTGGAAGAAGTGAATCTTGGAACAAAGAATTATCCAAAGAAGGTTTACATTGGGAAGAAGATGAAACCTCAGGTAAGAGCAATGCTCATTTCTTTTTTGAGGAAGTATAGACATGTATTTTGATGGTCTTATGATGACCTTAAGGCATATAGGGAGGAGTTGCTTCAACATGAAATACCTTTGAAGCCAGATGCCAAACCCTTCAAGAAAAAGAAGAGACCAATAAATTCCACATTGTAGCCCAAGGTGCAAGAAGAACTTGTAAAATTGAGGGATGTTGGGATCATTAAGCCTATCAAGCATTCAACTTGGGTTTCTAATTTTTTTCCAGTTAGAAAGAAAAATGGTTACATCAGATTTTGTGTCAATTTTAGGAACTTGAATGTGTCATCATTAAAGGATAATTATCCTTTTCCAAACATAAAATCCATGTTATAAAAAGTAACTAACTGTGAGTTGTTATCAATGATGGATGGGTTCTCAGGTTATAATTAAGTGGTGGTTAAAGAATTTGAGTAGTGCAAAATAGCTTTCATAACTCCATGGGTCACTTAAGTCTATGTAAGGATGTCGTTTGGATTGAAAAATGCAGAGGATACCTTGTAGAGAGCTATGGAGGTAATATTTTCTCATTTCATAGACATATTCTAAGTTGTATATCAAGATGACCTTACTGTTTACAAAAAAAAGGAAGAAGATCATTGTATGCATTTGAAGAAAGTGTTTAAGAAAGAACTAAAATATGGAGTATCATTGAATCCCAAAAATTATGTTTCTAGAGTGAAGGAAGGTAAGCTATTGGACCACATTATGTCTAAAGAATGGATAAGGATTGATCTTGGGAGGATAGCTACCATAGACAAGATTCAACAACCAAAAAATTCCAAAGGTATCTAGTCATTTTTTGGTCAAATTAATTTCTTGAGAAGGTTTGTCACTAACTTTGCTGAGGTTACAAGACCTATCTCTAAGATGCTAAAGAAAGGAGAGAATGTGGTTTGGAGTGAGGAACCTAGTTAGGAATTCAAGAGCATAAAACAAACTATTAAGGAGGCTCTAGTCCTAAAGTCTCCATATTTTTCCAAGCCTATGCATATTTTCTCCTTTCTTCTTTTGATACTATTGCTATTGTATTGTTGTAGAAAAATGATGAGGCATTTGAACAACCCATTGCATTCTTTAGTAAATATTTGTAGGCTGTAGAACTCAAGTATGAAATGACTAAGAAGTGGGCTTATGATTTTGTCAAGGTTGTGAATAATTTTAGAACTTACTTAAAATGGTAGCTACAATCATAACTTTTGTGCCAAGTGTTGTAGTGAAGGACATATTCACTCAACAAGATACCATGGGAAGAAGGTGTAGATGGATCAATAGGATATAAGAGTTCAACATTGATGTTTAGATCACCAAGCTAGTAAGAGGACAAGGTCTAGCTAAGTAAATGGTTGAAACTAACTTGGAGGAAAATCAGATAAATCAAGTTGAGTGTGTTGATGTAGCACCCATCTATGATATGCAAACCTATGGGTGGTCTAGAAGGATTGTTCAATACTTATAAAAATTATAGTACCCTGAAGGTATGGCTAATAATGAGAAGAGAAAATTAAACTTACATTCCATTAAGTATGTCATCATTGACAATGAGTTATGCTGGAGAAGCCTAGATGGAGTATTGCTTAAGTTTGTTCATGGAAAATAGGCATTAGAAATTTTGTGATAAATGAGCAATGGAGTGTGTGGTGGCCACTACATGGCTAAAAAAATTGTTCAAAAGATTTGGGAGTGAATTTTTGGTGGGATATAGTTTTTAAGAATGCCCACAAGTTTGTTAAGACTTTTTATCCTTACCAGAGATTTGCAAGGAATTTAAATTTTTCAAGGATTTTACCACTTAGGCCTATTTTAGTTTATGTCCATTTCCAACAATGGGGTATAGACTTCATTAGTGAAATATTAGAAAATTATAGTGGGGGTCATTCATGGATCCTTGTTGAAATTGACTATTTGAAAAAGTGGGTGGAAGCAATCCCCAAAAATATGGTAACAAGTAAGGTGGTGATAGATTTCCTAATGAAAAACATTTTAATAAGATTTGGAGTCCCAAAGAATATTATTTCAAATAATTCCATGTGTTTCAGATCAAATGAGTTTAAGATTTTTTGTGATAAGAATGGCATACAAATTTCTTATTATTCCCCTTACCATCCTCAAGGGAATGGTTAGGCTGAATCTAGAAATAAAAGTTTAATGAAGATCATTAAGAGAGTGATTGACAAGAAAAAGAAATCTTGGGATTCAAAGATTAAGCTTGCACTTTGGGTAGATAGAGTTACGATAAAGAAAACCACTGGACATTCACCATTTGACCTAGTCTATGGCTTAGATGCTATACTTCCTTAGAATATTCTACTAAATATGTACAAGTTTGTGTAAGAATATGATGAAAACATTTGTCACAAAATGTAGTATCAAGTTGACAACCTGATATAGTTAGATGAAACTAGAAGAGAAACATGAACAAAATGCAAAAATGCAACTATAGATCAAGCACTTGTATGATAGGAAAGCTTCTCCCAAAAAAATTGAAGTGGGAAGTATGATATTGATGTGGAATGCATGAGCTCAAGATAATGGAAAGCATGGAAAATTAGAAGCACTATGGTTAGGCACTTATCTAATATCCAACATACATGGTGAAGACTCATACTTTCTGCAAAGCCTAATAGGTGAACTTCTTGAATTGCAAGTACATGGACAATTATTGAAGCCATATTTATCTTTAAATATGCTCTCCTTGTTGTACATTGTATAGCCTTCTAAATTTTTTATTGTAAGCAAATATTTTGACACCTGAAAGTCTTTCTTGAACTTCTAGTGTTTTTCACCTAAAAGGAGAAAGAGGGGCCAAAATGCAATGTAAACATTCAAAACTAATGTGATATGGATGCATGAAATATTCCTAGATGAGATGATCAAAATGCAAAGAACTAATAAAATGAATTGATTATGCATGCAAAACTAAGAAATGCAAAGTGTTTGAAAACACAAAGTTGTATACAAAAAGAACTAAACACATGAACAAACAAGAACAAAACTTGGTGAAACTGAATGAGGTGCACCTAGAGCTTGAAAGATGATGTTGAAAGGTTTCAGAATGATACAGAGATCAGTGTTGAAGCCCACTAGGACTCATTCACCATAGATGGTGAATTATTCCTATTTCTAGTGAAAACTACCAAAATAGGTTTTGGGATGTCAAGAACACAAAACTTCAGAAAAATATTTTTCCAACCTGGCAGTGGGACTCATTCGCAACAAATGGTGAATTATTCCATGTATAGATTTCTGAAAATTCAAAGATCAATTTTGTGGGTCTTGGTCTACACTATTTTGCTTGACAACTTTTCATATCTAAATCTAGAAAATCTGACTATAAAGTGTTATCCAAGCTTCAAATAGGGTTATGTTAACTTTGATTACTTTGATGACTTTGCAACACCTTTTTGACACCTTTCTCTTTGAAAAGTCTACCTACAAGAACTAAAAACACACATGCAAAGAGGGGAAAAGGGTTAAGGGCTAGAGTATAGGGGTTTTCCTTGGTCAAACCCCAATTTGGTAATAAAACCCTTGATAATGAAATGAAGTCAAGAGATAATGATGAAAAAATAACATGCAATTTCATAAACTCACCAAACCCTTGATGTTGAAGTCTGAAGATATGCTACTCCAAGATGCTTGAATGCTTGATTGAATAAATGAAGATGCTAAAATTCTTGAATGTTATGATGCATGAACGAATTATGTTCATGGGCTTTCAAATGAATAGAAAATCATATATTTATACACAATTATGCCCTAATTTCCTGAAAATATAAAATCATAGGCCGACCTTAGGTCTTTAGGAATAAAAACCCATTAGTAATTTGAATTTATTTTGATTTTTGTGCCAAGAGGGACTCATTTTCCCCTAGTGGCAAATGGGTCCCACTCAAGGCATGTGAATGGGTGTCAGGAATTAAGTTGTCTTAAATGATGTTTGTCAGGTTTGTATTAAAAAATACACTTAATTAAGGCCTATAAGTGCATAAAGGGGCCAAATAAATCATAAGAAAGGTGTATTTGTTGATGGAAGTCTAGAAAAGCATGACATTTTGTTACAAGACTTTACAAAACTTTAAAATAAGACTTGTTTAGTAATAAAAATAGGGTATGCAAGTGATTTATAATAAGAAGAATCTAGAAAAGTGTGAAAATGTATCACAACACTTCACAACACCTTTACAACACATTATAAAGTCTTAATGATTCATAAAGATTCAATACCTAATGTGAATATGTGGGCCACATTGCAACATTAAATCAAGGTGTTCAAACAAGCCAAATAAGCACAAGGAGGTACAAAACAAGAAAAAGTAGAAGGGTTAATTTTTCTATGTCCACATGTATATATGTTGGTTTGCTTGGGTCTAATCTTCTTGCCTTGTCCGGTAAGGCCTTTGGTTTTTGGTGTCATTGTACTTGGTCTGCTTCAACCATGATATCTAGAATCTTTCCATTCCTATGAGAGGCATGCATCCCCAGTCAGAACCATTGGTGGAACCATCAAAAGCTTCATGCTCTATTGGTCTAAAATTCATTTTCTCTCATGTCCTCTTAGTTTGTTAAGATTAGGGCATAGGGTTTTTTGTTGACAAGTTGGTTTACTTAGAATATTTTATTCTTTGTCTAAACCATTTTCTTTTGATTTAATCCTTTGTTGACCTACTATATCTTGTCTTTGGACAAATTAAAACAACTTAAGTCTTTGAGTTCATCTAGTTGACCCACCCCTTGTGGTTAGATTTTCTCGTTTACCCATCACCTAATATTTCCCTTGTTACCTTGGTCTGAGGACTTGATAATTTATAAAGATGAAAATATAAAGTATTTGTCCTTTACATCCTTTGCATAAAATGGTTTAAGTCCTTTTATGGCATTGTCATATGTTGCTCCTAGTTGTTTCCTTCTTTAAAACAACATATGAGCACCTACTAAATACCCTCACTTTATAAGTTCTTGCTTAACGCTCAATGCATCACCCATCATAGATTTCCTTAAAACCACTTGCCTTGAATTGGCAATAACCGATAAGAAATTTTTTCCTTTGTATCACTTATCGTGGATTGGTTTCAAACCTTGAGTTTCACATTAGCAATGCATGATGTGAGTGTTTTCTTCACTATCATTGGCTACTTGTTTATCACTAATTGCTTATAATTTTTGAGCTCTAAATTGGTGATGCACAATGACCTTATAATCTCATTTTATTTCCTTTCATCGCTCATCGCCAATAGCTACTTGCTTATCTTTTTTAAAGTAGCAATGAGCGATAAGGTCTTTCATTCCAATGTTCCATCATTGATTTGAAGTATTACTAAGGGTGATGCTTCTAGTACCTTTGACCTTGAAACATGTACACGTGGCCAAATATTGTTCCATTGCTACTTCTCTCCCATCACTAGTGTGACCCATATGTTGAGATATGGATTAGTAATGAGTGATGGGTGATGAATAAATTCAAAAAAGGACCTTGATCTAATAGTTGAGATCTTATCACACATGTTGTGTACATCATTGATAGGATGTATGAAGGAAAAAGAACATCCATGATGAGCGATAGACTGTTAAGTATATTGCCTATATAAACCCCAATCCTAGTACCTACAAAACAATAACAAAAAAATTAAATTATAGATTACAAGCAAGAACAAAAATTCCCCATGAAATCCATTCACCAAGCTCAAATTAGGCAAAAAGAAATGAAGAACACAATGAAAGCACAAAATAAAGATTGAATCCTAATTAGACTAGCAAACTCATGATCCCATGGGGGAATTGGTGCCAATTTGATGTGAAAATTGGCCCTTTCCAAATTCCTATGATGCAAGATTAATGTGATGAAGAGATTTGATCTACTTTGTTGATGTTAAAGAGTGCTCCAAGCTAAAAACCTACATAACCTAGCTAAGATTCAAGAATGATGCATGAAATTTGATAGATATTTGAGCATGGTAACTTTGCATAATTTGTGGATGATCAAATGAAGGATGAACCTCTTTATTTATAGATGAGATTGAAGGATGAATGTCCAAATTTGAGAAAAGTGGGACTAACATTCATCCAATGGCAAGATGCCACTTGTCAATCTATGAGTGGATGGAGGATGTGCAATTTTTGAGGATTGTGCCAATAAATGCCTATTTTTGAATTTCAAATTTGTTGAAATGACATGCAAGAGGGAAGAGAAAATGAATTAAAAGCCACTTGGCTCAAGGAAAAGGACATGTAAGATGGAGTAAATGCCTTATTAGTAGTTAGGATCAGATGCACCATGCCAATCAGTATATTTTACGTGTCTAAATTTTTCCCCTCCTTGAAGCAATCCATGTATTGCATTGGTTCGAAGAATAAACGATCTCAATCAAAGCTTAAAAAATTCATTATTTAAAATCTTCCCCATTTGTTTCCTAGTGAGAAAAAACATGCCATTATATTGCCCACTTGAGAGATTGGATGAAAATTTCCAATTTTTGGGTGATCTTACAAAAAAAGAGGACAAAGTGTCTGACAAGTCCAAGAAGGCTCCAGGAGGCCAAAATCATGTCTAAACATAATAAAACGATGTATAATAGGCCTCAACTAGACAAAAAGAAGTTTGGGGGTCCAAACCCCTAGAGGACAGCCAATTAGGGTGAAAAAACCCTAATTTTCAAGCTTAAAAGGGGCTCGAGGGGTCACTTTCAAGTCATTTTTACACACAGCCATCTAGCAACCTTGAGATTTAAGCTTTGACCTCCCCACGATATGGCACATTGACAACTTTTGATGCATATTTCTGATCCAGTCCGGATGTACCAGTGGCCACCCAGTATTGAGGCACCAGTAAGTGATCCTTACTTGACCTTTATTTCTCATTTTTCATGCGTATTTAATGCTTTAAAAGTTAGTCATTCTGTAGCGGCACTATATAGTGTTGCTTAGAAATCAAACTGCACTGCTCAGTATGATATTGTGCCATAGTAGTGTAGTTTGGAGCTTGAAAACTTTGATGCTGAGCTCATGGCCAGTGGGGGGAATTTGCAAAGTGTGATGCGGCAGTCTTTTATTTGCTCAAAGTGTGCCGCTGGAGAGAAAAGTGCACCATGGCAGTGTTGTTTCACCATTTTTTTTCCCTAGCATTAGAGTTTGGTTAAAATAAAACTATGACGCCTTCACGAATTCCAAAGATGGAGTGCTTTTTTGGACGCTCAGCAAACTATTTTTCAAATCTTTTAATGTGGTGACCTTCCTTGATGCAGGATGCGGGGAGGGAGCTCTACTCTCAAAAGCACAGATCGTGAGATCTATTTGGTTACTTGTGGGATCTCAGTGACAGAGATCAGGACCGACTTTAGGACATGGGGCGATGGTTCATCACTTATGCAATGCCCATTTAAACTCACCTAGGGATGATGTCAGGGCTTTCCGAGAGATGGCACAACAAGAAATCCTCATTCCACCTTCCAATCGGCGAGGCCACCATCAGTTTGGAGGATGTTTGGTGCATCCTACAATTGTCGATTCATGGTTGGTGTGTGATTTTTGATATGGATGAGGGGCGTAATTCCTACCGCAGGGTCCTCACCACAGAGGACATTGTTATTTGTGATGGATACATCAAGTTGGAGTGACATAGGGCTCTAGCACCTCCCTTTTGCCTAGTAGTTGTGGTGATTATCTCGGGTCTTGTTGCCCCAGACCAACGAGGCTGATATTTCAGTCCTAGTTGGGGACTCTGCTGGGAGTGGATGGTTCATGATAAGTCAGTCCATTTTACTTGGAGGATTTTTCTTCTTGCCTCCTTATAAAGATATTTGCACAAGTACATTTACATGGACGATAGGGTGCTCGAAGTAGGTGTGACACTTCTCTACATATGGATGTGGGAGCACATTGCTATCCTTCAACCACGAGTTGTTCTAGTTTTGATGTTTCCAGATGATCCCCTCATGTGGTGCTATAGAGGCGGTGTGTCCTTTACACACATAGGTGAGCGTGGGATCCCCTAATGGAGGAGGGTCCTAGACAAGATCTAGGTATTCACATGGCATTCATACTTTGGTCGGCCCAGATAGGCCAGCGATATAGATCAACTTTTCTTTGCCCGCTAGGACAACTTCATACAAGGGCAGGAGCATACAATGATTGAGAGATATATGCCTAGGTGTGTGCAACATTAGTTTGGTGAGCCCTAGGATTGACTAGATGATGCCTATGTGGTTGTCTTCACTCGCACCATATCACAAGTTTTATGGGGGCAATATATTCCTACCTCAGAGGTCATTGACAATTTCAAGTAGTTGGTAGCTCAGTCGTGGGCTTACAATCAGGGGCCTATGGATTCAAGCACAACACAGGCATATAGGGATTGGTTCCAGCCTCCCCTACGATTGACTATTTTAGGAGTAATCCTCGATCAGTAGAGGGTTAGAGGAAAAGGGGGAGGACAAGGATGGAGGGGTGATGTACAATAGGATCAGCCAAATGTACATATGCAGGACCAGCAGCAGGTGCCAGCAGGTCCACCACCATGGGCTGAGGGTGATGATCAACCTCTGGTACAACCTCCATGAGCACAGCTAGCAGGTAGGTGGATCCTCGAGACACACTGATTGTGTAGTTGTAGGCCCAGGTCCAGGCTGTGACAGCCGAGAGACATCAAGCACGGATTGAGAGGGACCAGGCTAGGGCCAAGAGGGATCAGGCCATCCAGCAGAGATAGGCTGTAGAGTTACACGCGGCCATAGAGCTAAGACATAGATAGTAGTTAGAGAGCATGGTAGCCTCCTCCTCCCAAGATACAGTGTTTGTTAGGTCCTATAGGGAGGTCGTCTAAGAGACCGAGTACTATCAGATGCATTATCATGAGGCCATTCCTAGAGCAACATGGGTCCCAGAGTATTCATAGTGGACTGGCCTCATACTAGTAGAGGGTCATGGTAACAAAGGAAAAGGTAGCATACAGGGGGTTGACCTTGATCGAGATGATACCTTTTGTGCCTTATGGGATCCTTTTTGATAGCCTGATGGGCCTTTTTGTACTGATTGACATACATGTATAGTGATCCGATTATTCTTGTACTATGACAGTTACATTATTGATGATATATATGAGCCAATGATTTTGATGCGATGTGATGTGTACCATTTATTTATGCATGTGTGGATGATTCTATTTCTATATGTTGTGCAATGATGTTTATACATTATTTGATGTGTTTCATTTTGATGATGGATGCATTATGTGATGATTATGACTAATAGATCTATATTATGTTGCTAATTTATGATATGCATTTATGTGAATGGATGATATATGATGATACATTTATGATGATGAAAATAATGATATGTGATATGAAATGATATGGGAATGATCTATGGTGCGTATGCGAAATGATGTGAATCATGCTTATATATGAAATGATTATGGATGTATGTACGCTTTGCATGTAATGGATTTTTATGTTCCTATTTATGTTTATCATGATGTGGATTGATTTGTGAAATGAAATGTAAGAATGATTGCGATGTCATTTATGAGATGATATGGATGATTTAATGGTATAATGCAATGTAAATGCCATGGTCGTGTTTTATATGATATCTATTGATAATGAAAATGATATGGTTTTTTAAGATGCTTAGAATAACAAATATTATCCTAAACATGTTAAATGAGAATGTAATGTATGTGATGAATTTATGATGTACCATATGTAATGATATGATAATGATATGCAAAGTGGTATGATGATGTTTTAATGTAAAATGAATGCAATATGGGAGATGACCCTATGATGCTATGCAAGTATTTATGTAATGGATTATCTATAATGCTTATGTACCTGTAGATACCGAAATTTGGTTTAGGCCTGTGACTTCAATATTCTTCATAATTCTTATTCTTCAAGGTCATGATTAAATAATCTTAATTATTTAATCAATTCACCTTAACATTAATTCTTCTATTGATTAAATAATCTTAATTATTTAATTAATTCATCTTAACATTAATTCTTCTATTGATTAAATAATCTTAATTATTTAATTAATTCATCTTCTTGTATTTCTTCTATTAATAAAATATTCTTATTTATTTAATTAATTCACACTTTTCTTTATTCTATCTGATTAATTAAATAAACACTTTTTATTTAATTATTTTACTAATTAACCTTATTCATCTTGTCAAATTAAATAAATTCTTATTTAATTTACTCTTTATCATATTTCAACTATAATTAAATAAATTCATTATTTATTTAATTATTCATTTAAAATCCATTCACCATTTAATTAAATAAATATTATTTATTTATTTAATTATTCTTCAAATATTGAGTCTTGAATTAAATGAATTATTTAATTCATTAATTCTATTTTGACACATTCCTCTATATTTTAGATAATTATGTGAGTTATCTAAGTATTCACTTTTACTCGACTCAACATCTATTTTAATCGCTCAGTTAACTCTTCATTTGATGTCTGAGTGGCTATCTCGAGTAATCTCTTCGTCAAATCATTCAATCGTCTAGTTCTAACTCATTTGCGTGCACATGCATATTAATTAAATATTCTTATTTAATTAATTAAGTGTTGTGCGTGCATTCGAACAAAGAGTCGTTACAATCAATCTTTATCTTTGTCATGCAAAGATATTTCTTCTATTTTCGAATGCCGAACTGAAGATTAAATCATTTATTTAATCTTTAATTCTATTTCTAATTTGAATCACTCATGTCATTACTGACAGTTATCAGAATGCATGTCTAATCAGTCGATCTCAACCGTCCGTTGGTCTTTCGATCTTGACCTATCGTTCGAATAATCAATTTTCTATAAATTGATTTGTCATTCTTCATTCCAATCTCTCTCGCAAATTTTGTAACTCTTGAGAGCACTTTTGTCTTGAATCTTTGATATTTTGCTAATCACTATCTTAGGCTATACTTGCACGAACTTGAAAATTTGAGGGCAATTATAGTACACAAGCAAAATGGAGAAGGGCAATCGAGATGAATCATGGAAATACATTTGGAATTGGTGAGATTGTTCTAGTTTTAATTACATTTTTTACTTTCCCATGTTCTTTGTTGCTTAACGAATGAATTTGCATTTTAGATTTAGTATTGTATGGATGTTTGTTGCTAACGATCTTCCTTGTTGTCTATTGTGCATTAAGATTTTTCATTTTCAGCGTTACATTTTGGTGAACCCGACATGAAGACACCATCTTCGCAGATCCGTAGACATTTTATTTTTGTTTTTGCAGGTTTTTCGTACAGAACGACGCATGTGATGTTTTCTGCACTGCAATTGAATTTCTGAACCACATCTGACAGAAAAACGATGCAATTGAAGTTTTTGAACCGCAAGTGTTTTCGTGAGCCGCAACTGAAAAATAAACGATGCATCTGACTGGTAACAAAACGATGCAATTGACTGGTAAAATTTTATTTTCGTTTCCCGCAATCTGAAATTTTCAATTGATTTTTATGTTACTGATATCTTATTTTTAGCGTGTGGCCTTTTCAGAGTTAACAAGCTTTTTGCAGGACGATTGACGAAGACATTATTGAAAATTACTAATTAGTTTTTCTGCAGAACGTTTGTCGAAGACCCTAGTTAAATTTAAAACTGATTGTTTGGTAGCATAGAAAATATTTCGTTTGGATTAAAATTAACAAGTGTCTACTGTGTTTGGTGCGAAAACACAAGTTTGGTCACCCTTACGACTTGGTACACCGAAGTATCCTCTCCCCTTGCGCATCCGTGCAATCCTGGGTGTAAGAGAAATGGTTACCAACTCTAGAACTTGGGCCTGTTCTAGTGGGAAAAAGTACTCACCCCAGGACGACTCAGACCGGTAGCACCTTGAACCCGAGGGACTTCCAGCCAGTATACAAAAGTGGGTTCTTGGGGAAACCCCAAGAATCACGAGTGTGGTTCCGACGAGATGGATCCAAAAGGGGACTCATGCCGTATGGATCACACCCCACGAATGGAATGCCCGAATTAAATACCTTTTTGTTTTAGAGACCAACCTATTTGTGGTTGTTGCTTGGTATTAGTGCAGGGTATAGTATCATGCCTGAAGATACTCACCACTGATCCCCTTGAGTAGAGATAGCGGTTCTTGGGAAGTCACTGCCCAATGAATTCAGAATTGGTGTGCTCGAAATATGTTAATGAGCCATGGAGGGGAGCCAATGCCACCAAATTCCTAAGCTATCCGCTCTCGAGAAGGAAAGGTGTTCATCACCAATCTGGGGTATTTGGGTGGGCTATACCAAGTATACAAACCCTAGGCCTTTGGCCTATTAGGATGTGCTTGTCTGTTGTCACTTTAAACATTCTTTGAGTCCAAAATTGAAACTGAAAAACACTTTGTCTTACAATTGTCTTTGATTGTCAGAATTTGATCACAGAAAACGGAGTCAGTTTAAATTTCATGTCGCTGAAAAATTCACAGAGAGTCGCAACTATTCACCAGAAACACGCATCTGATTTTTAGAGTCGCATCTGTTAGGTTTTGAGTCGCATCTATGATTTCTGAGTCGCATCTGTCATTTTGGCTCGCATATGATTTAGAAACACCGCATGCTTTATATTCTGAGTCACATCTGTGAGTTTGGACCGCAACTGTTAAATTTGAACCACATCTGTCTGATTACCAGAAAACCAAAATTCATAGTTACTGTCCAGTCAACATGGTTATACCAGTTTCATTTGTCTTCACACAAACAGTCCTTGAACAGAAACCTGAAACAATTTGCTCAATTTTGCATCCTTTAGGTTCATTTAGTTATTACCATAGTTGTCTTCAGTTAGAGTCTAGCTTCATCTTAGGGTACATATTACCTTGCATTAGACTTCTAAAAAGGTTACTTTTACGAACTTTAGGAGTAGTCCACCATCTATACTCTAGGAAAGTCATAGTGTCAACAAAATTTGTCATTGAACCTAGTCCTATCATCTTATACTTTGTCCTACAGAGAGTCATCCTAGCTCATCAGTCTAGTTAGGAAACTCAGCTTGTCTTTGATCCTCATCCTACATCGGTTCCTTGACTTAACTAAATTGACACCTTAGTTTGACTTTAGGTAGTTGGTCCCATCATCTTGGGTTTATAGAATTGATCACTTTAGAAGTCTCACTTAGACCTTTGCACTTTTAGAGTCTAGATTAGTGTCATCCTAGGACATCCCTTATTTTGCATAAGAAAATCCCAAAAACATAGACTAGGGTCATACTGATCATACATATAGTCTTGCATATCGCGCATATTGAGCTTGTCTTACATGGTTGAAACTAGGTCTAAGAGAAGAGAGAGAGAAAACATGTCGAACCCAAACAAGTTCATCAATCCATTTTCCTCAAGACCTCATAAGACTCTATTAGACAAATTCACCACTAGAAACACTCAAGGACAAATTGTAGTAGAGGACATAGAGGTTGCCGCACAGGATCCTGAGTTTGCCTCTTTTGTAGATGAGTACCTAGCAAATGATCGTCAATGGTTTTTAGGAAAATTGCTAGCTAAAGGTGCTACTTTACCCCTAGGGTTTGATATCAGCACCTTACAAACTCAACCTACACAAGGGACAAATACTACGACTGCTAGTACTACTATACCTCAAGTCAGCACGACTATGCCATCTAGCATGTCTATGCAGAGTATGACAGTCCATACATCCCCATTTGGTACATCTAGCATGACATCGGGATTTAATTTCACTACAGGGGCTTCATCATCTACTCCCTTCAGTCCTCTTGTTGGGAATAAAAGGTCTAAAACCATAGCCTCCACACCTTATGTCGGTGCCACAAGTTCACAGTCAATGGCTATACCTAATGCTAGTATCACGAGTACCATACCACAGTCAATTGTCATACCTAGTGCTCAAATCACTAGTACTATACCGTGTATTACACAAACAGGGGGCATTCCCTCCTTCCAATATGGCAATCAAAACCCACTCTTCCAGACTAGCAGCCAAAACCAATTTACATCAGTTCTAAATCAGAACCCCTTTTCACAGATTGGTAGTCAAAATCTATCAACACAGATCCCACGTCAAAACCAATTTACATCGGTTCCAAATCAGAACCCCTTTTCACAGATTGGTAGTCAAAATCTGTCCACACAGATCCCACATCAAAACCAATTTACATCAGTTCCAAATCAAAACCCCTTTTCACAGATTGGTAGTCAGAATCTGTCTACACAGATTCCAGGTCAAAACTACTTCACACCGATTCTGAATCAGAATCCTTTTTCATAGAGCGGTACTCGGAATCCATTTACACAGAATCCAGGTCAACACCAATTTATGCCAATTCCAGACTAGAATACATTTACCAACATTCTGAATCCGAATCCACCTTAGATGCCTACGTTCAATCAAAACCCATCACGAGAATTTGGATTTTAGAACACATACATGGATCCGCATAATCCTCCTAGCACATCTTTGACCCAAGTTGATGTCCTACAGACACAATGCACGCATTACAAACGCAAATGGATAACATGTCGGTGTCAACTAAGAAATCATTTTCACCAAAGGACATATGCCCATTCCCTTTTGATAGATCATTGTACATGACACCTTTCCCTCATGGATATGTCATACCGAATCTTCCTAAGTACAATGGCAAACGCAATCCAGTGGAACATATCAGGGAATTTTCTACCATATGCATAGATGTCGCTTAGGACCCAACATATCTTATGAGGCTATTTCCACAAAGTCTTGTAGGAGTTGCACTAGAATGGTTTTTGGGTCTAGATTCTGGCATTAGATCATGGGGAGAACTAGTCGAGAAATTTGTGGAGCAATTCTCCTTCCACATTGACCATGAGATAAACATAGTAACCTTGTACCACACAACACAAGATGAAGGTGAAAAATTCATTTCTTTCTTCCAGAGATGGAGAACTATTTCTAGTAGGTGTCCTGTCGAGATACCCAAAAAGCAAAAGGTTACAATGTTTCAAGAAAACCTTCATCCAAAACTCAGGAGTAACTTAAGGGTACATTGTTGCATATCTTTTTCCGAACTAGTGGAAAAAGGGGTGATAATAGAGAAAGATCTCATTGAAAAAGGTGAACTCAAGATTACCACATCCAATCGCAACCCCATCATACAAAACAACCCCATGGATAGAAACAGATTTTGGTCTTGCAATAAAAATGTCACAAATGACGGGGTGGTTGATGCTAAAACACTACAAGCAGGACCCCTCCTCACATTACAAGGACCTCATAACTTTGCTAACACACTTAATGCTGTCAACCAACCTCCCAACATGGTCCAAAATACTCAACGTCCACAACCAAGGAGATTTCAGCAACGTGAGTTCACTCCCTTAGGGGAACCCATTGAGTCGGTGTTCAAACAACTGTAAGACAATACGATCCAAGATAGTTTAAACCAACTTGGTGGGATGACAATGCCTTTTGTGATTATCATAGGACTAAGGGACATAACCTCCAAAACTGTCGACAACTGAAGAATATCATACAGGATCTTGTTGACAAGAGAATTATTGAGGTTAGTGGGCAAAAACAAAAGACATCCAATATTGATCATCAAGTCTTTTCAGACCCACTACATGACCATGGGAAAGGAACTATCCCCAGTTCGAGTACTAAGACCAATATGTCAACCAATTATGCAAGTATCAAACATGATTATGATAGTGGAAAAATCATTCATTTCCTTCGCGCCGCCGATGAAAACATCAATACCATTACTATCAATGCTAATCCTGAATGTGCGGTCAATACTCGTCATACTAAGTTCACTATCCAAGGCCCTCCATCGCAGCAAACATCACAACCTTCCAAGTTACAATATAACCTACTTGACCAGTTGGGAAAGACCCCCACCCAAATTTCAATCTTGGAATTGTTGCGTATTTCTCCTGAGCATCGATCCATCCTCAATAAGGCTTTACAGAACACCATGGTCCCTAATGACCTTGATGTCAATCATTTCCAAGAAATGGTGGGCTACTTGACCAATAATCACCATGCCACATTCTTTGAACAAGACTACGCCACAGAAAAGATGAACCACAATGAGCCTTTACATTTAGAATTCCTTGTAGATGACACCAAAGTTAGACGAGTTTTGGTAGATGGAGGAGTAGGGTTAAATATATGCACTTTAAAACTAATTAAGGCATTAGGTATTTTAGAAGCATGCGTAGACACCACTAAGAGTATTGTTATTAAGGCTTATGATGATGAAGAACAAAAATCAAAGGGGGTGGTAACACTTCCTATCAGAATTGGTCCTGTGGTAATGGAGACAAAGTTCCAAGTCTTGGATATCACCCTCCCTTATAACCTTTTGCTAGGTAGACCATGGATTCATGCTATGAAGGTAGTCCCTTCCACATATCATCAGTGTCTTAAATTTCCTTACAATGGCACCAAAATAACTACCGATGGTGATCCCAATCCTTTCCAGTATTGCACCAATCTAAAGGAGATCCCTCAACGCCAAGTGCCAGTCAACCAAGAGGCCTCATCATCTAAACCATCTTCTTATGTTGACCCATCCACCCTCACTCGAGCATCTGTTTCACCTTCACTTCCTACTACTCCTAGGGTTGAGATCCAAGACAAGGGTTATGGAGAGTATTACATGAAGACTTCTTATTGTGTTAGCCATTTGGTTCCTCCTAAGTCATATGGTTTTCCTACAATAAGTAGGGGACAGTCTATGATCACTATACATGTTCCCCCCACAACAACTTTCACTAAATGGGGTGAATTAAGCAAAGAGGTTGTAGATACAGAAGATGTCACTTCATGGCTGTATAAGGAAGATAATCAGGAACACCTTTCACTTGCTCATATTCCTACAAGTCTATATGGAAAGGGTTTCAAAATCATGAAAAGCAAAGGATATGATGGACAAAGTGGTTTAGGCTTAAACCAAGATGGAAAAATTGAACCAATACTTGTTTCTCAGTGGCCAAAAGGAGTAGGGCTAGGGTTTCAACTGATTCAGATTGGCGTTCCTAGTACTCCATTACCTTTACTTGAGGAAGTACGTGCTTCAGATGATATTAAGACATCTCATGAACCAGTGAACCAAAATCATTGTAACTCCCCTGACTCTAATGATTATGAGTGGGATTCATTATCCTCTACTTCTTCTATGGACCTTGACAAGTTATTTGGAGAACTTGACTTAATGTTAAGTTCCTCACCTAATCCCTTAAATTCCTGTCCACCAAAGAAAATGACAAAAGAGGAATGGCTTAAACACTATTATTGGGAATCACTTGATCCTACCTCTTGGCAACCTGAGCCACCTGTTTCCGATAGTCAAACCTTGGCATTAGGCCCACCTATTCATTCACCTAGACCCAAATCTAAGAGCAAAGAGGACCTGGTACAAGACTTTTGTAACCACATGAATAATTCAATCTTTACCTTGACCCCATTAGAATTTGATAACTTTGACGATGACATGCCCTTAGTTTATCCCCAACTCATTGATTGGGATCAACAAGACGCACCCGTCTTAGACATTTTTGAGAACGACGAAGCAATTGCTGAGTTCCTAGGATTACATGAAGGCATACCTAACAGAGATCATAAAGCTAGTTTTACCATTGACTTGGACAACAAAGCATATTTTGGGGAATATTTTCAACCCTCCAGTCACAAAAATGAGAAAAAGGATAAACAAGATAAAAAGGATGAGTCTCTAGGTGAAAACCAAAAGGCACCTTTAGACAATGAAAAAGTAAAAAGAAAGGACGTATCCGAAGGTGAAAACCTCTTTGAGGCACCTAAGGATGGGGGTTTGAACATTCTTCGCATTGCATAGGAAAAGTCACCCATGCTCATTGAAGAAACCGTAGAGGTCAACATAGGCACAAAAGAGAATCCTCGACTAGTGTATTTTGCAGCGTCATTGACAACGGGAGAGAAGCCTGAGTTTCACGACTTATTTGCATAGAGATAGATAAATTTTGCTTGGTCATATGTGGATATGCCAGGGTTGGATCCTGAACTTGTTCTACATCATTTTCCTTTACAACTAGGTGCAAAACCAGTGCAACAGAAGTTGAGAAAAATGCATCCACAGATTGCTTTATTAGTCAAAGCAGAACTCAAGAAATTGTTAGACGTTGGTTTTATAAGATCAATCGACTATGCCAACTAGATCTCCAATCTTGTACCAGTCACTAAACCAACTGGGGGCATCCGCATCTACACTGCTTTTAGAGATGTCAACAAAGCTTGTCCTAAGGATGACTTTCCTTTGCCTAACATAGACATGATAGTTGACATGACAGTAGGATATCAGATGTTGTCCCTTATGGATGGATTTTCAGAATATAACCAAATTAGAATTGCAACTGAAGATCAACATAAGATGGCTTTTACTTGTCCTTGGGGAACGTATTTCTGGAATGTTATGCCCTTCGGACTCAAGAATGCAGGAGCAACATATCAACGTGCCATGACTACTATCTTTCATGATCTAGTACACACTTGTATGGAGGATTATGTCGATGAACTTATTGTAAAATCCAAGACAAGGGCAGAACACTTATAGGTTTTAGATAAGATATTTCAGAGGCTGGAAAAGTATAAAGTGAGACTTAATCCAAAGAAATGTGTGTTTGGAGTCAAGTCAGGGAAACTGTTAGGTTATATCATTTCTAGATGAGGCATTGAAGTGGATCCTGCTAAGGTGAAAGTAATCATGGACATGCCACCACCCACCAATCTCGGCCAACTAAGGACATTACAAGGAAGGTTGCAATCTATCAGAAGATTTATAGTGCAGCTAGCAGACAAGACACATCCTTTTCAACATCTACTTAAGAAAGGAGTACCTTTTGCATGGACAACTAAATGTGGAGAGGCTTTTCAACTGATTAAAGAATATTTACTCACACCACCTGTCTTAATGCCACCAGTCGAAGGAAGACCATTGATTCTTTATATTACAGCAACCCATTCATCACTCGAAGCATTGCTTGCACATAATGACGATGAAGGTCATGAAAGGGTAGTCTATTATATCAGCCAGACTTTGGTTGGTTATGAGCTCAATTATAGTAACATTGAATGTGCTTGTCTTGCAGTAGTATTTTCTACCCAAAAACTGAGGCACTACATGCTAAACCATCAAACAATGTTGATTGCTAAAATACATCCTCTGAAATATCTTCTCAGCAAGGCAGCATTAATAGGACGACTCGCTAAGTGGGTTATGATACTTAGTGAGTATGATATCTAGTATGTCAAAAGGAAAGCTATTAAAGGACAGGTCATTGCTGATCAGTTAGCTGACATACCTCTATAGGAAGATCACCCATTAGTTGCAGACTTTCCAGATGAGCTTATATTCACATTTGACACAAACATAACATGGAAACTGTACTTTGATGGCTCACATACAAATCATGGATCAGGAGTAGGCATATTGTTTATCACACCGCATGGTGATTCCATCCCTAAGTCATTCAGGATTGCATTTCCATGCACTAACAACATGGCAGAATATGAAGCTTTAGTGACAGGTTTGTGCATGGCAGTCAAGTGGAAAATCAAGAACCTACAGGTATATGGCAATTCTCAACTGGTAATCAGACAGGTGAATGATGAATATGAGACTAAGGATGAGAAACTTGCTCTATACAAATGCATGGCTAATAGCTTTAAAGAGTACTTTGACAAAGTCAAGTTTCATCAAATACCTCATGTTTTAAATAGGGCATCAGACGCTATGGCTACTATTGCATCACTTTTGGACATTCCTAATAACGTGCCTAAATTTGAGTTCTTGGTCGAACAGCTTTTGGTCCCAGCCTACGACATCCTAGATTCTGAAATGGTGTGTGACATTGTTGGTCCTGATTCCCCATGGTATAAAGAAATCTATGATTACCTTCATGCCGAAGTCATACCCATTGGCCTATCCAATAATCAACATAGGACATTCCTTCGCAAGTCAGCCAAATACACCATTGTCGGAGACACCCTATATAGACGTGCCCTAGATAATACCCTATTGAGATGTCTTGATTCTACTGAAGCACAAACAACCTTGCGTGGGGTGCATGAGGGTATATGTGGTTCCCATTCTAGTGGTCCTACCTTAGCCAAAAAGATTATGAGATTGGGTTATTACTGGCCTACTATGGAAAAAGACTCATATGCCTTTGTAACAAAATGTCGTCAATGCCAAGTTCATGGAGATTTGATACATGCCCCAACATAGGAGCTCCATCCTATCACGTCACCATGGCCCTTTGCCCAATGGGGACTCGACCTCATAGGTAAGATTCATCCCACATCATCAAATGGACACAAGTTCATTATCACTGCCACTGAGTACTTTACGAAGTGGATTGAAGCTATTCCTATGACATACATTACTGGCACACAAATTTCTAGATTTATCCTGAACTAGATCATTTGTCGGTATGGTGTCCCTCAGTCCATAATCACTGATAATGGCTGTACATTTAAGAACCAAGAAGTCTATCACCTGTGTGATCAATTTCATATCCAACATTACTTCTCCACTCCATACTACCCACAAGGTAACGGCCAAGCAGAGGCATCTAACAAGACCATCATTAGAATCCTCAAGAAGACTATCAATGATGCTAGTCGTGACTGGCATTTACAGCTTAACCCTGCCTTATGGGCCTATCGTACAAGTATCCGTACTCCTACTAGGGCCACTCCATATTCACTGGTCTTTGGTTCTGAATCCATTTTTCCTATTGAGGTCGAGATTCCTTCCCTAAGGGTATCCCTGAAAGGCCATATTGATGATGAAGAGTATCGAGTGTCGAGACTCCATGAGCTAGAATTCCTAGATGAGCGTAGACAGAAGGCACTGGATCATCTCCAAGCATATCAGAACCACCTTCGTCGTATCTATAACAAGAGAGTCTTAAACAAAATTTTTGACATTGGTGACCTAGTTTTAATGGAAAACCCAAAGAATCAAGCAGAAAGAGAAAAACCAGGAAAGTTTGAACCTAATTGGTTGGGACCTTATATTGTTATAGAAGCTTTTGGATCAGAAGCATACCAACTCTCTACTCCTGAAGGAAAACCATTGTCCTCACCAATCAATAGTATGCATCTAAAGAAGTTCTATGCATATCTTCTTGGAGCCTTTGTCTTAATTAGCAGAAAAATCAAAAAATCAAAAAAATCGTTATCAAGGTGAAAACCTAGCAAACAGGCAACCTGCTAACACCAAAAAAATTATTAAATATGGAAAATAGTAAAGACAAATCATTCTTCCAATGGTGAAAACCACTTCGGTGGTGCCTTGGATAGGTACCATGGTGAAAACCTAGCAAACAGGCACCGTGTGTACTCAACTCTGCTCCTTTGTCTACTATTATTCTAATATATCCTGTACATAGTCCACTTCCCTGTACATACCCCTTATCTTTTACATAGTTCATATCCTTGTACATACTACCTATCCCTGTACATATCCCTTATCTTTCATGTCCATCACTTGTATATACCATTCATAATAAGTGGTAGTCTTTCCCATAACTTGGAACGATTGACATCGAGAACATTTCATATCCCCAGTTTTACCCTATTCATAATCAATTGGTCTTATACTTGACTGGGGGCAAACACTTTGACATGTGTCATATTGGTTCTTACATTGGTTGTGTTGAAGATGTAAAACCATGGACAATCCACAAAACATTACAAAATGACCTGAGAAAACACAAAAACATCAGAAAACTTCAAAAAGACAAAAAAATCAAAACATTTCGAAAATCCAAAAACAGAGTCAGAGTCAGTCGCACTTGTTAGTCTTGGTCGTGTTGAACTACGAAGTCTCTGCATGTACAACGTAGGCAAGGCCATCACATGATGGGCCCCCGAGGCCACACTAGGTCAGTCCATTAGGGTTCATCACATTCACTTGCGCACACGTCTTCTATTTGTAGTCAGTCTTGTCGGATGAGTCAAGTCGAACTACGAGGTCTCTGCGTGTACTACGTAGGCAAGGCCATTAATCGATGGGCCCCCAAGACCACACTAGGTCAGTCCTTTGGGGTTTGTCGTCACACACAGTCAATTGTTCACACATCATATCAAGTCATGCATCAATCTGGTGAATAAGTCAGCAATGTCTCTAAGTCAAATCAAACAACTTGCCAAACAAAACAATTCAAATAGATCAACCAAAAGTTTGGTATAAGATGTGTTCTTCTTGGAAATAGACGTTATCAAAACAAACAACCTATGTCTTATTTAGGATGAGTCCTTCCTACATAATTGACAAGGTCAAATAATCAAACATAGCCTTACATAGGTTATCACATCAACGACATCTGACACAATGTCTTATACGATACATGTCTTTCTGAAACCAGGCTTTGTCATGCCTTATACAGATAATCATAACATCGAAACCAGACTCACAGTCATATCCAGTATGTGTATCTCCTAAAACCAGGCTCTACATCAAACAATCCTCTATCAATCAAACAAATTAAACAAACAGATCAAGTTTTGGCAAACATTTTTATTGGCTTTTTGACTTTATGGCTTATTTATCTTATCATTTATCTTGGATTGATGACTAGGATTCATGTTACTAGCTTTCTCAAGGATGTCCCATGAAGGATTTAGAGAAGAAACGATGTATCAAGATTCTATTTTCTTTGACTGTTGTCTGTCGACTGTCTTTTCAATTTGATTTTGAGTCATGTTACTAGTTTTCTCAAGGATGTCCCATGAAGGATTTAGAGGAGCGATGACGTCTCATGACCCATCTTTTTCTTTTGTTTACTGTCTGTGGTTTGTCCTGACAAAAGGACTGGGGCAACTTGTGTCCTTAGTATGAGTTGGTGACAATCCTTGTCTGCGACTGTCTGTTATCAGCAAGTGGATGACCTTGCACACCTTGATCTATGTCATATCACGGTGTTTTTCTCCATTTGTATTAGTCCCGCTCAAAGATGATAAAGTGAAAAACCTTTTGTGATAAAACAAAGTATTGAAGATTCCTAATACTAACATTTATCTTCCATCTTTTAAATTTTTCATTCTGCATTAACAGTTCTTCTTTCCTGCATTATGATGGGGTCCTGTGACACAAAATGGTATACATCATCCTGCATTAACATACATGTTAGAAACATATATACATATAGGCATATTTCACATTTAGATCATCATGGCATAATAGACAATAATCATCATTTAACAGTGCATATCATAAGCATCTCTGTAAATACATGCATCACATTACATTTTGTATAGCATCACATGTCGTCTATATCATACATGTAACATCACATTGCATCTCATAATCATATAGAATCATACAGTACATACAATCATCCATCACATAAGAATATCATATAAACATCACATGTATAAATAAAGACTGCATAATCAATAAATAGACAATGTATATCATAAGAATCAGCACCAAAATCATATATATATATATATATCGCTCAAAAATGTGTCACAACACAATGTTATAATGTATCACAAGTACATGGAAGCCCCATAGGCTATAAGATCAAAGTACAATGAATCTCAAATATTGTCTCTATCCTGACCTGCCATTGCCATCATGCTAGGAGTGTGTGGGAGAATGATGTTGGGAACCTATTGATCTCTGAGCTGTGGGAGGTCTGTCATAGGGCCCTGCTCTGCGTGGCTGATCCACCCCCTCTGTGCTGACTGTCCGAGTATGGGTCCTGGTCTAGGACTTGCTACTGTGTGCTGCTGAAAAACTGGGAGCCCATCTCTCTAGGGGAACCCCTGCCTCATATAGGTCACGGTAATATCTCTCCCTCTCTCCAGCTCTGACCAACACTCTAGCAAACATAGCTGATGGTCCTATACATAGTGACCTGAGCTCTGCGAACCTCTACTCAGTCTCCTGCTGCCGGGCTATGGCCTGATCCCTGTCCATCAAGGCTCTATCCCTCTCCACCCGATAAGCATCCCTCTCTACCATCAATACTCTCATTTGCTCCTCCAAGGAGGCAACATGGGCTCGTAACATATCTATATTGGGCACCTCTGCCTCTGTCTCACCCTGACGAACCCTGTCTCTCCCATCCTTCTCCTCATCTAGCTCCTCAAGGATCTGATCTCAGATCTCCTGCTCGTGATCATCCTCCTCTTCATCATCCTCCTAGTAGGAACCTAACAACCCAAGGGCATCAAGCTCTGCCTCCTCTCCAACGGCCTCCTCGGCACCTACCTCTACCTCTGCTGGGATATCTGGGATGTCTGGGATCACTGCCTCTGTCGGCTACTCCTCCTCACCACCTCTAGCCACATCTAACATGGCCACATCCTCCTCTCCTCCTCCCTCCTCCCGAATCAGTGACAAGGCTGGTCCTCATCCCCGCCGACCCCATCTCCCTCTCCTACCTCCACGTCTGCCACCTCTGCCATCATCCCCTCCATCACCACAACCTCCTCTGCCTCCTCTCCCTCTGCCTCGTCTACCTCTAGGACCTGCCCCACGCCACTCTACCAGTGCTGGCTACCCTGGATCTTTCAAGGGAAACGGTCTATGCACTGCCCACCACTGATCATACGCTGGCGTGGTCCCTGGATCTGTTGGTCCGTCCCTCCATCCCCATGGCTGTTCCTGTAGCGCATCAATATCTGCCTCTGCTGTGGCGACTAGAATCTCTAGCCCCCAAAGCAAGACCTCTCATGACGACCTAGCAAACTCTGCTCTCCCTCGAGGTACATCATGTACCTCTCCATATTGTCTAAGGACTCGCTCTGGCAGCTGTCGCTCTATAATGTGCATGTGGGTGACTATACGTCCCACCAGATACTGTGTCTGTCTACAAAATGGTAGATGCTCGCCCTCATCTGACCACACCTCTCAGCCCAGGTATGGTCTCCATGTGAACTCCTGCATCATGTCTATAGCATGTCTAAAATAACCTGTATCCCCAATATGGTGCTGTGTGGTGGCCCCCGCATAACGAAAGGCGTATGGCACTCCACGAGCTAGATCTACTATCACAGGTGGTCTAAAAATGGCAATATGCTCCCACGCCCATACCATCAGAAGCGTGGTCCCGTAGCTCATCGACTGTGCCTCTCTATAGGCAATCTCATGCAAGTGGAAATACAACATCCCTAGCAAACATGAACCCCAGGCATATATGACTCGGCGCTCCAGCATGCCCACCAACATCTCCCCCCATCCCACAGGGAATCCATGTCCTCGGCGGTCAAGTAGTACTATACCGCCTATCAAGGTCGCTACTAGACAGTCTAACTGTCTATACCTCTGAGCCAATATCTGCCATCTAATCTCATAATCGTCCACTCCTAACTGTCTAACATCGGCGTGGGGGTAATATCTGCACATCTCCGCTATACCCCTCTGGGTATCATAGACCACCTGTGTCCTTCTAATCGGCAGTCTCAATATCCTTTATACATCCTCCAAGGTCACCGTGGCCTCTCCAGTAGGAAGGTGGAACGATGATGTCTCCGAGTGCCACCGCTCACATAGTGATGTCAACAATCCCCGATTTTCCCTAATCTGGGGCATATCGGTCATGTGCAACAAACCCAAATGCCATAAAGTCCGTCGCTCAGCCGACCACAAACTCTCTCTGAATCAAAACGTCGTGGGTCTCGACTCGCGTGTATAGATAGGGTCTAATATAACCTGCAACAACATTTTACATGTCTCATGTCAGCTTGAATCATCTATCTTAGTTACAAATGACTGTTTTAACATAGAATGCAAATGCGTCATTCTTTTTCACATGCGTCATTCTTTTACAAATGCGTCGCTTTTCAACAAATGTGGTTAAAAATAATCAAATGCGTCATGAAAATAACATTTACGATTCAAATTGACAAATGCGTGTCTAAATAAACATATGCGTCTCTAAATATGCAAATGCATCTTAAAACAACAAATGTGTTTTTTAATATACATCTGCATATCAAAATAAACATATGCGTTGCACAAATATCAAATGTGTCATTCACGCATACACATGCGGTGCAAAATTAAAAGTGACACAGAACTAAAAAATGAATTAAATGCATTAAACAACGCGCAAATCAAAAAATTTCAAAAGGTAAGTTTTAGGTCCATTCTGGGGGGTCTGCGCCGGCTGGTCTCTGGTATGTCTGGATCCTGTATGCACGATGATGGGTGGCTGGAACTGGAGACATTCTCGCTGACAATCCAGAGCAATTTTTCAAATCTCTAAGCTAGGTGGGTGCAAATGAATAGTTTTTCACCCCAATTTAGATATATACCTAGGGCTTAGGTGGCATTTCCTACCTTCTGGCCATGTAAACTTCCATTTTCTATTATCCCATACCTGTCCCTCCCATTTCCGAATCCCATTCCGTCAACTGCATTGCATTTCTGCCTATTTACTGGACTAATCGGGCGCATTTCCAAATTTTTTTGACCCTTTCAGAAATTTGACAATTTTCCTGAGGGGGCATACCTTCACCTGTTTTAATCTGAAGCATGACTGGGGCATATTTTTATCAACTTTCTTTGACACAGCGCCTAAATGACATTGAATCAAAGAGGGGCAAATGTAGATACCAAAATTTGGTTTAGGCCTGTGACTTCAATATTCTTCATAATTCTTATTCTTCAAGGTCATGATTAAATAATCTTAATTATTTAATTAATTCACCTTAACATTAATTCTTCTATTGATTAAAGAATCTTAATTATTTAATTAATTCATCTTAACATTAATTCTTCTATTGATTAAATAATCTTAATTATTTAATTAATTCATCTTCTTGTATTTCTTCTATTAATTAAATAATCTTATTTATTTAATTAATTCACACTTTTCTTTATTCTATCTTATTAATTAAATAAACGCTTTTTTATTAAATTATTTTACGAATTAACCTTATTCGTCTTGTCAAATTAAATAAATTCTTATTTAATTTACTCTTTATCATATTTCAACTATAATTAAATAAATTCATTATTTATTTAATTATTCATTTAAAATACATTCATCATTTAATTAAATAAATATTGTTTATTTATTTAATTATTCTTCGAATATCGAGTCTTGAATTAAATGAATTATTTAATTCATTAATTCTATTTTGACACATTCCTCTATATTTTAGATAATTATGTGAGTTATTTAAGTATTCACTTTTACTCGACTCAACATCTATTTTAATCGCTCAGTTAACTCTTCATTTGATGTCTGAGTGGCTATCTCGAGTAATATCTTTGTCAAATCATTCAATCATCTAGTTCTAATTCATTTGTGTGCACATGCATATTAATTAAATATTCTTATTTAATTAATTAAGTGTTGTGCGTGCATTCGAACAAAGAGTCGTTACAATCAATCTTTATCTTTGTCATGCAAAGATATTTCTTCTATTTTCAAATGCCGAACTGAAGATTAAATCATTTATTTAATCTTTAATTCTATTTCTAATTCGAATCACTCATGTCATTACTGACAGTTATCAGAATGCATGTCTAATCAGTCGATCTCAACCGTCCATTGGTCTTTCGATCTTGACCTGTCGTTCGAATAATCAATTTTCTATAAATTGATTTGTCATTCTTCATTCCAATCTCTCTCGCAAATTTTGTAACTCTTGAGAGCACTTTTGTCTTGAATCTTCGATATTTTGCTAATCACTATCTTAGGCTATACTTGCATGAACTTGAAAATTTGAGGGCAATTATACTACACAAGCAAAATGGAGAAGGGCAATCGAGATGAATCATGTAAATACGTTTGGAATTGGTGAGATTTTTCTAGTTTTAATTACATTTTTTACTTTCCCATGTTCTTTGTTGCTTAACGAATGAATTTGCATTTTATATTTAGTATTGTATGCATGTGTGTTGCTAACGATCTTCCTTGTTGTCTATTGTGCATTAAGCCTTTTCATTTTCAGCGTTACAGTACCTATCATGTATGATTATGCAATAAGTGGTAATGCTTATGCTAATGTTTATGTAAATGTTTATGCAAATGAATGTTTATGCCAATATGCTAATGATTTGTGGATGCAGGGTTGATGATGACGATGATGGTGATGATGATCAACTGTCATAGTACCTTGTTAGTGTGAAAAGCAAGAAGGAATGAAAGAGGAGTCATTTCAACAAGAGAAAAGATGACGAATATGCAAATGATGATGATTACTTGCTGAAGAATTGGGATTTTTAAAGGACCAATTTTCTTATTTTTAATAACACATGTAGTATGATGCATCAAGGTATAGAAAACCAGGATGGCGTTGTACCTAGTGTGATGGACTTTGACTTGACAAATAGATAAGAGTATCCTTGTTCACACCTGACATATGGAAACCTTGCTAGGATGCATTTTAGACATTTCAAACACCTTAGGCCAAAACATGGAACGGTATAGCCTTTCAATGCAATAGTCAACAAGTTGTCCAAAACACCCTCCATACATAACTAACAAAGCAAGTATTCGCCAAGTTATATTATAAGAACATCCAAAAAGCACAACAGACAAAAGATAATGATCATTGCCTCATTCCTATTTCTCTAAATCCTCTGTTCGGATATCATTGAGAAGCCATTGGAAAGAGTGTAATAGGATAAGTCAAAAGATAAAGACAGTAAAAAAGCAAGTCGATGTTCTTCAATACCGCTAACCAAAAGGAGATGTGTTTTTAAGGATAAGAACCAAAACTATTGCCAAAAGATAATGTCCATTGTAGGAAGGATACATCCTAGAACATGTTAGTGGATGGTGGCACGTCATTTCATTTATCCAAAGTGTTCTAAAAGATGATTGATATGGGACCAAAATGGATGATAGGTTATCGACACAAAGAGTTGACCAACCTACTTATATACTGACTTAGACTTAAGACTTGACGCTTTGAGTTTTTACTTTTAAAGTGCTAGACTTGTTTCTAATTGTCTTACCAAAGATTGAGCATGATGATTGTTTATTATGAGTGGTGTTTATTGTGGGTGTAAGTGAGATGAGAGGGATGGATTTTTCAAATATTTGGATGTTTTTGATCTTTTTAAGATGTTTTGAGGATATTTTTGGTATTTTATTTTAGGATTTTCAAATGTTTTGGGGTTTTCTGAGATTTTGACCAAGAGACTAACCTAAGGAACTATCCTAGGGGCCTTGGGGGTTGATCAATAGATTAGCCTTGCCTACGTTATACACATAGAGATCACATAGTTTGACTAATGAGTTGACTGATTTACAGATGATGATATACATGATGAGATACCAGTTTATTGTGACAGATGCCTAAAGGAATGATCTAAGTGTCTCGGGGGATGATCAAAGATCAACCTTGCCTATGTTCAAGCTTAGAGAAGACGTAGTTTGACAAGATGACTTTTTTTGACTTTTATATTAACTTTTTGACTTGTTTTGGGATTTTGATGATGTTTTGAATGTTTTTGGATTTTCTAATGTTTTTATTTTTTTTGGATTTTCTAATTTTAGGACTTTAAGAACATACACGAATCCAATCCGATGAGAACATGCCCCTAGCATGATGCAATAGACTACTCCGATAAAGGCAGGACAGACTGACCTTGAAGATGGGCTGAGTAGTACTAGGAGGGATCATGATACAAAAACAAGACCAAGCTATAATGTGGATGCAGATGGATGGGTGATGGATGGACATATGGAATGCGATGGATGATGGAAATGTGATGGATGGATGGTGCAGAATAATCCATAGAGATCTTGGTGGATGGAAATTGCTTATTTACACAAGGCTCTTGTTTGCCAGGTTTTCACCAAGGTACTTGTCCAAAGTGCCACCGTAGTGGTTTTCACTAGAGGACGATTTTGTTTCTCTTTACTATTTTTGATCCTTTTTATGATTTTTTTTGGATTTTTTTCTTTTTTTATTTTTTTGTTGTCACCAAGATGCCTGTTTGCCAGGTTTTCGCCAAGGTAAACATTTTTTCGGACATTTTCTTTTTTTTTTGGATTTTTGGTTCTATACCTTGAAAGATTTAGGCATAAAACTTTTTGAGATGAAAGCTATTCATGGGCTCTTGTAGAGGTTCCCCTTCAGGCATTGATAGCTGATATGCCCCTGATTTGTAACTTGCTATGATGATGAAAGGTCCCAACCAATTGGGTTCAAACTTTCCTTTGCTGCTTGGGTTTGGGACATTCTTTTGATTCTCCTTCAATACCAGTTCTCCGACTTGTAACGTCCTACTTCTGATTTTCTTACTGCAGCTCCTTTTGAGTCTATTCTGATAGACTTGAAAATGATTCAAAGCATCCATACGTTGCTCATCTAGTAGCTCTAGCTTGTTTAATCTTGATACTCAATACTCTTCATATGTGATGAGGTTTTGTAGTGATATCCTGAGGGATGGTAGCTCGATCTCAATGGGGAGTACCGCGTCTAATCCGTAGACCAGGGAGAAGGGGGTGGTGCCAATGGGTGTGTGGATGCTAGTTTGATAGGCCCAGAGGGTGGGATTAAGCTGCAGATGCTAGTAATGACTTGCATCATTGACTGTTTTCTCAACGATTTTTAGAATGGTCTTGTTTGTAGCTTCTACTTGGCCATTTCCTTGGGGATAGTATGGGTTGGAGAAGCAATTTTGGATTTTGAATTTCTCGCATAAGTTGTGAACATCCTGATTTTTGAATGGTGCCCCATTATCTGAGATAATGACTTGTGGGACACCGTAATGGAAAATGAGATAGTTCAAGATGAACTTTGAAATATGCTTCCCAGTTATGTACGTCATGGGTATGGCTTCCACCCATTTAGTAAAGTACTTCATGGTGGTTATGATGAACATATGGTCATTAGATGAGGTGGGTGTTATTTTTCCAATGAGATCAAGTCCCCACTGCAAAAAGGGCCATGGTGTGATGATAGGATGAAGCTCTTGAGCTAGAGCATGAATGAGCTTCCCATACTACTGGTATTGTAGACACTTTCTGGCATGATCGTGTGCTCCTTTTTCCATAGTGGGCCAATAATACCCCATCCTCAATAGTTTCTTGGCTATGGTCATCCCACTCGAGTGTGAACCATAGATACCATTATGTACTTTGGTTAGAGCAGTCAATGCCTCCTCAATATTTAGGCAGTATAGTAGGGTTCCTTCTATGCATCTACGATATAGGGGTATCTCTTAGGATGACGAATCTAGATGCCCTTTTTACAAAGGTTCATTTTAGGTTTGAGGGTAAGTCAGTAGGGATGACTCCTATTCGAAGGTATGTATAAATGTTGTGGTACCAAGGATCACTAGGACCAATGATTTCACACATAAATTCTAATTTTGGTACCTTGAATGTAGGAATGAGAAGCTACTCTACCAGGAATTCATATTTCAAAACATTGTGGGGGATATCTAGTAAGGACCCAATTGTTGCCATGGCATCTGTTGCTTTGTTGTTGGCTCTAGGAATCTGCTCAAATGTAATTTTGATGAAGGATTCTTTAAGAGTCTCCACCAATTTCTTGTATGGAGTGAGCTTGTTGTCCTTGGCCTAGTATTCATCATTCACTTGATTTATGATCAATTGAGAGTCCCTATATACTCTGAGAGTTACAATATTCCACTGCACTGTTGTTCTAAGACCTATGGTTAAGGCCTCGTATTCTGCAATGTTGTTGATGCAAGGAAATTCCAGTTTGTAGGACCTTGGTATGCAATCCCCTTGTGGGGTGATAAAGAATATGCCAGCTCCTAATCCATGCTATGTGTATGAGCCATCAAAATACAATTTCCTATGGTTAGCTATGTTGAGATTGAAAATAGATTCATTTAGAAACTCTGAGATTAGAGGATTCTCTGAATAAACTAGTGCTTTTGCAAGCTTATCTACAATAACTTGACCCTTGATTGCCTTCCACTCTGCATATTCAATGTTGTATTCTGACAGTATCATCACCCATTTGGCCATTCTTCTCGTCAGCATTGCTTTTGAAAATATATACTTGAGGGGGTTGATTTTGGCAATGAGTTTTATCTTGTGTGCCAACATGTAATGTCTGAATTTTTGTGATGCAAATGCCACCACTAGACATGCTTTCTTTATGAATGAATAGTTTATTCCATGCCCAACCATTGTTCTAGTAATGTAATAGATAGCCCTTTCCATTCCATTTTCGTCATGCTGAGCTAGGAGAGCCCCAAGGGCTACTGCTATTGCTGATACATAGAAGAGCCCCAAGGGCTGCTACTATTGTTGATATGTAGAGGATCAATGGTTTTCTTTGCATTGGTGGCATTAAGACTAGTGGTGTTAGTAGATATTCTTTGATTTTATTGAATGCCTCTTCACACTTAGTATCCCATTTGTACGCTACTCCCTTGTGGAGTAGGTGAGAGTATGGGTTATGTTTGTCCACCAACTGTGTTATGAATCTATGAATGGATTGGAGCCTACCTTGGAGACCTCTCAATTGCTTTAATGTTTTTGGTGCTTCCATTTCAAGGATTGCTTTTACCTTTTCCTGATCTACCTCAATACCCCTCATTGACACTATATATCCTATAAATTTACCTGATTGTACGTCAAAGACACACTTCTTTGGGTCTAATCTGACCTTCTACTTTTCCAGCCTGTCAAAAATAGCACTTAGGGTTGCTATGTGATCTTTTCTCTTTCTGGAATTAGCTAGAATATCGTCAACATAATCTTCGATTGTCTTATGAATCATATCATGGAATATCAATGTCATGGCCCTCTGATATGTTGCTCCTACATTTTTTGAGCCAAATGACATCATGTTCTAGCAATAAGTCCCCCATGGACAAGTGAAAGCTGCCTTATGCTGGTCCTCTTTAGCTATCATGATTTGATTGTACCCTAAGAATCCATCCATTAGTGATAGCATTTCATGTGCGGCTATCATTTCTACTATCATGTCAATTTTTGGAAGTGGGAAGTCATCTTTCGGACATGCCTTATTCAAGTCTCTAAAGTCCATACAGATTTTGATGCCTCCATCTAGATCCAACCTTGGCTTGTCGACATAACTCCATGCAAAGTTTATCTGTCTTTCTCTTAGGAAGGCTGCTAAGAGCTCCTGTTCTTCTAATAGTAAGGATTCTACATAGAATGTAATGTGTGGGGTTTCCTTTGTTCCTAGATTGACAAGGTTGTACCTTTCTACCAGGACTGCTGATTTTCTTGATGAATAGCTCTAGAAGGAAGATTGAATCCCCCATCCTCAGGCACCTCAGAGAGGTTTTCATCATTGGATGCATCTTTTATTTTTACTTTTTTCTGGTCAGAGAGTGCCACAGTGTGGTTTTCACTCAAAGATTGAGATATGATTCTTAATTTTTCACTTTTGCAACTACGGGATTCAATTGTTTCCCCATAATAAGCATGTGTATCTAGCTCAATTGTGAACCCTACCTTGTGATCCCCATATGGAATGTTATCTCGCAGTCCCATGAATTCTAAGAGTGCCTCATCATTTTCAAATGTATCAAGAACTGGTGCTCCTCATTGGTCGTAGTCGATAAGTTGGGGGTATACTAGGTGGATTTCATGACTTTGGTCGTCTAATACAAAAGATAGGGTGCTAATCATGCAAAGAGTGGTGTCCTAAAAAATCCTAGGTAAATTTGATGTGGGGTCCTTGTCATTGCTACTACTATAAACATCAGTTATATCAAATGTATAGTTGTCTAAAACAAGACCTGTGGATACTGGTAGTCATAGTTCTGTTGTAGTTGGCTAAGCAGGTTTATTAATCATTCTACCCAAAGGACTTTGGCCATGTATGGTTATCCTCAGAGGAGTACATCCAAGGCCAAGATTTGTTATTGCCCACATCTTCAGAATGATAGGTGTTATAAGCCCATTGTTGTTTTGTCCTACTCTTTGATTTCTGTTATAGCCCATTTTGAGCATCATTTGCAAACCCTTGCTTTTGTCATCCATTGGTAAATCAACTACCAGTCTCTCATCTTGATATAGCATATTAGATGGATCTACCTCAATAACTTCTTAGCCAAGGTCTCCCCACCTTGTGAAGTTGGGATAGTCTTCAGGAGACATTTGAGATGTGGAAGCTTCATTTTCTTGTGGACATCCCCATGATCTAGGGGATTGTGGTAACTCTCTGATCACAAAATAATTGTTAGGGAGCTTGTAGTTTCCACAACGGTTATCTTGGATGATGAGCTTAATGTCAGAAATGGTAGGGATGGTGAGAGTGATGGGTGTTCCTGTTGCAAAAGTGGATGCGAGAGTGGCAAGATCGATGTATGGTGTGGATGGGCCCTCATCATTTTTTGGTACTTGGGGGATTTTATAGTATTTTTCTTCATGATTTTTGAAATAGGAAAAGGGTTTGGGATCTCCATAGATGGTAACTTCTTGTCCCTCATGTGTGAATTTCACACATTGATGAAAATTTGATGCTACTACCTTCATTGTATGAATCCATGGACATCCCAGAAAAATGTTATATGGTAATTCAAGGACCAAGACCTGAGAAGTGGTTTCTATGAGAGCCAACCCTACTTGAATAAGGAGTTTGATCATGCCTTGGGACACTCTTTCTTGATCATCATATGATCTTATTGTGATACCCTTTCCTTTGTCAATAGAATCCTCCTAAGATTTTCAATTGTTTGATGAGGTCGAGAGAACATATATTCAAACCCGCATCTCCATCCACCAAGACCCTTTTGACTTTGCTCTTATGTACTATGACTTCTAACTAAGTGCACGGTTGTGAGATGGTTAAGCGGGGAAATCTTGGTCAAAGAATGTGAGGAGATTTGGCATAATGATATTTATGACCATAGCTTGGAATTGTTTCGCATCAAGATCTATGAGGATAGTGGATGAAGTTAACACTTCCTCGAGGATCTTCTTATGGGCAGATGATATTTTTAGTAACTCCATGATGGAGATTTGTGTTGGTGTTATTTTGAGTTGCTCTAGGAAGTTGTAGCCTTTAGGGACAGATCTAGATGCAGGGACTCTATTTGGCTGGGATGATCCTACAATTGTAAATTTACCGCCTCTTGTGGTGATTGCACAATCGGCATGGGTTCCTTTCATGGTGATGACTATGCAATATTCATCTAAGGAGGCAACACCAGTTTCATACATACGGTTCACATTTGTGTGGGTGCCATTCCCCTTATCAGTGTTATTATTATTCCCTTTATTACCATGGTTTGGCATCAGATTCGTGTATATCTTAAGATCTTGGTTTCCTGTTGGTTGTTCCAAATTTATAATTCTTTGATCGATGAGATCTTGAACTATGTTTTTTAATCTCATGCAACTGTTCGTGGTGTGGCCTTTGATTTTGTGGAATTCACAAACTTGATTTTCATTATACCAAGGAGGTTTCACATTTGGTTCTTGGTAATTCTCAAAGGTAGGAGCCTTGATTAGCTTTTCGTTTATCAACTTCTTCATTATGACTTCAAGTGGTTCCCCCAAAGCAGTGTATTTTGGTTTGGGATAATTCTTGTTCCATTGGGGTGGTCCCCTTTTATCTTTGAGATTGTTGATTGTTGGATTGTGGTTTGGTTGTTGTGTTGTTTGATGGTTGTTTTGGTGTTGGATTTGGATTTGTGATGCGGGTGTGTTTTGGTGAGGAGCACTAATGACAACCTTGGCATCGACGATGCCATCATTAGTAACATTTTTGTTCCTTGCCCGCATGCAAGGTTTGTCATTGTAATTAGATGGTAGGTGATTGTGTTGCTATTCAAGGTATGAAGTTGATCCTGTGGTTTGTGTCATGAGGGCTCGTTCGATGCCGAATGCCTTGGAGATCAACTAATCATATGTGGTAATCCCTTGTACCTTGAGATGGAATGCCAAGAGACCATCAAGGTTGGATATGATGGTGCAAACTTGTTGTTCCTCGGGCATGGTCCACTTGCTCTAATTGGTATTGGATAGCCATCATAATAAGAATGAAGCAAATGATTCAGTCTTTCCTTGCTTTAAAGCTGAGAGTTCTTCTAGACTAACATCCATGGAAATGTTGCATGCATAATTTTTAATGAATGCATCTATAATTTCTTGGAATGTTCTAATGCCTGTTGGTAGATGAGAGAACCATTCCATTGTGTGGCCAGCCAAACTTCTAGGAAATAGCCACATTAGATAATTATCATAGTATGCAACTTCCATGCAATGAACCTGGAATTCCCTAATGTGATCCTCCAGGTTTCCCATCCCTCGATATTTGTCAAGCTTGGGGATCTCAAAGCCCTTAGGGAATGGTTTCATCATGAGGCTCCTATCAAATGGATAGGGACACAAGTTTCTTGGTGTTTTTGTGGTTCACCCTAATTGAAGATTGAGCACTTGTTGCGAGAGCAACCTGATTTGTGTTGTTACATCGTTTTGCGGATCAGGGGGTGGGATAAAGGTGTTCTAGGGTGTTTCAATTGTGGGTTGGATGGTTGTGTTAGTTGGTGTTTTGTTTGATGGTATTTTCACATTTTTCTAATCTAGGTATGCTTGCACCTGTTGTTGTATGAACAATGCTTGTTGTTGATCTTGTTGTTGCTACACTTGGATTTCTTGTTGTTGTACTTGTTGTTGTTGTGCTTGTTTTTATTCTATCAATGCTTGTTGTTCCAACAATGCTTATTGTTGGGCTGCCAATTGGGCCACTTCTTTCTACTCTCGATATTGTTGTATTACTTACTGATATGCTTGCATTTGTGCTACTTGTTTTTGTGCAAGAATTTGTGCTTGTGCTTGTGCTTGCTATGCTTGATATTGGGAATTTGCTTGAGCTTGAGCTTGTGCTTGTGCTACTTATTGTTGCAATAGAATTTGGGATTGAGAATCCTTTTGTGCTTGTAATGTGGCTTGGGCTGCTTGAGTAGCTTATGCAGCTTAAGCGGCTTGCTATTGTTGTTGCAATAATGCTTGAGCTTGTGTAGCTTGTTGTGCCTATAATGCGTCTTGGGCTGCTTGGGCAGCTTGCACAACTTGAGTGGCTTGTTGAATAGCTAGTTGTGCAGATTTTTTCTTTTGCACTTGTTGGAATCCCCTTTCAAAAGTAGCTTTCTGAGCTGCTTGCAATGCCATGTGGTTTTGACTTGATATGTTGAAAGTTGGTGGTGGTGGGGGTGGTGGTAGTGAGCGGTGATGTTGTGTTGGTGGTTTGAGTGGTGAGTGGTGTTGTTGATGTGGTTGGTCCTTGAGAGACCATATTTTGAGATGTTAGGGAGGTTTGATGATGTCACAATTGCTTGTGTAGTCATCTATTGTTGCGATATTGATGACAAGTTCTACGTGATGTTTTGGTTGATATTTTGGATGTTGATTTGGTTGATACATGGTAAAGCAGGAAGCCCTAATCCAAGGACAAGTGTGGATGATGATGGCAATGGTGGAAGGGTGGAAATGTGAGGGGTGTGAGTTCTTGAGAAAATGATGTGGTGTTGAAAATGCCCCTTGGTCTAAACATGTCCCCTTCCTCTTTCGAATTTGTGAGGAGAGAAGTTTGAGGTGTTGTGTGGAAGAATGATGATGATGGATCATGATGGAAAGTGAGAGGGAAATTCTTATGTAATGGATTTTTGGGTATGTTTTGTTCCAAAATGGTATTTGCATCCAATTCTTGATTATTAACAAGGGGGTGTGTTTGAATAGCATTAAGAAACACTTTTGCCTTATTAACATTAGGTTGAGTTGGAGCAAAATATGTTGTGATTTGCGGAATGTTTTGAGTGATGCTTTGAGATGGGGGTGTAGATGGAATGGGAATGGTGGATGAGATTGGAGGAAAACATGTCTCCACTATAGTACTTACATCAAAATCATAGGGTAATTTCACCCCTTATTTTGCTAGTTCAAGCATGTATAGTGAAGGGTTAAGCCTCATCATGATGTTGATGATTTTATGATTTTCTAGATTTTGGAGCATTTCGGTTATTTCTTCGTGCGACATCCCAAAGTTAGGATATTCTTCTTCGATTTCCTGTGAATTTTGTGATGATGAGCTAGTCAAAGGATTGCTTGATTCGATTGGATTCATTTTGACGTTTGTATGTCTTAGGTCACTTGAAGCGGGTGTTTCTTTGTCAGCTTCCATGTTCTCCTTATATTGAGATCTAGTTTGAACCATAAAACAAGGATCAATTTTCTAGAATATGGGAGATGAATCTCTTAATTCTTTGGATTGATCTTTACTTTATGCACAAAAGAGAAAATTTTAGGATATCTTGAAGATAAAAAATGGTGATATGATGATGATCATAGAGATGGATGATGTGGATTTTTTGATCTTTTGATACATATTGAGGGGAATGCTAGACTTTTGGGACTTTTTAGATATTTTTCTTATTTTAATTTTTGATTTTGGGATGGTCCTTGATTGATTGATTTTGGTTTGCTTTTGATTTGAACAAATAGATCCTAATATGTTGGATGATTATCTCAAGGAGTAGATTTGCTCAAAGGATGATAATTTGAATATGTGTAGGGAGAAGGATGCATCTACCCACACCTATTCAAACAAGATGATACTTTAGCCAAGTATGTGAAGAAGGATGCATCTACATATACCTAGCTAAACAAAATGATTTGATAACTTTGACTAAGCATATGCAAAAGGATGCACCTACACATACCCAGCCAAAGATGATTTTGATAAAGATTTCAAGGATTTTGTCTCAAAGATTTGATGATTTTTATATTTTTCCAAAAAAGCCTAGCATGGAGGATAATTTCAAGATTTTCCAAAAGGTGATGGTGAGATGATTTTTTGATGTTTGATGTTTTTTGAAGGATGGATGAAAAAAATATTTTGATTTGTTTTGATCTTAAGATGAACCTAAAAAATGACACTTTTGTTTACCTAGACCTAGGTATTGAAGAACATGTAATGCTTCCAAGGACCTTTCTAACCAAGAAGTGGTTCAAATTGAGCATACATTTCAGGATTATTCAAAGGAATAAGCCTATAGAACCTTGTGAAATTTTTTCTTATCTTGATGTATTGCTTTTGATCTCACTTTCTTTTGTACTTCTTGATGATATTTTGAGTGTGATTTCTAAATCTTGAACTTTGAATCAAGGAATTTGGTTTTTGGATTTTGACCTTCTTGGAAATCATGAGGTTTCAACACATGTGAGAGTCAATTTTTTTCTCTTTGATTAGTGACTTTATTTTACCACAAACACTTTATTTTATTAGGTTTCCAAGCTAGATGTCCAATGTCTTAATTTCTTCGAATCCCACAAAGTATGTTATGTGGAATTTTGATGAAGTCAAGTTACCTATTATTTAACTTTAGTAGAAAAATTGAGAGATAATCTTGTTGGAAAATATGCCTCAATCTCATAGGCTAAAACATCTGAGAAAGCATAGTTGCTGTGACATTCTTGTTGTCTAGCCGAATGGCAGTTTACCTTGTGTATTGCTCATGTCACTGAGACAATACTTCTGTCTTGCTGAATGGACCTATTGCTATGACATGGAGACTCATGGAGATCTCTTATCGACTGAGAGCTGTCTGGCCAATAGTTGGTGTCTATCCGAAGTCAAGGAGACTCATGGCGACTAATGCTTTCAGGGAGACCTAGCTGAAAGGTTTATGTTTTAGTATGAGGTATTACTGATATGAATGTCTTGCTGAATGTATGGTCTTTGGGTTCACTACGACTCTCCACAAAAGATAGTTCGGGATAACAAAAGGATTCGACAAGAAGTCATGGCGACTGGGAGAATTTTCATTGATAAGCAAGTTCAAGGTGACTTGAACTCCCGGGAAGAAGTCTCGGCGACGATAGGAAGTCTTGCTGATATCAACATGACCTTTGGTTTGTCTGGCCGATGAAGTGATCGGTATGACTTGTTCCTATCAGCATGAGGTCTTGGCGAGAGCAGAATGTTTGGCCAAAAGGAGACTTCGATGTAACACATGTGTTTCGGTATATTGTCTTACCAAATGTGGAAAGTCTTGCCAACTGTCGAGCACTGCGGTGTGACTTGAAGGCTTCGGTATGAAGTCTTGGCGAAAGCAGTAAGTCTGGCTGACAAGATTGAATCAGGGTGTCTTGGAACTTGCGGGCTGATGTCTTGGCGAATGGTCTTTGTCTTGCCAATAGGAATGCATTGGACGTCAGACGTTTTGGTATAATCTTTGCCTAAGTCTTGCCAATAGTTTCATCAGTATAACATAAAGGGCTTGACATGATCTCTCAGTGAATGACTAAAGTCTTGGTGACTAAGGAACACTTCAGAATGACTTATGAGTGTGATGTCTCATCAAATGGCAATTGTCTCGCCGATGAGAATGTTGAGTTCGGTCTAACATGATGCTCGTTGTGACATCTTGGTGAAAGATGATAGTCTTGCTGAAGAGAACACTCACTTCTATATGACTTGGAGACTTCAGTATAACTTCTTGGCCATAGTGGGATGTCTTAGTGATAGCGTTGGTGGATGTGTTCAACTAGAGGTTGGTGAGAGGTCTCACCGATCATGCTGATAAGGGACTCTTGCTAATAGATGGATGCCGATTGGATTTTGGCATGACTTGAAGACTCACTGTGATCTCCTGGAAATAGTGATTGTCTCACTGATGTGCATGCTGAGGTCAATGTAACTTGTAAGCTCGGTGGAACCTCTTGCCAATGGGGAAAACTCTTGGTGACAATGTGTAATCAAGTCTTGTGGCATCAAGGAGACACTTCTAGTGTCTCACTGACATGCAACACAAGTTGATCATTGTTGACGGAGTGAAGACTATCTGACATGGTATGATGTGAACAAATCAGAGAAAGCAGAATGTGAATCATTGTTGAGCTGGATGATTCGACAGTTGTGATCGGATAGTTGGAAACAAACCATTTCATAGAGCCGAAGCCGAAGAGAAGGAAAAGGAGAGCGAATAGTGAGAGGACTGAGTGGTTGGCTAGAAGGCTGAGGCCATGAGGTCGAAATAGAGGAAGTGAGAGGCAGGGTTATGTTGCTTATTTCTCTCCTGATCAAGGATTGAATGCCATGGTTGATCTCTCATATTAATTAGTATTGTATACTGTGTGAGGGTATTGCAACAATAAAAAGATTGGTTTGGTTTGAGAGGTTGATAAGGAAATGTACAGAGGGAGAGTTGATTACCAGATAGTATCCAGAATGAACAAGATGAATCTCTGAAGAGGCTATGAGCCTGAATTTGTATTTTAACAATTCTATTGCTGAATAATACAATGGCTCGATCTTTGGAGTGTGGGATTTTTTATCTGAAATAATTTTCCCCACATTAATCTTTGTGTTTTGGTTTTCTGTTTTCATCTTTGATGACTGCTAGTTCATGTAGTAGAATCTGTTAATGCTTGTTGTTGAATTTAAATGTGTTTCTCTTGGATGGATCAATGTAGAAAATAAACTGTCTATTTCTACATTAGGACATAGTTGTACGTGTCTTTGAGGAAACCTAATCAAAATGAAAGTTACCAAAGGCACTACTGTATGGAGTTTTCACTAGATGCACTCCTAGATTTCCTTACAAGTGGTATTAGAGCCTTCTTCTAGTTGTTGGTTCTAGATATTTCTCTAATGAATATTTCTTAGCTTGTCAGGCTGAAAGAAATCTAGAGAAATAGACTGATGTATTGATGCTTTGATGAGTGGAAGCCTTATGGTATTCCGAGATAGCATGCAGCTTGAAGGATGGTCAAGATGGAAAAGGGAGTTGATCATGTTGTGATCTGTGTCTCCTAGCTGGTAGAGGCTCTTGGGTGATATGAAGAAGCCTAGATTTTTTCTCAGTCATGGAAGAGAGTGCTTATACTAGGTGGAGGTTCTTAGTGTTGGAAGGTACTGTTTCTTGTTAACCTCAAATGCTTGAAGGCTATGGATTTAATCATTAGATGATTTGCCAGCTTCTAAAATAGCCTTTCTCTCTTTCTTGGATGCATGTATATGGTTGTAGTTTAATGTTGGCCTAAAAGGGGCTTGGATTCTCTTGAACTATTGTTTTATTTCTAAGGATGATTTGTACTTGCATGGCTCTATGGTTTTGTAGGCTTTACATAGTTAAGCAAAACTTGTGAGCATGTGGAGTTCTTGTTAAGCTATTTTCTAGAGCCTACCTTTTGGGGTGTTGCTAGATAAGATAGTTGCAAGTCTGTATGCATGCTTGGTGCATGGTTTTGAGGAGGTATGACTCCTTCTCTACATGGGAGTGTTAGTAAGTGTTTTTTGTCACTCAGCATTTTTGTGGTAATGCTTGTGGGTTCCTTGATTATGGTGCTCATTGTGGACATGATTGGCAAATCAGATCTGGCATGATTTGGTGTTTGAGTCATGTTGTCTACATGGTTATTCTCCTTGATATCTCAGTGTTGTATTTTTCAATGTGATAACGGTTTTGCATGTTCGATGTTTGTGATCTACGAGTTATGCAGTTGGTGGATTAGCTACCCATTGGCTGCAGTGAGATAACTTGGATGTGGACTGTCTTTATCCATGAGGTTGATTCATTGGTGGTGCAGATTTGTTAGTTGGCCTTGTCTATAGTCACTTGTGCATTGGTGTGATTTCTTTGAGATGAGTGGATGGATATTATTGAGTACCTAAATAGTCAGTTATGGGAACCTGAAATAGTTGGTCATGATGCTTGGAGAGCTTGGGTGTCTAGCAGTGACTGTGGATTCATCACATGGTGGTGAATGGTCTTCTTTAATGTTGCAGAAGGGTTCTTATGCTTTTTCTTTTGCATGGACATTATTTGAAGATGTGCAACATATTGGAACCATGGAGGATGCTTGGATTCTTTGGCTAAGGTCTTGGTGGTGCTTGACAGGTGATGTTGTTCTTAAGTCTATTTTCTTTATGTCATGGTATACTCTTGTTTGTCACTAGAGTTTTGGCATTGTGCATTGTTCTTGAGGCAAAGGTGGAGTAACTTGAAGCATGGAATCTCCTATGGGGATGTGTAGATCATGGTGTCATGATAAGTTCCTGATTTAGATGATTGGAGCTTTGACAGTGATCTAGTAATTTTCTATGTATTGGGTACTTTTGATTGCTTGCTTGATACTTCATGATAGTGCAGTAATGCAGTTGAATTTTAGCATGAGAGGATCAGTTTCTAGTACTCATGGATACATGAAGAATAAGGTGAGGTTGTCTTTCTCTTGTGAGAAAAGTGTTCCTACTTGTTACTCTTGTTAAACTTTATTAGCAGAAAGTCTGAGAAGCCTACACCTAGGTTGAACGTGAGTTCAATAAGAGACCTATGAGGAGATTTCTCTTGGATTAGTCATAATGGCTTATATATCTTGAAGGAGTTTTCTTGTCCCCACTCTTGGTCTACTTGGCAGTTTATCTGAGAGGTATTTGGCTCATTATATCTTTTAGATGTATCTTTTGTTCACTTTCATGATATGGATCTTGAATTAGTTTAACATTTGGTTATGAAGGATTCATAGTGGAAGTTGTACAGTTTGTTTTATCTCCTTGAGCTTTTGTGTTATGTCATTTACTGACGAGAATTGGCAGGAGATGATGTATGGTTTGATTTCCTGAAATGGGAAATGTTTTAGCTTGATCTTCTTTAAGAAGCTTACATCCATATTGATTACATGATATTATAAGTTGGTTTGATCTTGGTGATTGAACAGATGGATGTTGTTAAGGCTTTCTTTTGGGATGTGAAGAAGATCATTCTTGACATAGCTAGCTGTTAGAAGAGTATATAGGAGGATGTTCTATAGGAAGATGATGTGCAATGTTTATCTCTGTGGCCATGAAGGTTTGTGGTGAGAGAAATGTTTCTTGTGGTAGGTTGTTGCAGGTTGAGCATATCATTGTGAATTTTTTCTTTGGCACTACAGGGTTACATTTTCTATGTGCTGGTATTGGTAGGCTTGTGATGCCTTCTGATCTTTTAGATATGGATTTCTCAGGCAATGGGAGTTTCTATATGTGTCTTGTCTTCTTCGACTAGTTGACACTAGAACTTGTATTTGTTGTTAAAGGATTGGCAAAAGTTTACTAATGGTGATACCTGTGAGGTATGTGAGATTGGATATTATAGCTTGAGTTGTGGGTGCTATTTTCAATCACGTGGGTTTATCAGTTGGATGGAAGCAGTCAGTCTGACTATTGTTCTAACTGCTATTTTGTTTCTTGTTTCTAGAGAATGACTTCACTATTGTGTTCTATTTGAAGCCTTGAAGTTGATATTGCTTTTGTATGGTGTTTGAGCACAATGAAGTGGTAGCAATATCTTGTTGGTGATATCACTGGGATTTTTTGCTTGTGTTCATTGGAATAGTGCTTATGCATCTTGGTGTTGTATCTTTCTTCCACATGTGGAAGATGACAGGATTGTTGCTTGAATGGTGGACATCTTGGATGTTGGAGTAGAGTTCTTGATGGAGCATGAGATCATGCTGAGATTTATGTGGTTTTTTGTAGGCTGGGATCAGTTGTTTTGTTGGATAGTGAGTTGTAGTTGGATGCCTGGTCTTTGTTGTAGATTATCTAATGGACTATTATCTATGGAATCATGTTGATTGAGTATCTTGAGTATTGCAAGGTTTGAACTAGTGGAGCTAGTGTGTTCTTAGTTCTTGGTTGCTTTGTAGGTGCCTGTGTGATCTTTGTCAAGTGGAAGATTTTTGAAAAATATGCCTCAATCTCACAGGATGAAACCTTTGAGAAAGCATAGTCACTGTGACATTCCTATTGTTTGGCCGACTGGCAGTTTACCTTGTGTATTGCTCATGTCATTGAGACAATACTTCTGTCTTGCCAAATGGACCTATTGCTATGACATGGAGACTTGTGGAGATCTCTTACCAAATGGGAGATGTCTGGCCAATAGTTGGTGTCTATCAGAAGTCAGGGAGACTCATGGCGACTAATGCTTTCAGGGAGACTTGGCCGAAAGGTTTATGTTTTGGTATGAGGTCTTACCAATATCAATGTCTTGCCGATTGTATGGTCTTCGGGTTCGCTATGACTCTCGGTGAAAGACAGTTCGAGATAACAAAAGCATTCGATAGGAAGTCATGGCGACCGGGAGAAGTCTCACCGATAAGCAGGTTTGGGGTGACTTGAACTCTTAGGAAGAAGTCTCGGTGATGATAGAAAGTCTTTCTGATATCAACATGACCTTTGGACTATCTAGCCAATTAAGTGATCGGTATGACTTGTTCCTATCGGCATGAGGTCTTGGTGAGAGTAGAATGTCTGGCCGATAGGTGACTTTAGTGTAACACATGTTTTGGTATGTTGTCTTACCGAATGTGGAAAGTCTTGCTGACTCTTGAGCACTGCGGTGTGACTTGAAGGCTTTGGTATGAAGTCTTGGCAAAAGCAATAAGTCTTACTGAAAAGATTGAATTGGGGTGACTTGGAACTTGTGGGGTGATGTCTTGGCGAAGGGTATTTGTCTTGCCGATAGGAATGTGATGGATGTCAGAAGTTTTGGTATGACCTTTGCCTAAGTCTTGCCGACAGCGTCATCAGTATAACATAAAGGGCTCAACATGATCTCTCAGCAAATGACTAAAGTCTTCGTGACTAAGGAACACTTTGGAATGACTTATGAGCTCGGTGTGATGTCTCATTGAATGGTGATTGTCTCGCCGATGAGAATGCTGAGTTTGGTATAACATGAAGCTCGCTGTGACATCTTGGCAAAAGATGATAGTCTTGCCGAAGAGAGCACTCACATCTATATGACTTGGAGACTTCAGTATAACCTCTTGGCAATAGTGGGATGCCTTAGCAATAGCGTTGGTGGATGAGTTCAACTAGAGGTCAGTGAGAGGTCTCACCGATCATGCCGATAAGGAGACTCTTGCCGATAGATGGATGCTGATTAGATTTCAGTATGACTTGAAGACTCACTGTGATCTCTTAGCGATAGCAATTGTCTCACTGATGTGCATGCTGAGGTCAATGTAATTTGTAAGCTTGGTGGAATCTCTTGCCGATGGAGACAACTCTTGGCAACACCGTGTAATCAGGTCTTGTGGCATTGGGGAGACACTTCTAGTGTCTCACCAACATCTGACACAAGTTGATCACTGTTGACCAAGTGAAGACTATTTGACATGGTGCAATGTGCAAAAATTAGAGAAAGAAGAATGTGAACCATTACTAAGCTAGATGATTCGACAGTTGTGATCTAATAGTTGGAAACAAAACATTTCATAGAGCCGAATCCAAAGAGAGGAAAAGGAGAGCGAACAATGAGAGGACTGAGTGGTTGGCTGGAAGGCCAAGGCCATGAGGCCGAAATAGAGAAAGTGAGAGACAGGGTTATGTTGCAAATTTCTCTCCTGATCAAGGATTGAATGCCATGGTTGATCTCTTGTATTGATATATATTGTATACTATGTGAGGGTATTGCAACAATACAAAGATTGGTTTGGTTTGAGAGGTTGATAAGGAAATGTATAGAGGGAGAGTTGATTACCAGATAGTATCCATAATGAACAAGATGAATCTCTGAAGAGGCTATCAGTCTGAATTTGTATTTTAACCATTCTATTGCTAAATAATACAATGACTCGATCTTTGGAGTGTGGGGTTTTTTATCCGAAAGGATTTTCCCCACGTAAATCTTTGTGTTCTGGTTTTTTGTTTTCATCTTTCATGACTACTGGTTCATGTAGTAGAATCTGTTAAAGCTTGTTATTGAATTTACATGTGTTTCTCTTGGATGGATCAATGTAGGAAATAAATTGTGTCTGTTTCCACATTAGGACATAGTTGTACTTGTCTTTGAGACAACCTAATCAAAATGAAAGTTATCGAAGGCACTACTGTATGGATTTTCACTAGATGCGCTCCTAGATTTCCTTACAAATCCAAGTGATTAGAAACCTCTAAGGATAAATCCCAAGGGCAAGCAATAACACTTGAATTGGTTTAATTGTATTTGTTTCCTAAAGGGTTTGAAATTTGGATGATGATGTTAAGTGTTTGTCTCCAAGATGTTTTCAAACAAGCAAAGCATTTTGTAACCAAGAATAAGTACAACCCTATGGATGTGGAAGACAATATTTGTTGGATTCCCACTTGGAAAATTCCAACTATGCTTATCTTTAGTGAATGGTTACATGCTTGACCCCACTAGCTCCCCTCCATGACACTCACTTATACGAGGTAGCTAAGCATCAACAACCATGAAACTCCCATGGCATGCTTTCCATTTCTACTAAAAGACTGTAAAAATGTTGGGTGGCTTCAAAATGACCATTCTTGCACTAACAAATAGATCAAAGGATTTTGGTAATTCTAAAACATGGGTTTTAATTAGGACTTTCCATTCATGGAGATTGACCCATACGACAACAGTCCCCTTTCAGATCCATCTTGTTGAAGCCAACCACGTGATATTCGTGTTTATTCCAATACCCACATTTATATCCTAGTTGGAAATTCTCTTGGCTTTAGAGTGTTACTGGTTGATTCATTCCCTTGGGTGAGTACATTTTCCCCAAGGCAGGCCCTCTAAGATAGACAAAAGCAAATAAACTTATTCATAGTTTGATTGACCCTTGTTTAGAAACAAAGGGAAAACACATGCAATAAGCTCATTCACACTCACACAAGATTTTGTTCAATTTTAAACCCAAAAATGAAGTGTGAAGGTGATTGCTTTATCTTACCCTAAAATCATGAAAAAGGCCTTTTGATTCTCAAGATCACTATAAAGTGTGAGAGAAGCGCATACATCCTTTTCCAATGAGGTTAGTTTAAGTAAGCCCTCACAAAAAAAATAGTACATGTTCATTTTAGATCCCATAAAGCAATAATGAATTATTTTTAAAGACCAAAGGACAAATGAGAGTTGTTTTGTTCAATTGTTAACCAAAAAACAAACTCTAGTAAGTTGTAATCTTAAGGTTCATTTTAAGCCTTTGCAAAAATTGAAAAGGTTTTTTTTAAAGCCCAAATGAAATTAGTTTCCTATGCAAAAAGGAATGTCAGTTTCCAAAGAGTGTTGAGTTAACACTAAAGTGTTTAAAAAAAATTTGATTTCATGACATATCACCATCATGCTTCTCCTTCTTTTGTCTTCATTTGACCCAACCTACAAGTGAGAAAACCAGTCAGATTCTACAAAATACAAAGGTCAAAAAGTAGAAAATAGATTATAAATTGATCATATGACAAAAAGCACATGCTAAAAATAAAATTTCAACTTTTTACTCCTTGATAGCGGCACAACCTATCATTGTGTCTAATTTTGATTTTCCAATGGTGTTGTACATCACCACTTACCAATCAGTGTTGCTCTATGTCAGGACCAGTGAGCTCAAATGTGTCACACTTTTTCTTAGCCTCGTTGTTTAAATTTTAAATTCAATTTTTTTTGGATAGGATGGCTAAAGCGTAAGAGTTTGATTTGTCAGCGGTGCTATATGGCGACACTAGAGAGCCAGTGGTGTTAAAACAATGACGATGGTCTCCTAGCATTGGAATTTTCCTATGCAGAAACAAAAACATGTAATTTTCTAGAAAAACGTGATTGAAATGAGATTTTTCCCTCCTTCTAGTGCCAAATGTGAGAATCCCAATCCTAGTACCTGCAAAACAATAAGAAAAAAAACATTAAATTAGAGATTGCAAGAAAGAACAAGAATTCCCCATGAAATCCATTCACCAAGTTCAAATTAGGAAAAAAGAAATGAAGAACACAATGAAAGCACAAAATAAAGATTTAATCCTAATTAGACTAGCAAACTCATGATCCCATGGGGGAATTGGTGCCAATTTGATGTGAAAATTGGCCCTTTCCCAATTCCTATGATGCAAGATTGATGTGATGAAGAGATTTGGTCCACTTTGTTGATGTTGAATAGTACTTCAAGCTAAAAACCTACATAACCTAGCTAAGATTCAAGAATGATGGATGAAATTTGATAGATATTTGAGCATGGTAACTTTGCATAATTTGTGGATGATCAAATGAAGGATGAACCTCTTTATTTATAGATGAGATTGAAGGATGAATGTCCAAATTTGAGTAATGTGGGACTAACATTCATCCAATGGCAAGATGCCACTTGTCAATCAATTAGTGGATGGAGGATGTGTAAGTTTTGAGGATTGTGCCAATAAATGCCTATTTTTGAATTTCAAATTTGTTGAAATGACATGCAAGAGGGAAGATAAAATGCATTAAAAGCCACTTCGCTCAAGGAAAAGAACATGTAAGATGGAGTAAATGCCTTATTGGATGTACATGCCAACTTGGAATTTTTCAATTCAAACTTGGAGGAATATTCCAAAAGATGCCTTGTTGAGAAAAATAGGAGATTTAATAAATGAATTAAATCTATTTTCATGTGCAAGTGGGAAAAGCTAGAGGATGGGACATAGATTAGAATTAAATTAATTAAGGGTCAATTAATTTAATAGGAGATTAAGATGATGTGACTTATTTGACTTAGATTTATGGATTTATTTAACTCAAATAATGAGAAGAATGTGACAAGAGATTAATTAAATAAAGATTTTGATTTATTTAATTAAAAGAGATTATGTTAGATTAAATTAAATAAAGTTTTAATTTATTTAATTTAATAGATAGATTTTAGAGATTTAATCAAATAAAGTTGATTATTATTTAATTAAATAGGAATAATTAGATCAGGTTGATTGATTTAATTAACAAAAGAGAGAGACATAATTAGACAAAATGATTTATTTAATTAAGAGAGTAATTGTTACCCAATTTTCACCTATGGGCTCAATCGGGCAAGACAGATTATGTTTTAGAGGTTCATAAGGGCCAAATGGGACATTTGCATTGAGGTTTAGTTCATGCATCTGATGACATTTCACAAGGAGCTCAGTTGAAAGGTCAGCCTCAGTCAAGTTTGGCATATTTTTCCTTTAAGGAGAAAGTCGGCAAGACCTTCTAGATGTCTTGCCGACTAGCAGGGACTCCATCAAATCTGAATGCTTCACATTAGGGATCCTATCGGCATAAGATTATCTGGATCTCCTTGACCCATAATGCATTTGGTTAAATATGCTTTTGTGTTGCCTATCAGCAAGAACCTAAGAATGTCAAGGCGAGTGGAATTCACCTATAGGTTCCTATCGAAAAAACATCGATCATCATCTTGGCGACTAGGGGTTTCCCATCGGCATGAATATCTCCTTCAAAATAAGGTCTTGGTGACTTCTTTGGGTCTCACCAACTAATCGCATCGAGTAAACAATTCGGCAGGAGTTGTCTTCTTCAGTGTGTGGTCTTTTCGAGTCCCTTAAGTCTTGCTGACCATTGAAAAATATGCGTCTCAGTGAGAAACTTTGCAGCAAAGAGATGTCTTGGTGAATGCATTTGGTCTCGCTAACAAAGCACAAAAGGGTTCTATCGGTATGAGGTCTTGAAGTCTCACCGACCAAAAAGGTCTTGCCGACATGACATAATATCGACATAAGTCTTGCGGATCCATCAGAGTCTCAATGAATGAAACAACATCGACAAAGCAAGTTTTCATCGCCAAGATGTCTGGCTGAAGCTTGAGGGTCTCACCAATATGAAATTTGAGTTTGGTGAGATGGATTTGTTTCAGGGAGATATCTCCCTGACTATTAGAGGTTTCGCTGAACGTTTCCCCCTTCGCTATAATGTCTCCCCGACCATGTGATGTCCTACCGATAGAAGGGAAGAAGCATTGCCAAAAGGAAGTGAGCTCGGTAGGAAGTCTCATCGATAACGAAATGTCACGCTGACATGCCTTGTGTCTGCGGTGTAATGCAAGAAGCTCAATAGGAAGTCCCACTGACACATGAGAGTCACCCTGACAGGATCCTAGTTCGCCAAAAGGGAGGTCAAGTTGCCAAGATGTCTCGGCAACTAGCAGAGGCCTCACCGAGAGAAATTGATATCGCCATAAGGTCTCACCGAATGCAGAAGGTCTCCCCAACATATATGACATCGGCGTAACTTCTAGCCATCAGAGCAATGTCTTGCCAACATGGTGTGGTTTCAGTGACAGAAGTAGATATTGGTATGACTAATGGAGCTCACCATGAAGTCTTCCCCACTTGCTAGTGTCTCACTGAAAGAAATATAGATCTCGTTAGGCTGGAGTGCATTTGAGGTGACATCAATAGGCTCTCACTGGTAGAAGATGAGGAAATCTCACCAAAGTAGTTTTGACCTCGGCATGACATCTTACCGAGAGTATGGTGTCTTGCCAATAGGAAGGTGTTGCCTTTAGTATGAGCTGGTGGTTTTTCCAAGAGGCCACACTGTAAGAGGAAAGTCTCCTCGATATGAAATGCGCTTGCTAGGAGTTGAAGCCATTGCCATGAGGTCTTGGTGACCAAGTAATGTCCTACCGAAAGCCGAGAGTCTCACCCAAGGAAAGTTAAGTCATTGTGATGTCTTGCTAATGGCTTAGTGTCTCATCAAAAGGAATGAATGGAGATCGGGGAAGAAAAATGGCACAGTAAAGGGTCTTCCCAATAGCGATTTTCTGGGCGACCATAGAGGCAATGTTGGTATGAGTTTTGAAGCTCGATAAGAACTCTTAGTGATGGTTGTAAGCTACGCCAAAGACTATTATAAGAGCATAATCGCATTGGGGAGACATTATTAGTGTCTCACCGACATGTGATTCCACAAGAGGAGCTTTGACCACCCAAAGTAACCCATGTGGCATCTATTCGACCAACTAGAGAGAGGTACGGGTGAATCATTGGTAGCTTGACCAGTGCCCAGAAGATCAACAGAATGTGAATCAACATGGATCTGCTTGAAAGTTAGAAGCATTCAAGGAAGCTCAGCCAAAGAATTTCAAGGACATGGAGACAGAAGAATTAATGTTGCTAAAGATCTGAAGGCTTCTCCAAGGGCGATCTTTTCACACTAACATGGACAATGAGGTTACACTTGAATGCAGAATTAATTTCCAAAACATCTAAAGGAAGATCTTTTCTGATCCCATTATACTTTGTAATCCCTAAGGGGCCGATGCACTTTAGTATATATGGCATTATTTCCTTCTTGTAAAGGAGTTCTCTGGATGCTTTTTCTAAAGTCTGTGAATTTTTCCAGTCCTCTCTCAGATTAGAAAAAATTTTGTAACTCAATTTTGGAGATGAAATTCAGTAAAAGACCTTGATTACTATTGATTTGAAGCTCTTTCCTACTTTATTTTTGCATTTTTGTGTTCAGTCAGCTGATTGATCAAGCTTTTAGTGAGGTAATGTTTGTTTCCTTCAAGCTTTGTCTCAAATTTTTGAACCTTTATGCAGAAAGCATGTTTTTGTAGGTCACAAATTGTGTCTGAAGATGTAATGAATTTTAGATGTGAAATTAACTTTCCTTCTAGGAATATTAGCACCAAGACATGTTTGTGAAATACTTTTGCAAAAATATATGTAGAAGTGAGTCGTGCAAATTTATGTTGTCATTGTAAGCAAGTGTATGAAGTCTGGTTTCAAATCCAAGTAATGTTTGGTGTATCACCATAGGGTTAGTTTTATTTTTAACACATTCTCCTTGTCCCTTTTCCTTCTAAGATCAATAGTTAGGTGACACCAAAAGAAGTCGGCCTTCTACAGAGGTTCATTTCAACTTTAGGTGACCCAAAACCTTGAAATGATCCCATGTTTCTCTAGAAAGCTTAGTTTTTATAACTTTGCATAGGGTGCAATTTTTAGAGATAATAGTAATATTGATGAATTTAATCAAATAAGGGAATTTGATTAAACAGTTAGACTGAGGGATGAGACATTGTTAGTAGTCAGGATTAGATGCACAATGTAAATCTATATATTTTACGTGTCTACATTTCCCATTGTGTTACCTTGAACCATCATGGATACAAGTGAAATTATAAAAAGCATATCAACGATGAGTGATGGAATATTTAGTGGAATATTCCTCTCATCGCTAGGTCCTAAGGCATCGCAGATTCATCCAACAGAGCATAAATGAAAGTAGCGATGTGTGATGGCTTCCAAACAAAAGGAGACTAAGGAAAATAAAGGAAACATGACAACATCCAAGGAACATATTTGAATGCAAAAATAAAAGGAGCAAGATGAAAGGAGAGCCACTAATATGGTTTTCAAACAAAATAACCAATAGCTAGAATTTGAACTTGAATGACTAAGTGTTAGCTCACTTGTGCAAGTTTTCTATCTGACATTAATGGTGATACACTCTATCCTCTAGCCATAAAGAAGGTAGTTGGCTCATTATTCCTCACAATCGCAAGTGTTCGAGAGTAGAGAAATTGATCAAGTTTGAGGAAATGATCTGAAGAGCTCCAACGAATAGTTGCAGAAAGTATTAACAACAAATTTCCATTTGGGTAAGAAAATAATCACACTTCTTTGTGTCAATTGCATTGAATTAATATTTTTTGGGGAGTTAGTGGAAATTATAAATGTTGTAGGCTCCTAGGGTTTACTAGGGTTTATATATCATGAATTTTCAGTTAGGTTGGTAAGAATTGTATGAGGTCTAGGAGGGTTTTTATTCTACATTTTGCTTCTTAAGAATTTAAACTAGTAGGTCATTTCCATCAATTGAAAATTTGAAACCCTATCTCTATCATACTATAAAAATGAGTGAGCCTAGTGAGTCCTTCACCAAACTAGAATGAAAACCCAAATGAAGAGGGTTAATAGACCTAAATCCTAGGATGTTACATCCAAACCTAAGCTAGATGTACTTGAAGCATCTACAAATTCTAAAGGAGAGAAAAGAACTCATGATAGATTCATGGAGGGTGAATCTAAAGATATCAATGAGTGAGGAGAATAGATTTCTAAGAGACCTATAAGGGAGACTTTAGTAACTAGAAGGTTGATTGATCTTTCTAATCCAATGGGAGAAATTTCTTAGCCATAGAGGGGATTCATTTATATAGCATACATTGTGGAGAAAATGCACAAGGGGTTGTTGGGGTTGAAGGAGGGAAATGTCCCATTGTCTTTCCCTCACTATTCTTTGATGATGCACATGCTCCTCTATGTTGGACAAGAAAAATGGAAGAATAAAATTAATCTTAGGCAAAGGGATGATGAAGGTATTGATTTTCCTATCTAAATGTGGACACACATCTAGGACGAAAATTATCCCCATTCAAATTATTTTATGTTTTGCAATGTTATCAAATATGGTATTTTTGAGAGTTTGGGAGTGGCACCTATTTGTAGACTTTCAACGGTTTTAAGAGATATTGTGTTCCCAAAAGATAGAGAAGGAGCATCAAAAAATCATAATTGGGTTGACTAGTTTTTACATTTAGAATATACTTTAATCAGGACATATGGAGCCAAGGTGGTACCTCATTGTTTACCCCTGTATGTCTTAGATAGATTGGAATTTATGGAATTGATATGGCAGCTAGATTTTATGGACAAGGAGTAGTTTAGAACTACTAGGAAGGGCTTGATGATAGTCCCATAATGTGCTTTTGCATATTTCAAAGCCATTGCTAAGGAAGTATATGAGAAATTTGGGATAATATTGAATAACCTTAGGTTACCAGTTGATGACATTAGAATTTTTGATCCAAAGGGTTTTGTGAATTACAAAAGGAAAACAAAGGGTCTTTCTATATTTTCTCATTTGATGATGTGGCAAGAAATTTGACAAGTGATGGAGTAGTTATATCAAGAAAGAAGGAATGGACTACTATTTGTGATATTGAAGAGGATACCATGAAAATAAATACATTCTATGTGAGCTCATATGATGAAATTGAGAACCCTTTGGAGAGGCTATGAAAATTTTGAATGATTATCAAAGTGGTGTTTAAGGTAAGAGTCAAAGAAGCTGCTAAAAAGGCACAAGCTCTATTGGAACAACAACATGAAACCATGGATATTCTCGAGAAGCCTTTAGAGACCTAAGGGGAAGATACTTGTTGATGGTGTTTTCTGCATAGCAACAACTCAGATATATTGGTGCTAGAAGGAGGGCCTGAATGAGCACACTGGATCGTTTCTTGAATGCCATCTCTCCAGAGAGATATAGGAGAAATACCAGATCTACCACAGGAGAGGAGGATTTACAAGAGTTACAGTTCCCCAATAGGTCAAGGAGGACCCGAGAAAGGGGAAAATCATCATCACCCATCCCTTCACCAGCATCATCCATATCTTCACATCCTGAGGTTGAGGCTATACCTATTCCTGAAGAGGTTCCTGTTCAACAGCCTCAGCCTGTCATTAACCAACCACAACCCCCACCCCTGCTCTTACCAATGGCTTTCCTTGCCAATAATCCATCACCCTTGTTCTTCCATGCTTACAATGTAATGCCCAAAAACCCTGAGCATTTCTATTCAAAATT
>VDFB02281492.1:644315319-644415352 GCA_007258455.2 Sequoia sempervirens
AGGGATGCTTGGACAGGATATTATCTACGAGGTCTATCTAGAATTGCATCTTGGGCATAAGGATTACAGGAGGGCTAACGATGCATTCACAATGCATATCACCCGGATGCTCCAGAATGCTGAACACATGATATTGTCTGACGGAGCCTAGGGGCTAATAAAGAACTACAGGGCGTGGTTCATCCAATTCCCCACCTTCACCTACCTCAGGATTGATGGATGCCCGGTTGCTCCTTAGAGGTTGCCTCGGTACCCTACCGATCACCTTGTTTTGTTGGAAGTTGTGAGGCAAATCTGTGAATTTAATGTCGTTGTAAAGAGGGAGAAGCACAAGACAGGTTTTGGTGGAGACTTCCCTCTCGGAATTGGTGTGGCATAAATGTGCCCCTCTATTCAATCAGCCCATACAATAGGAGAAGAACTGGTAGCATATGGTTTCTCCTTTCATTCCAAAAGGATGAAATTTGACATAATAGGAGAAGCATAGAAGAAAGCCACCAGGGAGTACAGGCATAAGGATGACCTGGAAGATTATTGGGTCAATATCAAAGATGACCTCGAGGCCAGAAAGAAGAGATACTCCAGACTCCCTGTGGAGGAAGTTAGGCAATACAATGTCAAGTTGATTCCAGATCAACTAGAGGATGATGGAAATTTGGTGCAAGATCACGCCTATGAAGCAGTGAAAGACAAGCCAGCCGGGGACATCAACTGGAACGAAGATGAGGTTACAGAATTGGAAGACCTGATGGCCCCAGTCATGAAGTTCACTCTTTCTTGGTTAAAACACAAGGTCTGGGAGCTGGAAAATGAGAAGGTAGCCTGCACCTTCAATTTGATGGGCAATCTCAATCCCATGTCCACTTCAGAGGAATCTGAGGAAGATGACCCCAAAGGGAAAATAGTGAAGATCTCCCCTTTCAAGATCAAGGTCAGAGGTCCCAAGGAAGGTGAGCCTTAAATGAAGAGCAAGCCAAAGGGAAAGCGAAGGTGGAAGACCTTGACGCTTAGTAAGTCCTCTGATGAGGAGGAGTCGGGAAAAGCAGAAGAGGAGGATGTTCCTCCACCACCAAAGAAAACCAGAACAGCCAGGACCTCGAAGAAGAAGACTCAAGAGTCCTCAAAGGATGAGCCTCCTATTGTCGATGTGGAAAGCTCAAGAGGGGAGAAGGCCAAAGTTTATACAAGGAGATCCAGGACTCCTTCTCCAAAGGACACTATGCCTAAGGCAGGTCTTCCACCAAAATCACCAACTACAGAACCATTCAAGGTTGTTTCTCCTCCACCAAGCGCACATGAAGAGGAAATTATGGAGGAACGTGAAACTAGCGGAGAGGCGGAGCCCTTTAAGGAAGGGACACTCTTTGGTGAGGCAGCGGAGCTCAAGGCAGAGGAGATTGAGAAGCTCCCTTCTCCTTTGGTGATGTATGAAGATTCTCCGAAGAATGGCAGGGGTGATGGATCCCCTGAGCAGAAAGAAGATACCCCTGTTAGAACTCCATCACCAGTGCAACCAGAGGTGGAGTTTGATGAAGGTGATCAAGGTGAACAGCTCCGAAGAAGGAGGAAGACAAAGTGACTGCAAAAGAAGAGGAGAAAATGACAGAGGAACCGGAAGAAGCGAGAATAGAAGAAATCCAGGTGGAACCTGTAGCCCCAGACTGGCTGGAAAAAGAACTTGCAAGGAAAAAGCAGGTGGTTGTCGAAGATACCCCCTTGGATTGGGATGAAATGTTATCAAAAATCAGAAAGGGAAAGAAAAAGAAGGTAGCAAAGGTGGTTTCAAGGGTGGAAAGAGACGAGATGAATAACAGGGTAATCCACATTGCCACTCCTGCCGTGGATAAGACAAGAGAAGAGGTCACTGGTCAAGACTACCATGTTCAAACCATTAACCTTGGACCGGCTTCCATGGAACAGGATATAGAAGAATTTGAAGGGTCTAGTGCAGTAATTGTGGGTAGGTTGAGGAAGGAAGCTCAAACCAAACATGAGTTAAGGAGGGAGAATGAAAGATTGAAGAAATGTTTGGAGGAAGTGATGAAACCCCTGCAGTCCCTCCATCCTTCTTCATCTGCCACTCCCAGATTTCTGCCCAAGGAAACCATCTCCAGAATTGAGAAATTAAAAGCCTCAGCTCAAGCTGCAATAGATTGGCTGATGAGTGTGCAGATGAAAGGAGATGATACCTTCAAGGACATTCTGTCAGTTGGGAAGGATGCAGTCCGGGCCAAGGAGCTGTTGGAGCATGTACTATCTCAGGACAGGGAGGACATGGATCTCTTGCTGCAGAAATCAAGAGTCATCATAGGACACGGCAAAGATAAATTACTTGCAGATGGCATCCTTCCCTCTTCTAAATTGGATGAACCTTGGGAGTGGTTTAAGGCTCTGCAGATTAGGCAGAAGGCCATGAAGAAGGTGCAAAAACAAAGGAAATCAATTGATAGTGATCTTACTACAGTATACGATGGATGCATTGCCTTCTTTGAGATAATGACAGGTAGGAAAAAGATAGCTCCTAAATATCTGAGCTTGGAACAGCTGAAGGAGTGGTGGCATGAAGTTTATGCCCCAGATTCTGATAGTGTTGTAACTAGCCATCAGCTTGATGATGCAGCTACCTACTTGGCAGTGATGGATAGGTATCTGGCCAGCAAGGAGGATTGGAGTAAAACTGTTGAGCAGTCCAAGGAAGAAATTGACTCAATTAAATGCCAGCTTAAGGTTTTGCCTTTGCCACCTGTCGTCCAGTTGGATGGAATGTTTTTGAGGGTCCAGGGGTCATCGGTTTAGAAGAAGGATAAGGGAGGTGGCAGTTAATGCCCATTTTGAGATTTGTGCTTCCCTATTATCATAGGGCATGCATTGGACCGGACTTCATTGGGGACTGTGTCAAGTCCGACCTTGATGGTGAAGGGCATTTAATGTGTGCCTCGGTTTAATTTTCCTTCCTTGGCCGACCTATTTTAGCGGTTTTTATTATTTTGTAAAAATGTTTGGCTGGGCCAACATGTCTTAGGGATTTGCTATAAATAGGTATTCTTGCCTCATTGTAAAGGGTTAGACATTAGCTGGAAGATATTAGAAATTAAAGAGCAAGAGTTAGAGTATTTTGATTTTCTTGAAGCAAATACTGTATCAAAACAGTGGAATTGTTGCAGCATTTTGGTGATTAATACAATTGAAGACATTGTGGTTTTCCTGATGCAATCTCTTGTGTTGTTTCATCTTGCATGGTTCCTATTGTTTTATCTTTTAAATTGCTTGAAGATTTAGGGTTTAGTATTCAGAATTAAATAGTTTAGTTTGATGAATGATGTCTATGATTTTATATTTGGAATGTCTGTAGCAATCTCTGGTCTATACTCCCAGTAACTATCTGATTGTAGTAGGCTGGTGAAGTCAACCTGGACCATATATTCAGTGTGCTTAAGTTCAATTGTAGATGAAATTCTATGATTTGAAAATCTGAATACCTTAGAAGATAGCACCATTCTTGTGAAATTGCATTGTGGGTTGATCAAGGATTGGTTATTTGAGATTGGTCCATTCTAGACATTTATCATTTGCATTACTCATCACTTGCATTGTTCATTCTAGGAGTAGTTTAGATTCTATCATATCTTGCACCCCTTATCTTTTGTTGTTTCTTTATCATTTGGGTAGATTTTAGGATTTAAGATCAACATATTGCCAGATCTGATAAGTTGAAAGATATAGTCTGCTTGTAGTAAGGTCCCTTTGTGATTACCAACATTTTCGCATGATTATCTGAGTTGTTTTATGCATTGTTATGACCTAACACCCGAGAGACCTTGGGGCAATTTTTAGTGATTTATTATTGAAAATAACCTTTCAAGAGAGATAGAATATTGCATTCTGTCTGAGTTGTTGCTGTGCATAAAACACCATCAACAATACTGAGGTAATTAGGGAGGAATAGTTTGTAGAGAATGTGTCAGATGATGAGAAGGTGGAGATGAGATTCCCCTCTAAATTAAATGATGCTCTTGATACAAAGATACCCCAAGATAGAATTATTAAATGGAAGTATGATGAGAAGGCCAATGATGACCCAAGAATCAAGGCTTGTGATGAATTTCTAGCCGATGATAATTTTGTGTAGACAAAATATTGTAAGGATTTTTTCATTCATCAAAGAAGAAAATATATAAAAGAGAGAATTGAACAGGTTAAGGCCTGTGTTCACCCCTCTCAACAAGAAGTAGGGAAAGCAAAATAAGAGAAGCTAATGAATAACATAGCATCCATTACCCCTGTTGAAGCCAATAAAATTTTCATAGAGAGTGGCATAATTTTATTTCCAGGTTGCACACTTTAACCTTAGCAATCATATTGGAAGAAATAAGAAAGGATCCTCAAGCTTCCATATCATAAGAACACTTTAACAACTAAGTAGTGGGATTAGGTTTTAGCCCAAAATTGCATGCTCTTGCAATTTTTTCCATGACACCTAAAACGAGAAAACTTGAGGTTATCAGGTCAGTTGAGGAGGTTCTTGGATTAGTTGTAATGAAGAGGGTCATAGATATAACCCATGTTCAAGCTACAAAACTAATTGTGCATGTTGCAATACTTAGTATTGAAACTACATAGATCTCTCAAAAATAAGTATGATGCGTTGTTAAAATATTATAATATTATTTTAGATGAATGTAATAAAATGGGAGCCACATCACAAGTAACTTATTCAATAAGAGAATTTCCTTCACCCCCCTCATCCTCTTCAAACATTTCAACTCAAGATGGGAAAAATTTGGCATTGAGAATTCATAACTTGAAGAAGGATTTGTAAACAGAGAAAGAAAACACAAGGAGACCCAAAAAGGAGATGGTCAAGGTGGCCAATGAAATTTTTGATGATCTATTGAAGCATAGAGTGACAAAGTTGGTGAATGAAGCTAGCACTATATGGGATATTTACAAGATCCTTCATGAAACAAATATAAAATATTTGTAGATACAAAAATATTTTGAAACTGAATGGAGTATGTGGAGCACTAGGGTGGGAAATTGAAAGAAATGATGCCTTAGATACATGAAGACCCCGAAGCTCCCACCAACATTCTAGATTTATTAAAGGCAATTGATCTAGTCAATGAAATCACAACTTTTCATGGAGAGCTGGGAATGTAGTTACTCCAAAGTAAATTGAGAATGCTAAGAGAAATGGAAGTGTATGGTCTGGACAAGATATTGAATGAGTAGATTGAGTTGAAGGAGTATTTCAAATGGAAGGAAGAGTTGGGAGATCTACTCCCTCATTCTAAGATGATGCTTAGTTTTGTTGATTATTCTATGTCAAATCCTAACATAGATAATATGACAAGAATAGAGACGAGGATGGAAACATTTGTCAAAGAGGCCAAGGTGCTAATTGATGCAAGTTACAACCAATACAATAAAAAAATTACAAAATTTGTTGGAGGGTATGTGCAAGAAGATCATGGAAAAAATACACCCTTAAGTGGCAAAAAAATTTAAAAAATCAGAGTTAGGAAACTTGATGTAAAAATTTGAATAAGCTATCTATATTATTTCAAAAATGTGTAAGAATAGAATCTATAGAAAATTGAATGTAGTTTGTAAACTAATAGGTATGTTTAAAAGAAAAAAGAAAAAATCTATTTGGCAAAAATTTGAAATTTCAATGTAGTGGTACTTAAATTCCAGGGAAAAAATAAGAAGTAGGTGTCTGTCTGACCACCCTAAGCACAATAAAATGATAATATTTTTTTATAATATTTGAGATATAAGTATAGGACTGATGCCCCGATGTGATGCATATTTTTTTGTAATTTTATTCCAAGTAAATAATTAATTATGATTTTTTATTACAAAAATTTTAAAAAAAAATATAAAACTCAGATGTTCCTACCACCTTCTTTAACCTGGTCAAAAAAATTCTTGAAATTCAATTTTTTCTTTTTTTTTAATCCTTTTAGGCATTAAGCGGGCTACTAGAATGTGACTCCATGCTCTTTAGGATTCAAAAAATGTGATACCATTTGAAAGCTATAGATGTTTTTCAACCAACCTATCAATCAAGACTTTAGTCATAATTTGAATAGAAAAAATGAATAATAATTACTTCATTAAATTTCAAAGCATAATTCTATAATCGCGGAAAGCCGAGAATCTCCCTTTAAAAAACCCTTTTCGCTTTAATAATTTTGGGTAAAAAAATAGTCATAAGCCACATACCCATCATAGTGCCACTTTTTGGCCCATCATGATCCTGCACATACCTTGGATATGCAATGGCCAACTAAGGAGGATTACAACACATGGCTTGAAAATTTTATAGATTAAGCCTTTGTTGAAGTATTAAAAAATTTTGTATCTTTTTAGTAATGAAAATTGATGATAAAAGTGGTGATTGGGATTGGGAAATACAATTTTGGGTCTTAAGTTTGCAAATATGGTGAGTAACGGATTGAAGAGATACAATGCATAACCTGGAACTAGTACAGATTAGGATTTTGCTAAAGTATGGATAAAATATTGTTTTCTCCCCATCATGAATATTGATGACAATGGTGCTGACATGGACAAGTCTACTTCTCTCTTTTCAATTGCTTTCTTGTTTTAAGGTTTTGTTGAATTGATGTGCACAGAGAGAACAATTTTGGCTTATGAAGAATATAGTTTGGTAACGATGTAACGATGAAAGATTCCTTTTGGAAGGTGGGTAAATATTCTTCAATGAATGGAATAAAATTTTGTCTTATGTGATTTCCCCCTCATGGAAATGCAAAATATAACTGCCTAGGGATGTTTAGAAATTGAAATGCAAATGAATGTCAAATGAAAAATGTAACTGTAGGTGTAATTTGGCCTGAAGCTTGTTGCTCCCATATTTCTATAAATGGGAATTCAAGGCCAATTGCATGGGTCTTTGGTTGGAGAATTTTTTTACCTCTTGTAATAGCAATTTTGTAAATCAAGCACAAAGCAATAGAATATTTTTGAGTCTTAGTTATGAATTCTAGTTTGTAATAGGCATAATAGTTTTACAATAGTAATGGAATATTAATGAGAATTGAAAATTCTAGAATGATTTCACTCCTGTGTACTTTTGTTTCTCAAATTATGAATAAAATGATTGAGGATCTTTCATTCATCTTCAATCATTTTAGTTGTGTGACCACCAAAAACATAAGCCTTTTTCTTGCTTGATTTGGGTATAATCAATGATAAGTTGGACTTGATATTGCCTCAAGATCTAGTGTTGTGATGAGTTTAACACATCCACATTACATTTTGGGCCCGTCTAAGCTATATAAACTTAACTCTTCCCTAATTTAATGTTGTAAAATGTCTTTATTCACATCTTCACATTGAATTTAGGAGGCTTGTAAACAAAGTGGACCTAATATAGTGTTGAAATGTTTTTTACACATTCACATGGGATTTAGGGCCCTTCTAAGCTAAAAAAACTCAATTTATCCTTAATTTAGTGTTGTAAAGTGTATTTATTTACACTTTCACATTGAATTTTGTTCCCTATTGCATTTATGACATTAATACCATCATTAATAGGGCCCTATGACCCTATATTGTGCATCCCATGGCATATTTAAATCAAAAACCTAATAATATCAACATATAAACTTAAATTCTTCACTCCCTGACACTTTAGCATGAAAAATAGCCCATGTGGGACCCATTCGCCACCTTAGGTGAATGAGTCCCATCCAAGTGGGACTTATTCACCTAGGAAGGTGAATGAGTCCCATTTGGCCTATTTTTAAGGCTTTGAGTGGGAAAAGTGGGTTTTTAATTAAAATTTCCCCTATGTCAGTCTTAGGGATAAAATTAAAGGTCATTTGAGTGGATTACCTATAAAAAAAATCTTCCAAATCCTTATTTCATCCAATAAACATCATGCATTCATGTTATCAAGTCAAGCAAGCAAGAGTTAAGCATTCCAAGTCTTCACAAGGTCATCAAGATAGCTTTTAAGATCATTTTTTAAAGCATTCAAGGGAAGAATTATTTATCAATTATTGTAGCAATTCTAGATTCATCATCATGGAAAGGTTCTAATTGCATTACTTCATGCTTAATTATCTTATTTCATCATTTGGTTTAATTACCTAAAAGAGGTTTGACTAAGGCAAACCCCTATTCCCTAACAATCAACATTTTCTCTCTCTTTCTTTGTGTGATATTAGATCTAGGTTCTTTAAAGACTTGGAGATCATTGAAGATTAAGTTACAAGTTTGTTGGAGTTGTCTCCTCATTTGCAAGGTCAAAATCTTCACAAAAAGTCATCTATAGCTCTGAAATTAGGGTTTTAGATTTGGGAACTTGGAGGATCAGATTAAGCAGTCTGAGAAGAGAAGATCTAGACTTTGAATTTTCAGAAAAGCCAAACTAGACTGATTTTCCAAGAGTGGTGAATGAATCTTACTATAACTATTTTCTAAAGATCTTTGCAGATTTTGATACCCATTTGGTTGAAACTTGATCCTCTTGAGAGACCTAGATTTGGGATTGATTCACCTAGAACGGAGAATGAGTCCTTCTAGGCCTTAAAAGTAGCAATTTCAAGATTTTAGAGCCCCATTTCATCTCTCTCTAGATTTCAAGTGCAAAATTTCAATCTTGTAGCTTTTTTTTTGTTTCATGGTCATTTCTAGGTCATTCATAGAAACATTGCATCAAAATAGGGTTTTTCATTTCACCCTTCATTGCATTTTTTTCCAAGTCTAAACATGGTGGTGAACCCCTCTTCTAATCTAAAATCATACCCTAAGATACCTTATTGTCAGATCTCTCCCTCCATTCTTTAGTGGATTGAGATCTCTAAGGTGTCTTTGAGTGTAGCAAGTGTTAGTTATTTTTTTAAGAACCAAACTGGTCTTGTGAAATACCTATGGATTTTTCCATTTCCAATTATCAACACTTCTAAAGGGATTGACCTACAAATGAATAGAGGTTGGTAAACATCTATTCCTATTCTTTGGGCTCTGTGAAACTCGGTAGGGTGATCCCATAATGTATACTTAAAAACTTTGCACAATTACAATCAAATACATTGTCAATAACAAATATCTCTCATAAAACCATTCAATAATATGCATCAAATTAGTTGGTAGCTTATTTATCAATGTTATATATATTGAGTATGAGAGAGTGGAATTCTAACACATAATAGCAAAAATAGTACCCCCTTGAGATTCTATGATTTAAATATTGAGTAGTTAATCAATCAACACTAAAATTGAAACACAAATACTCAGCATGAACCAGTGTCTTTATCCCAAGCATAGAGTCAATACCATTCTATGTAACCTAGTAAAAATTTAAAGAATAATACCTATAACCTCAAGAAACCTTGCATTACAAAATTTCTCTGTGATGTTCATGATTATTACTTCTTACAAATATCCTAGCACACAATTCTTATAAGTCATTAATCTCATACAAGCATGAAACTAAACATCCATCAAGAAATGATAGAGACAATTGAAAGAAATCCTGGATTACTTTCAATCATAAATCATAATACACATACAAGGAGAGACAATAGCCATGAAACTGATATTACTCTGTATTATAAATTCTATATCATTATCACACTTACATGAATAAGTATGAACTCTAAAAGAAACTTAAAATAAAAACTCTAAAACCTACTTCGTATTATCTTGAAAACCTAATAGTGTTAGCACAAAAAATTTCATCTCTCATACTTCTCACCCTTAATTCTTTCTTATAGAGATGAAGGAGCAAACAATCCTTAGACTAGGTAGCACACATGTCATGATCCCATTGGACCGCTTGTAATAATATTCCACTTTCAATTACACTTGAGTCTTCAGGTGGAGCAAATAAACATGAGGAAAAATTAACCTCAACTCTTCGTAGAAAATAGGTCCTGCCTCAAAAAACATCATTAGTTTGTTACAAGAGTTTCAAGATATTCCCCACACATTCAAAATTCCAACTGTAGGAAAATCAAAACAACACAACTTATGAAGCAAGGCAAGAAAAGAAAAAAATTCAAAATTTATTTAATCCACACTAGCACCACGTGCTATTCACTTGAATTTTAAGCAGAGAATAATATTTTACCATGTTACAGCAAAATCCTAATCTGTATTGTATTCAGGCTATGTATTATTCCTCTCGTATCCATTATTCTTCTCATTTACTGATCCTCACACAGATTAATTCTATGTATTTCTCCAACCAAGTGTTATATTCCTACTCAGTGGGCCATTTAATATTCAATAAATCCTGCACCTTAGTAATGTACTGAGAATACCTTGCATCAATTTAAATACTGGCTTCCTTAACAAACATATCCATCCTTGATTCAACTTCCATCATTGTTTCAACATCTGAATTGAGCAATATGTAATCAGTGATAGAAAAAATCATCATGGCTAATGCAAGCATTCCTCCCAAATCTTTCTTCTAGGTGTCAAATGGATGCAGTTTACCTTTTGGACTCAGTATTTTAGGCATACCACATTCCTCCATCTCCTTGAATATTTTGAACTTACTCTAGAGCTACATACCTAGCTTTCCATGGAAATTAGTTATCTCATCTATTGAGTCAATAGTTTGCAAGATGTCAAAAATATTTATGGGTGCCTTAGGATCCTCATTCATTTTTGGCATCATTTACCCTAGCAATCCAATTCTTCCATTCATTCTTGAAGGCCTCCTATACTTGCAGATACTTGGTATTTTCCTCATGAATATTCTTGTATGTGGCCTAGACATCATTAGCCTTGTGGACCAACTTGTTCACCCTATACTTCAGCACATCGTCAAAAATTTCATTGGCCACCCTAACTATTTCCAGTTTGGCCTGCTTGACATTTTCCTTCTTAGCAGTCAACTTTTCTTTCAAATCATCAATTCTTAGGGCCAAAGTCTCCCTATCTTGTGTGGACATATCAAATGAAGAATAAAAAGAAGATGGTTGACTTATTGTCTTCTAAGTATCTTGAACATTGGCTCTCATTTGATTCAGCTCATTCAAGGCCTTATTATATATTCTTTACCCAAGGATTCATATTTATTTTGAGAAATATGTGTAGTATCCACACTAAGCATTGGAACATGTGCAGTTAACTCAGTTGACTAGATAGGAGTTACATGTCAGTAGCTCTCTTAACCACTAGTGAACCAATAACTTCTTCAATAGGCCTAACAACCTCATGTTTACTAGTATTAGGTGAAATAGACCAAATTTCAAGAGTATGCAATTTTGGACTATATCCAAAACCAAATACTTTATCCTCAAATTGATCTTCAGATATCAAAGCTTGAGGTTCTCTTCTAACTTCATCATATGCTATGGCATCAATGATAGTACATCTTGGTATCAACATGATTCCATTGTCCTTGATAATCCTTCAAGCCTTAGTGGGAGTAATAGCTGCAATTTCAGCCCTCATTTTCTCTTCCTCTGTTTTCTTAGCTTCCTTTGGATGAGAAGGTTCAACATTAGCTTGGGCTGATTCAAGTCTCCATTTTATTTCCTTACTCTATTGTTGAATCATAAAATCCTAAAATTCTTTGGTCTGCACAAATTTATCGTTAGCCAAAAATTCATCACTCCCTAATCTTGGGATCATCATCATTTTCTCTATCATACTACCACTTGACAATCATATTAGGAGGAACATCTAAACTATGAGTCTCTTCAATAGGAGGAAGGGGAAACTTCTGCTCCACTTCCTCATTTCCTAGCACATGTTATGCCATTTTCTCTTCCTTGACTTCTTGAACATCTATAGGTTGTTCTCGGATATCCATAGCTTGTTGTTGTCATTGTCTTATGAGGACATGGGCTTTTTCTACAACCTCTTTTACCTTTACCTTAAACTCCCTAGACTGATAGTCTCTTATCATAGTAAAGGCTCTCTCCAAGGGTTTTGCAATTACATTGTATGGACTTATGTAGAATGCATTCCTTTTCATAATTTTCTCCTCAAGGTTTGTCATAGTTGTCCATTCTCTTTTCCTAGTCATGACAACCTCATCATTTGTCATATTTCTTAGTACAATCTTTATATAAAAATTCATGGTGTATGATGCCTAAGCCCTTTTTTCTTATTCTTCTTGCCATAAAACTTTCTAGATCAAAAACTCTAATCTCATTGATAGGAATTTTGAGATTATTTACCATAATGCCAAAATTTTCATACCCCTCAGGAGCAGTGATCTTGAAGTAAGCAAAAGGACATTGGGAATGTATTACAGTGCCCTTTTTTCCTTTTCTAAAATTTCATAATCCATGACATCAATTTTCCACATGAGCTCCATGAAATCCAATCTATCTGAGACATACAAGGCTAGACAATGAGGTGCCACCTCAACTCCATAAGCCTTGATCAAAGTATATTCAAAATTTAGAAACCAGTCACCCCAATTATGTGTTGCTTTAGAGCCTGATACATCCTTTGGGCACATGAGACTTTTGATTTCTGGAGAAAGTATGAATCTAGGTGCTATACCCAATGAGTCTAAGACACCATATCTTACAACATTGGAAAACAAGATGTAGTTGGAATTGGAGCATTCTTGATCCCAAATGTATGTCCACATTTGTACAGGTATAGCATTATTTTCACTATCCTTAATCTTTAGATTTAATTTATTTTTCCACTCATAATCACCTTCCCATAAGAGCATCTAAATCAATAAAGAGTAATAGTGGAAAGACAAAGGGAGCACCTCCTTTTTCAAATTGAGAAAATATTCATGCATCCGCTCACCAACAAAGTTAGCATAATAAAAACTAGTGTTTTGATTATAGTTTTGTATATCCACCACCATCACCAATAAATTAGGAGCTATCCTAACCTAAAAATCCTGAGCCAGTACTTGATTTAAACAATAATAAGTGTTTTTGAAATAATCTTCAAACTCCTCACATTCAAAAGGCTTAGCATCCTTAGCAGTGAATCTCTCCTAGCTCCTTCTATGCCACACAAGCAATACTTTCCTGAATGTAAATTTCTCTTTTCATACTCAACATTCATGTCAACATGTTAAACTTTGTAGTAAAATTGGGATTTAACCCAAATATATTGATCATCTTATCCTTTGTCACCTCTAGAATTATATCACCATTCTCACTTCTGATTGTCCTGTCAATAGGATTATAGTGCCTTGCTAGATCCATCATTAAATCAACTTCTACAACCACATTCAGGACCCCCGACATTCCAAGGTTCAACCCCCATAAATAACATGTAGGCTTACTAGAATGTCACCTATTGAAAGTATACAAAAACAAATGCCATCCACTCTGGGGTTGGGGTTTTTCATGAATTTCACCAACATTATCAATCAACCTAGTGGTCATAGCAACTTGACCTGTGGTCCTTTTACCATTTCATGACCCTCCTTCTTTGACACCTCCAGAGACCTCTTGTATAATTTTTTTTGTTTCTTTCTTTGCACTCCTAGACCTAGTGGATTTTGCAGGAGTACTTGGAAAAGGGTTCAACACTATCATTGGCTTAGGCTTAATCTCAGCAGAAGCATACTGAGTTTTAAGTCTTTTAACCCTTTTCTATTTTTGTCTCCTTTCTAGTCTAACACTAGATTCATGTGGCTCCAAGTCTCTCATGTTTGTAACGCAAATGGAACTAGGTTTTACAATTTCTTATGGCCAAATGAAACCCTTCCCAATTATGATAGGAAAAAACACTATGACTAAACGAGACACTTTTCCTCACAATTTATATAGTGCTCAATCACCAAATTGAAACAACCAAAAAAAAATAAAAATTGATAATTCCCTCAATTTCCTACCATCTTTCCAAGGCATTCATCTCACTACTTCAATTAGAAGGAAATATCGGTTTTGCTTACTTGGGTGAAATTTGTTCGACTCTAGTTACTGATAATTTCTGGAGCTTGCCCCACAATTTCTTCAACTTTTGGTATTTTATCCGCTAGCCAATGAATTTGAATGCATGATCAACTAGGTATCTACTTTCTATTATGGCTGAGAGAGAAGTGTGTAACCATTAATACTTAATAGTAAACTTGTGTGAGCGAGCTGACAATTAACAATTTAGGTTTAAACCTTGATCATTGATCCTTCAGCTTTAAAACTATATAAATGGTTATTAATCCATCTTGCCACCTTCATCTTTGCTTTATATGAAATCCTCAAGATTTCACCACATTGCATCTTCCTGTAGTGGTTGTCACTTGTCACTAATTTACTTCATTCTCGTCTAGCTCTATTAGCGATGCAAGTGTATTATGTGATAAAATATCAACCCTTAGATTTGTGTCCTATTTCCTGATCACATTCATTTCCATCACTCCTTGCTAATTGAACTTTGCACCTTAGCTCCTATCAGTGATAGGAGATGTAGTGAAAGTACCATATTTTTACATGTACACTTGCATGGAAAATCAATGGCACAAAAAGGTATTGCAAATAAGATGTATTCAGATTAGCGAAAGAAACCCTCTTAAAAAGGAACTCTATCACTCATTGCTAATTGAAACTAAAACTTTGAAATAGATCAGTGATAAATGATAAAATATTATGCCATCACTCATTGCTAATCCTCCTCATAAGGTTTGCAAGAATTTAGCAATGAGAGATTTTCATAATATCATTACATACCATGTATTTATAATGAAGAAATTAGCACTCAAAACAAATCCATGAGAAGTGATGCAATTGGAAATTCACATTCTTACTCATCGCTGATTTAAAACAATCATTTCATAACATATTTGTGATAAGAGATGAAAATATGATCATAAGTCTAGAAAGCATCACTCGTCGCTATTACGATATTAAGAGGTTAGAAACCATTAGCAATAAGAAATCCCTCAATAATACTAAGAACCTCATTCATCACTATTTACAATTAGAAGTTCAAGGAGCTATTCACTATGAGTGATATCAAAGAGATATTACCTCATCGCTCATCCCCGGTTTAAAACATACATCTCAAAAGTGATCAGAAATGAGTAGTAAAGAGAGAAGGTCGATTGAACTTAAGTGAAAACCTTTAGGCACATGCTAATAAGTTGTTTTAATGGAGGGAACTTCCTAGGATGATTCAATAGATAGAAAGGACTTAAAAACCACAAAACCATTATAAAAAAAAATTAGGACTTATGATTAGGAAACCGGTTGCTAGACAATAATGATAAATGCAAAAATTTAAAAAAATGACCAACAGGGGGCAATAAGGAGTCAACAATAAAATAGAACATTCGAGTGCTTTAAGAAAATGAATCATAACCCATCCTAAATGTGACAAGGGTTTCATATGGGACATGAGAATTAAGGTTCCATCAATGGCTCCAACTAGGGATGTATTCCTCTTATAGGCATGGCAAGATCCTAAGAATCTTAGGTTGAAGCAGACCAAAATGTGGATTAAAAACTAGAGGACCCAAACCAGGGAGCTACCCAAACAAGGTAGCAAGACCAAAGAAAACAAAACAAAAAGAAAACACACACATATACACAATATACAAACTAGAACACACATGGAGAATAACATACCTAGGAGAAGTATGGATTTTTAGAATTGTCCATGTATTGGCAGTTCAAAAACTTCACCTATTAAGCTCTAAAGGAAATATGAATTTTCCCCATGAGTTTTGACTATTAGAGAAGGCTAGTCCATAATGCTTTGAATTTCCCATGCTTTCCATCATCCTGAGCTCTTGCATTCCAAGCTAACACCATGGCTTTTACTTCAAACCTTCTAGGAGAAGCTCTATGTTCATATAGATGCTTAACCTACAATTGCATCTTCATGTTTTTAACTTGATCTTCCCTCCTAGACTCATTTAATTGCACTAGATTATTTATTCTATGTTTCATATCATCACAGTTTTATTCATCATATCCCTACACAAACTTGTACATTTTGAGTAGGTTATTATGTGGCAATCTAGCCTTTAGACCATATACTAATCCAAATGGTGAATAACTAGTAGCCTTTTTCATAGTCACTCTCTCTGCCCAAAGTGCCAATTTTAATTTTGAGTCCCAAGCCTTTTTATTCTTTTCCATAACTCTCTTGATTATCTTCATCAAGCTTATATTACTAGACTCAACTTGACCATTTCCCTCAGGATGGTAAGGTGAAGAGTAAGAAACTTGTATTCCATTTCTTTCAAAAAATTCCTTGAATTCGTCTAATCTAAAACACATAGCATTATCTGGGATAATCCTCTAAGGGACTCCAAATCTGATAAGAATTTTATTTAATAGAAAATAAACTACCACCTTGCTTGTTTCCTTCTTTGTAGGTATTGCTTCCACCCATTTTTAAAAATAGTAAGTGGCAACAAGAATCCATGAATGACCTCCTCAAGATTTTTCTGGTATTTCCCCAATGAAATAAATTCCCCATTGTTGGAAAGGGGCTTCAACTATCATGGGCCTAAGTGGTAAATATCCTGAGAACTTCAATTTTCTTAAGAATCATTGACAAGCATCACAAGTCTTAACAAACTTATGAGCATCCTTAAAAGTAGTGGGCCACCAGAATCCAGCTCTCAAAATATTGTGTAGTAGTCTTTTCCATGTAATGACCACCACACACCCCATTGTGCATTTCTTAAAGAAGTTCCAATGCTTTTTTCCATCTACATAGTTCAGAAGTACTCCATCCAAGCTTCTCCACCATAACTCATTTTCAATAATCACATACTTGATAGCATACAATTTCAATGTTCTTTTTTCATTATCAACCATATCAGTAGGAAACTACAAAGTTTGTAAATACTGGAAAATTATTCTATACCATCTACATGTTTGCATATCATAGAAAGGTGCAACATCAATTACTCCAGTCTGATTAACTTGATTAGCTTCCAAATTTTCCTCTTCCATTAACTTGGCTAGGCCTTGTCCTCTCACTAACTTGGTAATCTAAACATCAATGTTAAGTTCTTGGATCCTGTTGATCCATGCACACCTTCTTCCTATTGTCTCTTGCTGAGTAAAAATGTCCTTCACAACAACACTTGGTACAAAAGTTATAATTGTAGCCCCTTGTAGGTAAGTCTCTTTACCAAAGCATATGCTTGTTTCTCAGTAGTGCCATACTTCAATTCTAAAGCTTGTAAAAATTTTCTAAAAAATGTAATTGGTTTTTCAAAACCTTGCTCATTTTTTTTTGTAGTATGACAACAACAATGGTATGAAAAGAAGCAAAAGAGAAAATGTACATTGGTTTAGAAAAATTAGGAGACTTCAAAACTAGAGCCTCTTTAATAGCTTTTGTTATTTTCTTGAAAGTATGACTAGGTTCTTCACTCCAAACTACCTTTTCACCCTTCTTCAATATTTTGGAAATAGGTCTTGTGATTTCTGCAAAGTTGGTTACAAATCTTCTCAAAAAAATTATCTGTCCAAAAAGTGACTAGATTCCCTTGATATTTATTGGTTGAGGGATCTTGTCAATGGCTATCACTCTTTCAGGGTCTATCCTTACTCCTTCCTTGGACAAAATGTTCCCTAGAAACTTTCCCTTGGTGACCCCAAAGGCACATTTATTTGGGTTAAGATATATTCCATATTCTAGTGACCTGATAAAGAATTTCTCTAAATGCATGCAATGATCTTCTTTCTTAGAATAAGTGGTTAGGTCATCTTGATATACAACCATAAATAAATCAATAAAATCTAAGAAAGCTACATCCATAGCTTTTTAAAAAGTGTCACCTACATTTGTTAAGCCAAAAAGCATCCTGACATAGACATAGGTACCCCAAGGAGTAGAAAAAATAGTCTTGTACTGCTTAGAATCCTTTACTTTTACTTGATTATATCCTAAAAAACCATCCATCATTGATAGTAACTCACAACCAGTTACCTTTTGTAACATATGTTCCATGTTTGGTAATGGATAATTGTCCTTTAATAAGGATACATTTAGGTTCCTGAAATCAACACATAATCTTATGTCACCATTTTTTTTCTTACTGGTACTAGATTAGATACCCATGAAGAGTGTCTAATGGGTTTAATAATACCAGTATCCCTCAACTCTACCAACTCCTCTTGTATCTTGGGGGCTAAATTAGTATTAATTGGTCTTTTCTTTTTCTTGAAGGGTTTTACATCATCCTTTAAAGGAATTTCATGTTGAAACAATTCCTCCCTATAAGCTTTCAAGTCATCGCATGAACAAAGAAAGACATGTCTATATTTTCTAAGTAAGAAGATTAACATTTCCTTTAGCTTTGGCTTCATCTTCTTTCCTACATAGAATTTCTTTAGGTCATTTATAGTTCCCAAGTTCACTTCTTCTAGGTCCTCTAGGTGAGCAACAATTGTTTTGGCTTTATTTGTATCTTGACTATCAAAAACCCTTTCAAGAGCTACAAGGCCTTTGGGGATTTTATTTATTTTTAATTGGATGAACTCTATTCCAAACATTGTATCCTTTCCATTAATATTCTCTACAAGTCTAATAAAATCAATCTCTTGACCTTCATATTTATCAGTAGAATTTGGGAATCTAAGTATATCCTCATCATCATTAAAAATTTTCCAATTATATACATTGTCAGGGATAGATGGTCTTGTTTGTATCTCAGCCTTAGAAATTCCTATGAAAGATATATCATTAGGTCTTAAAGCAATATTAGCAAGTAAATTAGCTACTCTATTATGTCCTCTTTCCATCCAATCAATTCCCAAAGCATCAAACTATTCAATAGAATCCTAGACAACATTCTTGTATTGCTTTAGTCTGTTATTTTTGCAAGCATAATTGGATCTTACTTGGGATATTACAAGCTCAGAATCACCAATTACCATTAGCTTTCTAATTCCATTCTTTTCAACAAGTCTCAATCCCAATAACGATGCTTCATATTTTGTTATGTTATTTGAACAGATAAAAGACAATGTAAACGAGAACTTATAAGTATTTCCAATAGGTGATAGTAATAAAGTTCCTACACCATATCCTTCTTTAGAGCTTGCACCATCAAAGTAAATTTTCCACAGTCCTTCTTTATTAGATACTCTTGAAACTTCATTTTCTATAGGTGTAGGACATGTCTCAATCTCTCTTATTACTTCTACTACCTTGAACTCACCAATATCAACATCTATGACAATAATTGTGTCATCTTCAAGAACATGATCCAACATATGTGGTACCCTACGTTCTCTCATTACTTGGAAATTTTTACCATCAATGGGAAATGTGGCATAATACATGTCACATTGCATACTACCTCTCATAAATGCACTCCATTTTCATGACAATAGCATTCCATAGTTAGGTGGGATATCTACCACTACCACACTCATCTTGAACTCTTTGTCAAGGTAAGCCACCAATCTATAGGGAAGTTAATTTATCACACCTATCACAAGTAGCTCTCTAGAATACATGGCATAACACTTTCCATGAGTGCTATCAACCCTTAACCCTAGTGTATCCATGATTTTAACTGGAATGATATTGTTGGATGCACAAGAATCAATAACACAATTCTTTATAAAATTTCCCCCAACCACCAAGGTAAGGAAAAATGGATCTATCTTATTAGGACAAGTATTTACAAAATTTCTTTGGAAAATATGATGAATCTCTATAATTACTCCCTCAAATTCCTTACCTTTCTTGTCCTTTTCACTCAGTTTGGATGGAGTGAGCTACACTAAATCGTTACAGGCTATAGCAGCACCATTGATAAGGGCCAATTCATTTTTTTTTATGTTCTTCTATCCTCATAATTTCAAGAAAAGGAATAGACACTTTAACTTGGCTAAGTAACTGAAACATATCAATGGGAGTATACTTGGGAAGTTCAATTAAAGGCATAGCTTTTTTGTTGCTATTATCTTTCTATTGGTTTCTAGTTGCTTTAGCCTTGTGTTTAGCATCCTTCCTTATGACTTCAGGAGCTTGCTTCAGTATCTTTAATTTCTTAGTAGAAAATCTATGTCCACGAGTAGCTTTTGTCTTGTCTTCTCTCTTGGCCCAAATTTATCTCCTCTGCCTTCTTTAGTTTTGATTTCTTCTACTTTTTCATCAGGTTCATGTTCTTTGCCCTTAACATTCTATTCCTTGATGAATAGACCAATAGGATTATCTGTTCACCTCCAATAGTTCTATTCCTCAAATGATAAGAACTCTTAGCTTGAGCAACTAAGATTGTAGTATATTTTGCAATCTCTTTCGTAGAGGTTCTTCTTAATGAGACACCATCTTCAATTTCCTCCAAATTGTAAAACTCAGCATCACTATTGTCATCCTCATCAGAAAGAACTTGTTGATGACATGCATTAGCAATTTTCCTTTGATTATCTACATCCACTTCATAAGAACCTTCATCGGAGGAACATTTGTTGTAGGAAACATCAAAATCACCCATAATCATAAGTACATCATCATCCTCTTGATCTTGCTGGTCATAGTCTTCAGGTATGTCATCCTCCACTTCCACCATCTATGCTACTTCACATTGCTATGAGGAATATGGAATTTGGTAAGTCATACACCAATGATTAACCTCAAAAAAATTACTTTAATTCTTCTATAGAGGGTCTGGAGGAATTTTGTTTTGGGTGTTTCTCTGATTATTTAAGATAGGATTCCAATTATACCAATTGGTATTGTAAGGATAGTCTTGCAATCTAGGGGTTCTTTCATTTCTTTGGTAGTTTTTAGGTTGGGCCTTCTCTTGCCTTACAATTTTATCTTCGATAGTTTTCATAAAATTATCAAGCTTTTCCTCAATTGTTCCCCCTTTAGTGCCTAAACTCTTGTCTTCCTTTTTTAAAATTTTGAAGAGATTCAAATCATATTTTCTGCCAACTTTACTAGTTGCTTTGTTGATATTTTCAATATGCTCTGCCGTCTTGAAAACTTCCCTTAAATATTGAGGACACTTATCTAGCAAATGGTAACTCATTTTTGTATCAAAAGCATTGCAATAATTTACCAAACACACATGATCATTTAACTGTATATGAGGAGGTAACCTTTTCCTAGCCTTTTAGAACCTTGTGTTCAACTCTGCAATAGATTCATTAGATCCTTTAACAATACTATTGAATTTATTCAACATAAATCTTGAATCAGTTTTTTCACCATATTTCTCTCTAAAAACCCTTTTGAACTCCTCCCAAGATCCAATTCTCTCCACAGATAAACTCCTGTACCATTCTCTTGCATCCTCAATGAGAGATTGCATGAAGAACTTCATCATTACATCTTCTTCCTCCACCTAAAAATCATCCATAACATTAGCGAATCCTTTGAGATGGTATTCACCACTTAAAGAATTATTTCTAGAGAGTTTGGCTAGAGCAAGCTTGAAATCTTTAGAGAATGGGTTAGGGTAGCCAAGGATTCCAATGAAACACAATTGCTAGTATCTATCTACTTCAAGTGGCCTCCTAGTATGTCGATCCATATGATCATCTTTGTGCTCATCACCTTTCCTACTGTCAGAGTGGCTACCATTATTTTCCTTTCCACTTTTACCATCACCTCCCCCTTTCTTACTTCCCTCATCATCTTCAAAATAAGACTTAGTATTCTTGTTTTTTCCTACACCACCACCTCCTTGATCTCCACCACCACTTCCACTAGGATTATGTCCATTATATTTCTTCTTTTGAAACTCACTATTAGTATGTCTAGAACTTGAAGCTTCTAGAATATGGGTGGAAATTTGAAGGAATGCAATCTTCCTAGCCATTTCTGCATTAGAAGCTATTATTTCAGCTTTTTTCAAATCTTCTTGTAGCTTTTCATTTTCCAAATGCAACCTTAATATCTTAGGATCTAGAGGTGCATTAGATGGGGTTGGATAAACTTTGGCCTTATTTGTGGGGATTTTGATAGATGAACTATTTTATTTATCATTGGTTTTGAATTTATTTTTCTTGGGTTGTTCAATAGGTCTCTTCCCATGATCTACAAATGACATTTTCGTAGTATTAACAGGAGGGTATGTGGCTCTAGTGGTTGAGACAGACATTGTGTAAGTATCAGTAGTTGAAACTCCCATTAGGACTGTTACTTTAGGAATATCATTGGTCACCTTAGAGGTGAATTTAGAAAGATTTTCCTCAAAGGTTCTACACCTCGTGGCCTCTTCTCTCATTTTCTCTAATTTTTTTCTTCTAGCATCTCTCTCAAGTTGCTTAGCTCTAATCCTATCCTCCTTCTCTTTCAATTCTTTAATTCTTTTTTCTTCTTGTTCTTCAAATATTAAATCCTCTTCTTCAATTTCTTTCATGTCATTATTTATATCATCCTCATTCTCCAAAATATCCCCATGCTCACTTAAGGTAGGAGTAAAGTAAGGTTGGTCAGTAGGGTCCTCTTCAAGAGAAAAGTGGACTGGCTCATCAAGTGATTTACCTTGTGGCTTAAAATTAATTCCATTAAAAATGGAACCAATTATAGGGGTTAAAGGCTCGGAGAACTTCTTATTATTTTCCCAAAATGCCCACCTATCTTCCTCTCTTGATATATTTAACTCACTATCAAAGAATTGTTCAACTGGAAAACTTCCCTAGTCTATGTTAGAGTCTTGAAATTTATGTCCTTCTTCATGGACACTAGCACTACTTATATCAACATTGAAAGTAGGAGATACATCAAGATGAGAATCAACATACTTACTTGATTAAGAGCATTTCCTAACCCATTAAGGTTGCTTTTCCTTTGTAGGTTTAGATTATGCCTTCTACTCAAGGTGCTTCTTTCCATAACTTCTAGTCTTCCTCATAATATCAAGTACTGCAAAATATTTCTTATTGTTTTCCTTTTGAGAACTAATCTTCACAGTGGTACTAGAGAACTCAGAGTCACCACCCAGAATACTAGGAAACAAAAAGTTATTGCACTTTGATTTTGTACTTTTTACTCTAGAAAAGACTTTAAACATTACCCGATAGAAAGTGGTAGAGTGAAATAACACTTCATGCACAAGACTTAGTATGATGGGACTAATGCAACATATTCAAAAATAATTATTCTTCAAATAGTAAAGAATATCACAATGAACAATTGACTCTGACTATACCTGATTTGAACTCAGAGACTTTGAACTTAGCTAGTCCCCAATAGAGTCGTCAATCTATTGGTTATTTTTTAAATAACCAATCTAATCTCCAGAAATACCTATGGATTTTTACATTTCCAATTATCATCACTTCTAAAGGGATTGGCCAACAAAATAATAGAGGTTTTTAAACTTCTATTCCTACTCTTTGGGCTCTATGAAACCCGGGAGGGTGATCCCACAATGTATACATTGTCAATAACAATATCTCTCATAAAACCATTAAATAATATGCATCAAATAAGTTGGTAGCTTATGTATCAATGTTATATATATGGAGTATGAGAGAGTGGAATTATAACAAAAAAAACAACAATAGTATCCCCTTGAAATTCTATGATTTAAATATTGAGTAGTTAATCAATCAACACTAAAAATGAAACAAAAATACTCAGCATGAACTAGTGTCTTTATCCCAAGCACAAATTCAATACCTTTCTATGTAACCTGATAAAAATTTAAACAATAGCACCTATAACCTCAAGAAACCTTGCATTACAACATTTCTCTGTGACATTAATGATTATTACTTCTTACAAATATCCTAGCACACAATTCTTATAAGTCATTAATCTCATACAAGCACTTACATCAATTCATTGAATCAATAAGCAAGCATGAAACTAAACATCCATCTTGCAATGATAGAGTCAAATGAAAAAAATCCTAGATTACTTTCAATCATAACTCGTAATACACATATAAGGAGAGACAATATCCATGAAACTAATATTACTCTATATTATAAATTCTATATCATTATCACACTTACATGCATAAGTATGAACTCTAAAAGAAAACTTAAAACAAAACTCTAAAACTTGCTTCGTATTATCTTGACAGCCTAATATAGTGTTAACACAAATTTTTTCAATTCTCATGCTTTTGGCCCTGAATTCCTTCTTATAGAGATGAAGGATCAAACATACCTCAAACCCGATAGCATGCATGTCATGATCCTATTGGACTTCTTGTAATAATATTCCACTTTTAGTTACACTTGAGTCTTTAGGTGTAGAAAATAAACATGAGGCAAAATTAACCTCAACTCTTCATAGAAAACATGTCCCACCTCAAAAAACATCATTAGTTTGTTACAATAGTTTTAAAATATTCCCCATGTGTTGAAAATGCCAACACTGGGAAAATCAAAACAACAAAACTTATGAAGCAAGGAAAGAAAAGTAGAAAAAATTAAAAATTTGTTTAATCCACACGAGCACCACATGCTATTCACTTGAATTTAAGGAGAGAATAATATTTTACCATGTTACACCAAAATCATAATCTGTATTGTATTCAAGCTATGCATTATTCCTCTCCTATCCACTATTCTTCTCATTTACTTATCCTCACACAGATTCATTCTGTGTATTTCTCCAACCAAGTGTCATATTCATCCTTAGTGGGACATTTAATATTCAATAAATCTTGCACCTTAGTAATGTACTAAGAATACCCTACATCAATTAAAATCATGGCTTTGTTAACAAAAAAATCCATCCTTGATTCAACTTCCACAATTCTATCAGTATTTGAATTGAGCAAGATGTAATCGGTGCAGACAAAGTCATCATGGATGATCCAATCATTCCTCCCAAATGTTTCTTCCAGGTTTCAAATGGATGCATTATACTTCAACCTAATCTAGAGTTAAAAAAAAAATTCAATACTATTTTCAAAATATTGAAACATTTAAAGTTAACCATCTCCTTGAATATTTTCAACCTACTCTAGAGTTGTATACCTAACTTTCCATTTAAATTAGTTATCTCATTTATTGATTCAATAGTTCATAAGAGGTCAAAAATATTTGTGGCTGCCTCGGGATCCTCATTCATTTTTTTCATAATTTCTTTTAAAGCATTTACCCTAGCAATCCAATTATTCTATTCATTCGTAAAGGCCTCCTATACTTGTAGATACTTTATATTTTCCTCATGAATATTCTTATATGTGTGACAAACATCATTATCCTTGCGGACCAACTTGGTCACCCTCTACTTCAGCACATCCTCAAAAATTTCATTGGCCACCCTAACTCTTTCTAGTTTGTCCTACTTGACATTTTCCTTCTTAGCACTCAACTTTTCTTTCAAATCATCAATTCTTAGGGCCGAAGTCTCCCTATCTTGTGTAGACATATCAAATGAAGAAGAAGAGGAAGATGGTTAAGTTATTGTCTTCTGAGCAACCTGATCAACCTGAATAGTGGCTCTCAATTGATTTAGCTCATTCAAGACCTTATTATATTCTTTAACCAAGGATTCATATTTCTTCTGAGAAATATGTGTAGTATCCACACTAAGCATGCATCATGTGCAGTTAACTCAACTTCCTAGATAGGAGTTATGTCAGTAGCTCTCTTTACCACTAGTGTACCAATAACTTATTCAAAGGCCTAGCAACCTCATGTTTTTTAGTATTAGGTTTGATAGACAAAATTGCAAGAGTATGCAATTTTGGACTATATCCAAAACCAAATACTTTATCCTCAAATTGATCTTCATATATCAAAGCTTGAGGATCTCTTATAATTGCATAATATGCTATGGTAGTAGTGATAGTACATCCTAGTAACAACATGATTCCACTATCCTTGAAAATACTTTGAGCCCTAGTGGTAGTAATAGCTACAATTTCAGCCCTGATTTTATCTTCCTTTGCTTTCTCATCTTCCTCCTGATGAGAAGGTTTAGCATTAGCTTGGGATGATTCAAGTGTCTCTTTTATTTCCTTACTCCACTGTTGAATCATAAACTCTTGAAATTATTTGGTCTACACAAATTTATCATAACCCAAAAATTCATCACTCCCTAATTATGGGATCATCATCCTTTTCTTCATCATACTACCACTTGAAAATCCTGTTAGGAGGAACATATGAACTATGAGTTTATTTGATAGGAGGAAGGGGAAACATCTGCTCCACTTCCTCATTTCCTAGCACATGTTTTGCCATTTGTTCTTCCTTGACTTCTTGAACATCTACAAGTTGTTCTAGGATATCCATAGCTTGTTGTTGTCATTGTTGTTTTAGGAGGACTTGGGATTTGTCTACAACCTCCTTTTCCTTTATGTTAAACTCCCAAACTGAACAACCTCTTATCATAGTAAAGGATCTCTCCAAAGGGTTTGGAATTACATTGTATGGACTTATGTAGAATGCATTCCTTTTCATAATTTTCTCCTCAAAGTTTGACATAGCTGTCCATTCTCTTATCCTAGTCATGATAGCCTCATCACTTGTCATATTTCTTAGTACATCATCTCTATATAAATTCTCATGGTGTATGATTCCTAATCCCTTTTGTCTTCTTCTTCCTACCACAAACCTTTTCTGGATCAAAAAATCTAATCTCATTGATAGGCATTCTAAGATTATTTACCATAATTCCAAAAATTTCATACCCCTCAGGGGTAGTGATCTTGAAGTGAAAAAAAGTACATTGGGGATGTAATACAGTGCCCTTTTTTCCTTTTCTAAATATTTCATAATCTATGACATCAATTTTCCACATGAGCTTCATGAAAGGAAATATGTCTGAGACATACAAGGGTAGACAATGAGGTGCCACCTTATCTCCATAAGCCCTAATCAAAGTATATTTAGAATGTAGAAACCAATCAGCCCAATTATGTGTTGCTTTAGAGCCTGGTACATCCTTTGGGTGCATATGACTTTTGATTTCTAAAGAAAGTCTGAATCTAGGTGCTACACCTAATGACTCTAAGATACCATATCTTACAACATTAGAAAACAAGATGTAGTTGGAATTGGATCAATCTTGATCCCAAATGTATGTCCACATTTGTTTAGATATAGCATTATTTTCACTTTCCTTAATCTTCAGATTTAATTTCCTTTTCCACTCATAATCACCTTCCCATAAGAGCATATGTATCAATAAAGAGTAATGGGGGAAATAAAAAGGGAGCACACCCTTTTTAAAATTGAGAAAATATTCATGCATCCGTTCAACAACAAAGTTAGCATAATCAAAACCAATGTTTCAATTATAGTTTTGTATATCCACCACCATCACCAATAAATCAGGAGCTATCCTAACCTCAAAATCCCAAGCGAGTACTTGATTTAAATAATAATAAGTGTTTTTGAAATAATCTTCAAACTCCTCACACTCAAAAGGATCAACATCCTTAGCAGTAAATCTCTCCCAGCTCCTTCTGTGTCGCACAAGCAGTACTTCCTTGAATGAAAATTTTATCTTTTCATACTAACCATACAAGTCAGCATGTTTGAACTTTGTAGTATAATTGGGATTTAACCCAAATATATCTTTCATCTTATCCTTTGTCACCTCCAAAATTATATCATCATTCTCACTTCTGATTGTCCCTTTAGTAGGATTATAGTGCCTTGCTAGCTCCATCATTAAATAAACTTCCATAAACACATTCGGGACCACCAACTTTGCAAGGTTCAACCCCCATAACTAACATGCAGGCTTACTAGAATGTCACCTATTGAAAGCATACCAAAACAATTGCCATCCACTCTGGGGTTGGGGTTTTTCACAAATTTGGCCAACATTATCAATCAACCTAGTGGTCACAACAACTTGACATGTGGGCCTTTTAACAATTTGTGACCCTCCTTCTTTGAAACCTCTAGAGGCATCTTGCATAATTTTTTTTGTTTCTATCTTTGCACTCCTAGACCTAGTGGACAATGCAGGAGTACTTGGTGAAGGGTTAGACACTATCACTAGCTTAGGCTTAATCTCAGCTAAAGCATTCTGAGTTTTAAGTCTTTTAACCCTTTTCTATTTTGGTCTCCTTTCTAGTCTAACACTAGATTCACTAGGCTCCGAGTTGCTGATGTTTGTAAAGAAAATGGAACTAGGTTTTACAATTTCTTAAGTCCAAATGAAACCCTTCCCAATTATGATGGGAAAAAACACTACTATTGAATAGGACCATTTTCCTCACAATTTATACAGTTCTCAATCACCAATTTGAAACTACTAGAAATAAAAAAATTTACAATTCCCCCAATTTCCTGCCAACTTTCGAAGGTATTCACCTCACTACTTCAATTAGAAGGAAATATCAATTTTGCTTGCCTGGGTGAAATTTGTGCTACTCTGGTTACTAATAACTTCTAGAGCTTGCCCCACAATTTCTTCAGCTTCTTGTATTCTTTCCACTAGCCAATGAATTCAAATGCACGATCAACTAGGTATCTAATTTTTGTTACAACTGAGAGAAGCGTGTCACCAATAATACTTGATAGTAATCTCATGCGCGTGAACTGACAATTAGTCATTCAAGTTTAAACCTTGATCATTGATCCTTTAGCTTTAAAACTATATCAATGGTTATTGATCCATCTCGCCACCTTTCTCTTTTCTTTATACAAAATCCTCAAGATTTCACCATGTTGCCTCTTCCTATAATCATTGTTGCTTGTCATTGATTTACTTCATTCTTGTCCAGCTCTATCAGTGATGCAAGTGTTTTATGTGATAAAATAACAACCCTTAGATCTGTAGCCTATTTCTTGATCACATTCATTTCCATCACTCCTTGCTAATTCAACTTTACACCTTAGATCCTATTTGTGATAGGAGATATGGTGAAAGCACCATATTTTGACATGTACACCTACATGAAAAATCAATGGCACAACAAGGTATCATAAATAAGATGTATTCAAAAATTATCAAAAGAAACCCTCTTAAAAAGGAACCTTACCACTCATCGCTAATCGAAACTAAAAATTTGAAATGAATCAACGATAAACGATAAAATATTAGGCCATCGCTCATCACTTATCCTCCTCATAAGGTTTGCAAGCAATTAGCCATGATAGATTTTCATAATATCATTACATATCGCGTATCACTAATCAAGATCTTAGTGCTAAAAAAAAATCCATGAGAAGCGATGCAATTGGAAATTCACATCCTTGCTCATCAGTGATTTAAAATAATCATTTCATAAAATATTTGCAATAAGTGATGAAAATATGATCATAAGGCCAGAAAGTATCGCTCGTCACTATTACAATATTAAGAGGTCAAAAACCATTAGCGATAAGCAATCCCTCAATAATACTAAGAACCTTGCTTATCGCTATTTACAATTAGAAGTTCAAAGAGTTATTCATGATGAGTGATATCAAAGAGATATTATCTCATCGCTCATTGCCGATTTTAAAACATACATCTCAAAAGTGATCAACAATGAGCGGTAAAGATAGAAGGCCAATTGAACTTAAGTGAGAACCTTTAGGCACATGCTCATAATTTTTTTTAATGGAGGGAACTTCCTAGGATGATTCAATAGATAGAAAGGACTTAAAAACCCCAAAACCATTATAACAAAATTTTAGGACTTATAATTAGGGAACCGGTTGCCAGACAACAATGATAGATGCAAAATTTTAAACAAATGACTGGTTGTGGGCAATAGGCAGTAAACAATAAAATATAACATTCAATTTATTTAATAAAATGAATCCTAAAACCTCCTGAATGTGACAAGAGTTTGAGAATGGACATGAGAATTAAGGTTCCATTAGCAAGTGTGAAATAGGAACCCTATCCTTGTGCTCTATTCCTCTAAGGTGTGGTGTAATATTTTTGTGACTATATTTTGGTGAGCCTACATTTAGAATAGCTTCCTTGCTGATTTGGAGTCCATCATCATCCTAGATCTAGCTTGCATTAACATTGCATTACAATTTACATTGGTTAATTTGCATTTTAGGGTTTCAAATTTTACATTAGTGAAAGCTCATATAGCTTGCATTTTTTCATGTAGTTTCATTGAAAAATCATTCAAATTTTACATTTTCATTTATTCTTTAGGTCATACAACATAAAAAGCGTAAAAAAATTATTTTTTTTTGAAAATTTTGAAAAAAACCCTAACTGGGACTCATTCACCACCCTAGGCGAATTAGTCTCATTATAGATTTTAAACTACCTTTTAAAGAATTAAACACCTCATTTATATGCTTCCTAAGCTTGCTGGTAACATATAGTATAAATTTGCAATGTTTCAGGAACATCTGTTTTATGCATCTAGGTCAAAACATCCATTTAGTGAAGTCATTTTTAAAGCATTTGAAAAATAATTTTGGTATCAAAAGTTTCCAATTTGTAGGACATTTTTTTATATTTTAGAAACATTACATAATTTAAGTAGATTACTTTCTCATGTTAGTATGTGTTCTTTTCAGGCATTTAGTGTTTCTATAATATCAAATGGCTTGTATGATTCTCTTTTCTCTACTCATGTGCATAATTTAGAAAGGCAAAGTAAAACATTTAATAAGCATGTTGGATACCCTCCTAGTATCTACTAGATTTGTAATAATTTCACAACACAAGAGGGTGCAAGTGTACACAATCATAACAATCATAATTGTTCTTCTCCCAATACCTCTCTTATTAGTGAGGTATCTTGCTAAAAGAAGATACAAGCATCGAGGATTTTCCCTCTCCTCCTCCCCTTTTGGAAGATATTAGTAAACAAGAGGATGAGATCATAGAAAAATTTCTAAACATCACCTTACCTAGTCTCGATTCATCCCTTGATTATGAGAATGTTTTAGTGAAAGAGGGGGTAAACCCACAAAAGTGGTTTACAATTTGGGTGAGGAAGAAAAAGTTGCAAGAAATGACCCCATGCAAAAAAAAAATCTGTTGGGGTTCAAACAAACTTATTGGTTTAGACAAAACAAAATAGGGTTCACTACAACCCTAGTTCGAGTAAACCAATTTAATGCAAGGTCCCACTATTCTCATAAAAAAATACAAAAAAACCTTTTTTGAAAGGGGGTTCACTCGAACCAAGGTTCGAGCAAACCCCCCATGGTTCGCCTGAACCCCCCTTTTTCCACCTTCTCACCGTCTAGCACCAAAAAACTCAAAAAATTTGCACTTCAAAGCTTGGGTTAAGGAGGAAAATAGAGGAGACTTCACATACCCAACTAAATTATGGTACTCCTTAGAATGAGCTATCCAACGAATATAATTTTAATATGTTTTTGTTTTATATATGTATTTTTTTTTTAGTTTTATTAAACAAAGGTTTTTCATCAAAAATTAAGCTCTATGTTTTGCACATGTAGAAAAATAGTAGATTATCAAAAAAAAAAATTTAAAATATGAGTGCACCAAATATTGAATTCCTTGATCCAAAAAAACAAATGAATTTCGATACAAAAAAAGTTATGCATTATACAGTCCGCTTATGTCTGAATTGTAATTGTTTTGACTTCAAAACTTGATTAAGGAAAAAATATTAAATAAAACACTATGAAACCAATTGGAAGCACTATATATAGTAGTCACAAATCTAAATTTGAAAAAAATATAATTTTATCCTTCATGGAAACAAAATTATGCATTATACGGTGAGCGTCACTCCTTAAAAATGTTGCTTACTAAAAAAAAACTAGTTTTTGAAGGAGATGGAAAAGGAAGTGCAATCTAATTCCAAAAATTTTGAAAAAAATATATTTATAATCTACAGAAAAAATGTCACAAATCACTATTTTTCATCATTTTCAAATTCCTCATGGTTTAGCTGCTATAGGTGCCCAAAAGTGAAGATTTAGTTAAAAAAATATATTTTAGTGTCTAGTTTGGCCAAAACTTGTAAACCAATATTGTGAGATCACCCAAGGATGATATCATAAATAGCCATGAAAATCAAAATTTTCCTTCTCCTAATATCCCTCCTGGATGCGAAGCAAATAGGCTAGTGTTAGAAGATGCACCTATTGAAAGTCATAACAATCTTGGTCCTCCCTTCCCTAATGCCCCTACCATTTGGGAAGATCTATTTGATAAGAATGAAAACATAGTTGTCCTCTTGATGCCTCCCCTATTTGTGATGAAGCTACTTTACAAAATCTAACCATATATTGTGATGAACATCTTATAGGCTCTCCTACTAGGACACATAGCATGTCACAAGAGAATGAGACTTTAGAGAAAACAAACAATCAAATAGAGCCTTCTCCTAATATCTCCACTATTGATAATCAAGAGAATCCAACCATTGATCATTCCCCTATTTGTGATGAAGTCATTTTAAAAGAATCAATCCTTGAATTTCCATAACATTTTGTTTCTAGTTCTCCTAAAAACTCTCCTCCTAGGGAGAATATCATGGTGGAAGAAAATGACAATAGTAGTGTGGCTTCCTTACATGATGGTAAAAAGGTGATTCTAGATTTCCCTTTAAATTAGAAATAAATCAAACCAAGACCAGTGAGGTTATGAATGTGCAAGTTTCCATTAGATCCCCTTCGATCAATGCACCTCCTACATACCCTATGGGACATCCTAAGAATGCTCTAATTCATTACCCACCTTCACACAAACCTCAAACTCAAAAAAAACCAAAACTTATCCTTTACCCACCTAATGATAATGTGTCGCAACAGCCGAGTTATAATACCATTTCCCATACATATAACGCTAGAAACAATTTGCAAGCACAACAACCAACCCCAAAAACATTACCTTTTCCTAATCCTATCTTATCCAGTTCTCTTAGTTTCCTTCACATAGTGGGAAGGAGTATGATCTTGTTGAAAAAATTAAGAATACTCCTACAAAGATATACCTATGAGACCTAATTCAAAATTCACCTAATTATCACACTATTCTTTAAATTTCCCTACAACAATTTCCTATCCCTTCTAATGCACAACTGAATGACATAGTAGCCATTATTCAAGGAATAAATGCTGACACTTTTTTCCACCAAAGTGAACTCCCCCCTTTGGAAGTGGAGAAACAAAATGAAGCTTTCATAATAATATCTCAATACAAAAGCAAAGGGATAAAGAGAACCCTTGTGGATAACAACTCCACCATTAATGTTTGTAGTGTGACCCTTTTGGATAGGCTTGGCATGGATAAATCACAAATTCAACCCGAATCTCTACTATTAAAGGATTTGAAAATATAGGAAAACAACCACTTGGTGTGATCACTTTGTCTATTACAGTTGGGAAGGCCACATTAGAAACACCGATCCATTTTATGCCTCACAATCTTTCATATAATCTCCTTTTAGGTAGACTATGGATTAATGCAATAAATGGGGTACCTTCTACTCTTCATCATAAAATAAAATACATCTACAATAACAAAGTGTACACACTCAAAGTTGATCCTAACCCAAATAGTTGTTTAAACATTGAGAAAAACAAGGAAAATCCTTTGGCAACATTAAGACCAACCACAAAAGTGGAACTTGCACAACATAAAGACAAAGAAAAACACATTGAGGAAGTTAGAAAGCTATTAGAAGATGATTGGGGTTCCTTAGACTTCACACCAATATTCATGGGAGAATACAAGATGATACACAAAGACCTTGAAAAGGGAAAAGAAAAAGCGTTAATGTCAACACAAAATTCGGAAAACCTTTCAAAAGCGTCCACCTCCACTACTTTAGAACAAAAGACAAAAAATTACACAACTTTTGACGAAGCTGATTATGAACAACCACTAGATCCAAAAGCAATGAAAAAGCTTTATGGAAAAGGTTATGAACTTATGAAATGACTTGGGTACAATGGAAAAGGATGTAGTGCTAAAGAACAAGGTATTTATAATCCTATAGAGCCTAACATGCAAGAAACAACTCATGGTCTTGGTTATTGTCCTTTGATAGAAATAAATAAGCCTTCACTTGATACCAACACTATTAAAAAAACATCCTTCTAAACTAACTTTAATAGTAGTGCATCTTGAACTAATAGACACTAGTGGTCTTGATTGGTATCATTTGCAAGAAACAAAAAAATATTCGCTTAGAATTACTGTCATCTCACAAAACACTTATGATTCAAATTTGATAGATTTTACACACTCCTATAAAGGAGAGTACAAAATCTCACAATCTAAAGAGTCTTGCATACGTATGACAACTAATACTAAACAAGAGATATCTTTATTGCACAATAAAACATCTACTTTGGATCAAGAGAGTATCTTGGTGAGACTCCTCCAAGGTCGTTTGATATCCCTCCCTTCAAGAACATGAAATAAATTCTACTACAAGAGTTAATCTTGTGAATATCATAGAGTTCATGGTCATTCTACTAATGAATGTAAGGATTTAAGTGATAAAATTCAACATCTTAAGGAGTGTGGTGCTCTTCCTTATGTTGAAGCATCTAATTCCTCTAATTGATATTGATTTTCACACTAGCATGTTTCTTTTCAATCATTTTGGCTCATCCTTGTCTTGCACTAAGTGGGGGCAAGGGGTTATGTAGCCTTTTCCTCGTATGCCACTTGTCATTATCTCTTTTGGGCTATTTGACTACCTTTCATGTACATATAAGAGCAAGCTTGGGATGTGGAATACCTTAAGTTGACTTGCATGTGACATACTTATTCATGATGTAGTTTGATTCAAAAACATATGACTTGGCATAGAGCTTTCTAAATAAGCTCTCATGTCTCCTTCTACTTTAAAGGAATTTCTCACAGTAATGGTGTTAGAAACTAGTTTAAAGTGGGGGCATACATCAACACTCATGTGTCATTGTGCAATTTTCTTTATTCTTGCAATGCATCCTTTTCTTGGTAGAGTCATTGGGCTTGATTTCCTCCAAGATTATGATATATTTTTGACTTATTCTCTTTTGGAAACATTAAGCATGATGTTCCCTAAGAAGAAACCTCACATGAACTAAGCAAAATACCTTTGAACATTCCTTACACTATTTCACATTTACAATTTACATTATGGCCACCTTGCATAAAAAATTTTGCATGCCTATGGAGCCATATTGTTTGTTCATGAGTTCCAAGCATACAATTTTTTTCTTGTCTCATGAAGCTTGAAGATCATTTTTGTGTGGCACCTTATCAAAGTTATTAGGAGGTATAACTTTGGTACGGTTTGAGCGGGAAGCCCGACCAAGGCATGACTTTCCCCATAGCCACCAAGTGTGTGTGAGTGCATACCAACCATGAGTGTATGTGTATCACCTTGTAGGAATTCTCACCTAACAAACAACCAAGAGTTTCATCACCTTAGAGTGAGTGTGAATTTTTTGCACAAACAACCTAGATTTGATCCACATCATGTTGGAAAAATGGTCAAAGATTGATCCACCTCATTTTTATTTTTACTTTTATTTCTTCTAGTTATTGACATTCCATGTGTGTGTATCTTGATGTTGCATACCACAGTCCTTGTGCATGTACTTTGGTGCTTATATTGGTTTAGGATCTTGGATCCTAGGGGCTTGACTGGCTCCTCATTCTTTGTTATCCTAGACCATCTGCATGGGTATGATTGAACCCCTCTTGAATGTATACTTTAGTGTGAGTTTGAAGCAAGTTCATCCTCTCACTTAAGTTGGTACTAAATGTGACCACCAAAAAAGTAATCCTTTTCCTTGCTTGGTTTGGGTATAATTAATGATAAATTGGACTTGATATTTCCTCAAGATCTAGTGTTGTGATGAGTTTTACACATCCCCATTAGGTTTTGGGCTCGTCTAAGCTAAATAAACTTAACTTTTCTCTAATTTAATGTTATAAAATGTGTTTATTCACATCTTCACATTTAATTTATGAGGCTTGTAAACAAAGTGGACCTAATCTAGTGTTTTAATTTGTGTTTTTCACATTCACATGGGATTTAGGGCCCTTCTATGCTAAACAAACTCAATTTTGCCTTAATTTAGTGTTGTAAAGTGTATTTATTTACACTTTCACATTAGATTTTGGGCCCTATTGCATTTATTACCTTAATAGCATCATTAATAGGCCCCTATGACCTTATATTATGTATCCTAAGGCATATTTCAATTAAAAAATCCAAAAATATCAACATATTAGCTTAAAATTTTTACTCCCTGACACTTTAGCATAAAAAATAGCCCCTCTAGGACCCATTCACCACCTTGGGTGAATGATTCCCATCCAAGTGGGACTCATTCACCTAGGATGGCAAATGAGTCCCATTTGGCCTATTTTTAAGGCTTTGAGTGGGAAAAGTGGGTTTTTAATTCAAATTTCTCCCATGTCAGCCTTGGGGATCAAATTAATCGTCATTTGAATGGATTTCCTATATAAACAAGCTTCCAAATCCTTATTTCATCCAAGAAACATCATGCATTCATGTTATCAAGTCAACCAAGCAAGAGTTAAGCATTCCAAGTCTTCACAAGGTCATTAAGATAGCTTTCAAGATCATTTTTAAGGCATTCAAGGGAAGAATTCTTCATCAATTATTGCAAAAATTCAAGATCCATTATCATGTCAAGGTTCTAATTGAATTAATTCATGCTTCATTATCCTATTTAATCATTTGGTTTAATTACCTAAAAGGGGTTTGACCAAGGCAAACCCCTATTCCCTAACAATCAACATTTTCTCTCTTTCTTTATGTGATTGTAAATTTTGAATACTTGGAGATCATTGAAGATTATGTTACAAGTTTTTTGGAGTTGTCTCCTCATTTACAAGGTCAAAATCTTCACAAAAATCCATCTACAACCTCGAAATCAGGGTTTCATATCTGGGAACCTAGAGGAGTAGATTAAGTAGACTAAGAAGAGTAGATCTAGACTTTGAATTTCTAGAAAATCCAAACTAGACTCATTCACCAAGAGTGGAAAATAAGTCCCACTATAGGTGTTTTCTGGAGATATCTGCAGATTTGGATACCCATTTGGCTGAAACTTGATCCTATGTAGAGATCTAGATTTGGGACTAGTTTTCCTAGAAAGGTGAATGAGTCCCACCAGGCCTAAAAAGCAAGAATTTCAGGATTTCAGAGCCCCATTTCACCTCTCTCCAGATTTTAGGTGCACATTTTTAGTTTTGTAGATTTATGTTTTGTTTCATGGTCATTTCTAGGTCATTCATTCAAGCATTGCATCAAACTAGGTTTTTGCATTTCACCCTTCATTGTTATACCTTATTGTTAGATCTACCCCTCCATTCTTTATTGGATTGAGATCTCTAAGGTGTCTTTGAGTGTAGAAAGTGTGAAATAGGAACCCTATCCTTGTGCTTTATTCCTTCGAGGTGTGGTGTACTATTTATGTGACTATAGGTTGAATGTATGGTTTATTTTCTTCTTTAATTCAAAGAGATAATTAAATGCTTTAATGAAATCATAGGTTTGTGAGATGGAATTGAAGGATTACTAAGTAGTTTTTATTTTTGGATATCTTGAGTTGTGTATTGCAAAGCAGTATAACAATAGTCTATGAATGCTAAGTTTGATTACTAATGTATTATAGTTTGTTACAAATGTGAATCTATCACCCATTGATAAGACACTATTCCATTAATTTAATTATCTTGGATGTCATTTAGTTTTCCCATACCTATCAAAGAACACAATCTTAATTAAAATCACATACATATCTTAAATTGTTGTAAATTTTAATGAGGAACCACCCTTTCCTTGTTGTAAATAGTAATTTGTTAAAGGATCAGCCAATCCTTGAAGGATTGTGTTTAATTTGTAGTTTGTAGGAATTTATCTATTAATCACAATGTTCATGGTAATTTGGCACAAGAGTGTCATTTAAAGCATTGTCAAGATCACTCTACTTGTCTTATAGAGCCTGAAGTGTAGAGGTAAATCCTAGCAAGATTTTACCTATTCATTGGCCAATCCTTATCATTGATTATTATTTAATTATGGTAGGTTTTCTAGACATGTGAAATTAGCATCATTCACATTCATCAGGTAAATCAAGGTTGTCCATTTAAATTAAATAAATCAAATTTGTTTAATTTAAGTCTCACATCACCCTTTTAATTAAATAAACAAAACTTTATGTAATTAAATACCAAATGCATTGTCCATCCCTTTTGATTTAAATAAATCAAAGCATTTAAATCAAATAAGTCAAAATCACCTAATCATCATCTAAGCTAATCTAATCCTGATTAACCTAACCTAACCACCCATCACATCCTCTAGCTTTTCCCACTTGCACCAATAAATCATTTTAATTCATTTATAAAATCAACATTTTCCCTCAACATGGCATCTTTGAGGAATATTCCCTCAAGTTTGAATTCAAAAACAAGTGGACATGTACATCTAACATTGCAATAACTTCTCTCTTACATGTCCCTCACTCAACATTTAACTCTCAATTTCAAATTTGAATCTCCCTCTCTTTGGCACATGGACCAAAATGTGCTCATTCCTCAAGCCTATCACAAGTTGACAAGTGGCTTCATCTCATTGGCCAAATCTTTATCCCACATTGCTCTCTCATAAGCATTCTTTCAACTTGAGAATCTTTAAATAGAGATCATCTCCATTGATTTAATCCTCCACAATCTTAGCATTTCATCTCCACAACATGATCCACAAATCTTATGCAAAGTCACTCTCTTCAATTGAGAACTGATTTTTTCCACCTCATATCTTAGCATTCCATATCATATTCAAATCATCTTCATCATGGAGCTTAGCAAAGGATTGGGAAAGCGCTTCTTTCCATAGAAGCATCGATCTAGAGATAAAGTTTTGATTATGTTTTTATATGCTTGCAATTTAGTGGTCTTTGTTCTACTTAGTTTGCATATTTTAGCATAGTCAAGTATTTCATAGGAATCTTAGATTAGATTATTTTGAATGGGCTAATAGCTAACTGTGGTCATTGTTTGAAGTAATGAAAGTTTTAAGGTTCACATTTTTGGCACCCACCGTGGGGCAGGAATAAGTCTTTGTTTCTATCTTTGATCATGAGATTTTTTATAGTGTACCTTCTTTGAATTCAATCTTTGACATTATTTACTAAAAATTGGTTAAATTATTTCAATCTTCACTTCCAAAATTCTCATTGGATTTCAGTCAAAACTTGTTGTAGAAAGGTCCTTTTATTTTTAACATTCTCTATGAAAGCAACTTTATTCTTGGTGTTGTGGGTCAGTCGCATTAGAATGTATTTTGCATCTGTAAAACTTCATTAGAATTTTTATACCTGTAGATGGCTTGAATGAGTACCCAATGAAAATTAAATTTCACTATCTTATTGAGCAAATACAGGCTAATCAATGATTTGATTTGAAGCTCAACCAAGTGTAGGTAATACATTGTCTTTGATAATACATTTGTTGACTGCTATGATCATGAATATGGATTTACTAAGCATTAAGTAAAGTCTTGAATCTAGAAAATGCTCTGTTGTGCAATAATGAGCATGTCATAGAGAAAATATGTCATACATTTTATGTGTCTTTTCTATGCTTCCAATTTTTCATACATGTTAACAGAGGAAATTTCGACTATAACATCTGATAAAATTCTTTTATTCTTTATGCTTTCGTTGGACTTCATTTCACTTTTCCAAAATTCCCATTTGTGCACATGTCAAAGGTTTAGGGATATGGGCTTTATTTATATTAATTTTTATTTACATTAGAAGTTTCTAATGGCTTTCCTGCACCAAGTCCACCTAGTCTTTCACATTCTAGTGCCCTTCATTTTTTTGAAAACCCATTTCAACAAATGCATATTGTCATACTTTGCAATCACATCACTATTCTTTCTCTAAGGCCTTCTGACACACCATTCCTTTGAGGCATATTTTCATACAGTTGATTGAAGTTTCAAAAATCCTTTTTTCATCGAATTTACTTGGTATATGTTCTGCAAGACATAGTTTCTAAGGATCTAGTTCATATTATAGCACGTATTTATTTTCTTCCATTTATATGTTGGCTTCTGTCGCAAGACACAAATTTATGTCTTTTGGTCATGTAGTGGGTACCAAAAACAAATAGCACACATATCTCTTTTGGTATATGTTTTGAAGGATATAGTTCATATTATAGCACATATTTATTGTTATTTATTCACTAGAATCTTACTCATTTCTATGGAAAGACTTACATCTTATCTGCTACGAGCTCTCTCCGTATCACTACCATGCCACATTTTTTCTTAAGAAATTGGTTTCACTCCTAGGAATTGCATTAGCTTGAAATTTTCTAAAAGCATTATGATCATGTCTGAACAACTAATGTGTGTGCCTTAAATTTTTTAGTTTATAGCTCGACGGTGTTATCCAAATATGAATCCTCTATGTCCTAGTTCAACAAATTTTATAGCCTTCATGGATTGAATCACGTAAGCACATGCTATCCAGCTACCACTGCAGATACTCCATCTAGCACAGCTCTCAAGATTTCTAGATCTAGTACATTGAATAGGAGCATTCTACCTGGAAGCACGTGGGTGAATGCGATGGAAAATCTAAAAATATTTGCTAAGTTCTTGAGTAAAGCTACTACCAACATCACAAACTAAGTGCTTGTTGATTACTGTTGATTATACCACACCTCTGCCTAAGAGATAAGATAGCATACATGCACGGAATAGGAGTAGCTCAAGGGGTCAATTGACAACAACTTTGATTGCAACACAAGTCAGCTTGAAATGTAACTTTGATTGTAATATTTGAGGCATGGTATCAATTTGCACAGTATACAGATATTCTTCTTGATATCTTACTAATTGAGGCCTAGTTTGGAATGAACGTTGCTCAAACAAGGACTTTGAATTTGGGGCATGCTAATCCACATCCTCGCAGGAGAGAACCTTTAAACCCATGCTAAAAAAGAAAAGAAAAGAAAAGTTGGTGGCTATTGTTTACTATTAGCTGCTAACAGGAGCAGTGGGTGGCAGCTACGTGCCAGATGGGACAAGTGAAAGGTCAGTGAAAATTGAATACTCTCAGTCCATAATGATTTTCAGGGGCCAACAGTGAGCTTGAATTCTAGTAAGTATTATACATTTCACATCTTCCTGGACGCAACCTTCTGTCATTAACATGGAGCTTGTGCCTATGTGGGGACATGGGTAAGGTGGTCGTGGGCATCTGAAAGGGATGATGTCATTAATGCTTTTATTGTTCAATCAAAGTCATCAATGAATACCTGCCAAAAAGTCTTTGCTTTTAAAAAGTGCATTTGAAAGAAAACTAAGTTTTTATATTTGACATTTATTTTCTTCGGATAATGTGTTCAAATCAGGGAGATAACATGGCATTGATGAATTCAAATCATAGATATTGCATTAAATACCAAGGTGTTTCTATCTCAAAATCACCCATTCATGATTTGCAACATTTTCTTGAGTGACATTGCTCATTTATGATTTTCTATGGGCCAAGTGGAGGAGATTTCAAATCTTACTTTAGTCACATCAATTCTTCACCTATCCACATTAAACTTTCTGATTTTGAATTGTTAGCAAAGGAGGCTTTAAGATTTGATGGAAAAATGTCTATTTTTAACCAAAATTTTGTGGCAAGTGAAATTATTACTAATGCCTCATTTATTAGTTCAAAATCATTGATCTTTTCAGTCAAAATTGTTCCATTATTTAAAGATAATGTATAAAATGATTGATCCTTGTATAATTGTCTTCTTTTCTTTTTTTATCTTATAGGAAAAAGGTGGAGGTTGACATTGGGAGGGAGCATTGGAGTCGAGCAAAGACAAGGAAAGAGTCGAGTCAAAGAATTAAACATCATATTTTAAATTTACAAAAGGCATTTTTTAAATTCTCATTATGATAAACTAGAGCTTCTATTTTATGCTTTAGTTTTCTGTTTTAGATCAACTTACAACATTTTTTGATTCTAAAAAGAACACTTCCATTTTTATGACAAAGGGATTAAAATGAACTTTAGGGTCCACAAACTTACTAAAGTTGGTTTTCGGATTTAAAAATTGAACAAGGAAATTTATCACACTTCATTAACAAATCGAAATAACTACTTTGTGGGATCTAAAAAGAACAAGTACAACTTTTTTTTCATGAAGGCTTACTTAAACTAAATTCATTGAAAAAGGATGTATGCACTTCTCTTGTGCTTTATAGCGATATTGAGAATCAAAATGCCTTCTTCATCACTTTAGGGTGAGATAAAGCAATCACCTCCACACTTCAGTTTGGGTTTAAAAATTGAACAAAATCTTGTGTGAGTGTGAATAAATTTATTGCATGTGTTCTTCCTTTGTTTCTAAACAAGGGTTGATTAAACTATGAATAAGTTTATTCGCTTTTGTCTATCTTAGAGGGCCTGCCTTGGGGAAAAAGTACTCACCCAAGGGAATGAATCAACCAGTAACACTCTAAAGTCAAGAGTATTTTCAACTGGGATATAAATGTGGGTATTGAAGTAAATGCCAGTATCACGCAGTTGATGAAAGGGGACTCTCACCATATGGGTCAATCTCCATGAACGGAAAGTCTAAACTAAAACCCTTGTTTGTAGTAGCCATCTAGTCCATCCAACATGTTTATCAAAGTGGTGCATTAGAACTTAGATTGCAAGAAGTTACTTGCCATGTTCGATCTTGGTTGAAATATAGAGGTTAAGACTTCATTCTTAACATACCTTTATATTTTTTTCCCTTGGTTGCATGTAAAATCATCTCTTCTACTATGAAGGGCATGAGGCAATCCCACCAAGAAAAATGTACCAATTGAGCTAGGATGTTATATTGCTTGAAAACATAGTGCTTTTATAAAAAACATTGGAAAACCAACATTCAACATGAGCATCAAATCTCAAACCCTTTAGGAGAAACAAATATCCTTGAACGAATTCACATGTTATTGCTTTCCCTTGGGATTCTCATCCTTAGAGGTTTCTAAAAATTTGGAATTCATATCAATTTGCTTCTACTAAAGTCAACTTTAGGTAACCTTTGTCTCGATTTCCTTGATTTCCACATAATGCACTTCATGGGATGAAAGAGAATTAGGACATTGGACATCTAGTTTGAAAGCTGATCAAAAAGTTTTTGTGATGAAAAGAATCCATTAAGCAAATATTCAATCAATTGGACCCCACACATGTGCTTGGCATCTTTTGGTCATATGGTTTCATGCAAACATTGGTCTTTTGATTTTGAATTACTCCTAGAGAAAAGCATGTTCTTCACTATCTTGGTCTTGTAAACAAGTCCTTCTTGGGTTCATTTGGGATCAAAACAAACACTTCATCCAAATTCCAAACATTTATCATCCCATCTCACCAAACAACTTTAGAGCTTTGGAAACATCATTCTAGACTTGGGTACATCATCAAAAACCAAAATCACCTTGTTTAGTTAGGAGTATGGGAATGCATCCATTTTCATGCCTCTATTTAAATTAGCACCCCTTTAAACAAGTTTATCCTAAAGATCACATCCAACATCTTAGGGTTTACAAGTTCATTATCAAATCAAACCAATCAAAATCAAACCCTAAGTAGAGCATTGATATAAAGTCCCTAAATGCTCAACACTCATATCATTCACCCTTTTCATCCTTCATCTCGTCATTGGTCTTAAGAATCTTAGAGGTCACTTTTGCAATAAGGTAAAAACAAAAGAAGAACATGGAATACAAACTTGATCCATACATCATGAGTAATCCAAATCAATCAAAATATCAAAGTCTTACAATGCCAATTGATTATCCACTCTCACATTTATACAATCCATACATGGGATCATTATCTCCTGTAAACCTCAATAGTACAAAAAATGTGAGTATGCCTAGTCAAAATACTGGAACACCTTTCCTGATGGTAGATCTAAATCCAAAATGAAAAACCTATAGACCGAACACTCAATGCATGAGTCTTCCAAAAATCAACATTATCCCACCAAATCCCTACATGCCAAATGAGAATGTACCAAGTACAACTTTACCAAACATGAACATGAATCCAAAAAACTTTGGGATAAATATGTTTGCAAATCATACAAATGTTGTTCAAAGTCCAAACAAGATGTTAACAACTCCAATTCAAGGTAACACCATGTAAAATCAAAGTTACCTAAATCAAGGAAATGTGATTCCCAACATCAACAATGTTCAATTTCAACCTATCATGCCAAATCTGAACATCATCCCAAATCAAAACATTGTCTAAAATCAATTTGTCCATGATCCCTTTCAAAAAACACAAGTATACATTCTAAATTTTCTTGAACAAAAATCAAGTCAACTATATCAAGGGAGTCAAGATCAAATTTGGTGAGATCAAATTGCTACACTTACCAAAATAGTCGAGTCATTGTGCCAAAAGACATCTCCACCACCATTACCCATATCAACATCATTCCTTGGTTTATGGCCTCCCCCTTTACCTAGTATCAATCACTCCATCCAAATCAATCCACCTAACACCAATCAAGCCATCACATAAAATCCTTTGAATATACCATCAACATTGCACCAACATATGGTATCTAATCAAATGACAACATCAATCCCGAAAAATCAAAACATGGTCTCCCAAGGACCTATCACCTCGGTCATTCCAACCATCCCTATCACTTTGATCATTGCAAACACCACTATCATGGCCATCACATCTCAACCCCTCACTACCATGATCACTCCAAGCATATCTCAACCACACATCACTACATCCAACACAATTACGAATCCGCCGCCACTACCACTAAAACAAAACGCAACAAGACAATATAACATTTCACTAAAATATCACCAATCCTATCAAAAGGACATCCAAAAATATCTATCCATGCAACAAGCAACACAAGCTCAATAAGCAAAACAAGCCTCTCAAGCTACCCAACAAACACAAGCACAAACACAAAATATAATAACCATTGAGGATAATGATGAACATTCAACCACTAGTGATAGCATTGACAATATCCCCACCACAATTGTTGAAAGAAATGATCAAGATCTATCCATCAAAGAGAACATTAAATATGTTTCTATCTCATCCAAAGATCAAATCAAAATAGGTCAAGAGTCATTTTTCAATTGTGATCAAAATCCACCAACAATACTCGACAATGATCCAATTCAAGAAATGTCAACATCATTTGACCCTATGGTTGAAGACATTGGAAATACCTCCACCACAATTTTTGAAAACAATGATCAAGATCTATCCATCGATGAGCACCTTGAAGATGTTTCCACCCCATCCAATGATCAACTCACCATACATTAAGAGCCACTTTCTAGTGATCTATTTCAGGAAGTGTTAGGATTATTTGATCCTATTGACATAATGCACGATCCATTGACCTATGATCATGTTGAAAATGTCTCTATATCACCTTATGAGTTAGAGGACATATCTCAAGAATTCATTCCAAATCATGATCAACATATTTCACCAAAGTCTAGAAGTGGTCCTTTCCAAGACATGTTGACCCCTTTTGACCTCTTGGTTATAGATACTAAAGGAATCCTCAACTTGACACTTCATCCAAGTCCACTCAAAGATCAAGAGGATATTGAGCCATTCCCCATGCCTAATGATGACATCCAAGAAACCTCTGTAAGTAATCCATCCTTTGAAACTGACCCATGTCAAGAACTTGATCCAAAGCATGTTGAAAGCAACTCTGAAATCATTCAAAATCAAGAATTTGTATCCCCAAGATACTACAATGATATAATGGACACTCTCCTATCTATGCAAGATGCACATACTCCTCCATCTACCCATGAGATGCTTTCTATGGATGGACATGTAGATGATCTTCATTCAGAATAGGATTCCTTTACTCCTGACATTACTACACAAAAAGAGCAAGTTATTGATTCCTATAGTCAAATTGAGTTTTCAACAACAGTATCAGATATATCCCAAATTTAGACAGAGAACATCATAAATAAAGATATCCAGCATTATCTTCTCAAGGAAACAAGTCATAAAAAGAGTATAATCCAGAGTTAGTAGAGCAGCAAATTGAAACGTCATCTATAGTGGTCATTTTTTAGAGCATGTTTACTGAACAAGACATATCAAAACAAGTAGAATCAAGGAAAAAAGGTGCCATTACTGCCATACTGGGGGAAACTTCATCTCAAGAAAACATCAACATAGGGAGCATGAAGAATCCTTATGATGAAATCAATGTCAATACTACAACTAGCCACGCCACGAATCTTCATCCACCCATCACCCCATCCATGAATTGGGACCAATGTCAAAAGAAAGAATTGAATCAAAGTATGAAGAATGTTATCAAAGAAAAAGAAGCTAGAAAGCATAATGGACAAATCAAATGCAAATGGATACCAAAGAATACAAAGAAAGATTATCCCTATCAAAATCCATTAGTCAAAGAAACTATGGGGAAAAATAAAAAAGGGAAAAGCATCCATCAAATATTTCCACAAAAGAAAAAGTAGGCTTTTCAAGTGACGTACAAAGTGTATCAAGTAGTTGGTCTTAATTTCACGCACACTTTCATATCCACCCATCATTGCTCATCTTCCCAAGTTTGGAGAGTCAAAGGTTCCAAACTGTCAATCAATCCATATTTTATCCCTAAACACACTCCATCCATGCCTCCACACATGATATCTAATTCTCACATTGACCATGTATTGGAAATGACCCTTCATCATAAGGATTCAGAAGGCACTTTATCATGATGTACGCACAGAGACAGAGTTAACCCTGATATCAATAAAGAAGATTAGGAATCTCAAAAGTTGCATTCAAGTGCATGTATCTTAGCAAAACAACTTCTTCAAGTAGGATATCGATGGCACATTATGACATGGGAATCTACATCAACAACACCATGTGATTTAGCATGAGCTTAAAATCTTTCAAAAAAAATCAAAATAGAAAAAAATATGAAAATCCAAAAAAATCAGAAAAAGGATTGAAAACAGTAAAAAAAAAAAATCATCCTCTAGTGAAAACCACTTAGTGGTGATTTGGGCAAGACCATGATGAAAACCTAAAAAACAGGCATCATGTGTGGAATCAAGCATCTGTGTCCACTATCATAGGAGAAAACATCTCATCCAATCCATAATAAATCCAACATTTCATCCATTTTATCCATAATAAATCCATTCATCCATGAACCATTTATCCAATCCATTTTCATCCATCTGCATCCATAGTCTGAGTCATCTTGATATTGAAAAAGTTTGGTGCACACTTTACACTTGCTTATGGTAAGCATCTTGACATGGGTCGTTTTGATTGATCCTATCCTATGAAGAATTATCTGAGCCATGAAGCATTATCCAAATGAGCATTCTTTATCTAAACACCTTATCTTATCACAAGATAATCCATATCCCTCCATCCATACACCTATCAGAGCATCTATCCGTAACATTCCATACATTGGTAGACACTAGGGGTAGATATTTACATCTTTCTTCGAGAATAAATCTTGATCTATATCCTCCAACTTATGTGGCAATCCGAACATTGGAAAATGTGAAATCAAATTGGTCAAACCACTTGTGAGAAAAATTCTAAATCACTAGCCCATGGCATATTTTAACGAGCAAATTTTCCTTATCAAGCTTCATCTTTCATCGAACATCAATCCAAATAATCATTATCAATCGCATCTAGTTTTCATGTTAATGTCGCATCAATCATTCAAACATCTTTTGTTTCAAACCAAGCTTCATCAATCATGATCAATCAAATCCAATCAAGAAATCATCAGGATATCCTTGTGTTGCTTAACACTATCCTTGCATTGTTGTGCATCCTCAACAATGTTATCATCATCAGTCTTGATCAAATCATCATCAATCCATAAAACTTGGGATATCCTTCCTGATCATTCTATTGCTTGACACTATCCATGCATTGTTGTGCATCCTCAACAATGTTATCATCATCAATCCTGATCAATCAATCCTTGCATTGTTGTGCATCCTCAACATTGTTATCATCATCAATCCTAATCAATCAATCCTTGCATTGTTGTGCATCCTCAACAATGTTATCATCATCAATCTTTCATCACCTTGGGATATCCATCCCAATCCTTGTGTTGTTTAACACTATCCTTGCATTGTTGTGCATCCTCAACAATGTTATCATCATCAATCCTGATCAATCAAATCCTTTCATTGTTGTGTATCCTCAACAATGTTATCATCATCATCAATCCATTGATCTGATTAATCAACCTTAGCTTGGTTTTCAACAAAATCCCAAAACATAGCACTGATAGCATCAGACACATCCTTATCCAAATAGTCAAAATCATGCAAAAATCCAAAAACATCCAAAAACACAAAATCCAAAATCATTCGAAAAACATCAAAATCCAAAAACATTCATAAAATATCAGAAAACCCCAAAACATCAAAAAATCAAAAATCAAAACATTTGTAAAAATCTCAAAAAATACCAAAAACAACCTCAACATTCCAAAAACATCAAAAACATCCAAATATTTGAAAAAATCCATATGTCTCATCTCGCTTTCACTTAAAATAATCAATCATCCACAGTAAACTGATCATCACCTTCATCCTTTGGAAAAACAAATAGAAACAACCACAACAATCAACAAAAACAAACTTCAATCATAAAATAAAAAAACAAAGAAACAAATCATTAAATGCAAAATCAAACTCTTGATCATTTTCAAACATGTCAATCAACCTTATATCAATAGCCTATCAATCAACTTAACAACCCATCATCATCCTATACAATGCATGTCCTAGGATATATCGTTCTAAAAATGGGCATCATTTTGAATATCACCTTGGATTCTTATCCTATAAAAACAAATCCCTTTGGCTAGAGGTATGAAGAACATTGGCTTATTTGCATACTTGATCTTTTCTTTTGATTTATCTTATTGTGCTCGTTCCAAGGACCTCTCGATGATATGTGAATGAAGGATTTTAGAGAGATAGGAATGGGGCAATGATCATTATCTTTTGTCTGTTGTGCTTGTTGGATGTTCTTGAAAAATAACTTGGTGAATACTTGCTTTGTTAGGTACATCCTAGCAAGGTTTATGTCTGTCAAGTGTGAACAAGAATACTCCTATCTATTTTTTGAGTCAAATTCCATCTCACTAGGTGCAATGCCATCTTAGTTCTTTATACCTTGATGCATCACACCTATGTGTGTTATCAAACATAAGGTAAGTAGCCCTTTTAAAATCTCAATCCTTGATAAGAAAATCATCCATTTCTCATCATCATCTCTAATAAAGTCTCATCAGATCATGGACTTGTTGGATCCTCTTCTCATCATATCATTTCTTGTTTCTTCTCTCTGTGCTAACATAACATCACCAATGCATCCATCATGCATCCATCCTGCATCCATGAACCATCAATATTATGCATATCATCTACCATGCATTTTCATCATCATAATATAGATTTATTAGTCTAAGCATCTCATAAATCACACATTTGCATAATCATAGCATATCGCATCATCCATCTCATCGATCATCACATCATATCATCATTTAAGTTGTTTAGGATAATATAGATTGGTTATTCTAAGCATCTTAAAACCATCTCATTTGCATCATCCATAACCATCCATTTTGAACCTCTTTATCATGAGATCGACCCTCAAATAGAATCCTTTTGCTCGATCTCTCAAGGGGGAATGTACTAGTGTACTTCTTTCCACTGGGGCATTCAAAAAAATTAGAAAATTTTTAAATTTTGATCGCGACAAGTTTATTCTTTGAACCAACGCAGCAAGTACATTTCTTCAAAGAGGGGAAAAATGTAGACACGTGAAATTAGCACCATTCACATTCATCAGGTAAATCAAGGTCATCCATTTAAATTAAATAAATCAACTTTGTTTAATTTAAGTCTCACATCACCCTTTTAATTAAATAAAAAAAACTTTATTTAATTAAATACCAAATGCATTTTCCATCCCTTTTGATTTAAATAAATCAAATTATTTAAATCAAATAAGTCAAAATCACCTAATCATCATCTAAGCTATTCTAATCCTGATTAACCTAACCTAACCACCCATCACATCCTCTAGCTTTTCCCACTTGCACCAATAAATCATTTTAATTCATTTATAAAATCAACATTTTCCCTCAACATGGCATCTTTGAGGAATATTCCCTCAAGTTTGAATTCAAAAACAAGTGGACATATACATCCAACATTGCAATAAATTCTCTCTTACATGTCCCCCACTCAACATTTAACTCTCAATTTCAAATTTGAATCTCCCTCTCTTTGGAACATTGACCAAAATGTGCTCATTCCTCAAGCCTATCACAAGTTGACAAGTGGCTTCATCTCATTGGCCAAATCTTTATCCAACATTGCTCTCTCATAAGCATTCTTTCAACTTGAGAATCTTTAAATAGAGATCATCTCCATTGATTTAATCCTCCACAATCTTAGCATTTCATCTCCACAACATGATCCACAAATCTTATGCAAAGTCACTCTCTTCAATTGAGAACTGATTTTTTCCACCTCATATCTTAGCATTCCATATCATATTCAAATCATCTTCATCATGGAGCTTAGCAAAGGATTGGGAAAGGGCTTCTTTCCATAGAAGCACCGATCTAGAGATAAAGTTTTGATTATGTTTTTACATGCTTGCAATTTAGTGGTCTTTGTTCTACTTAGTTTGCATATTTTAGCATAGTCAAGTATTTCATAGGAATCTTAGATTAGATTATTTTGAATGGGCTAATAGCTAACTGTGGTCATTGTTTGAAGTAATGAAAGTTTTAAGGTTCACAGGTTTATAGGAAATTGTGTGAGACTAAGTTTGGTTCTTAAGAAATAACCAATAGAAGATAAAGTTGCAAAAGTTGTCAAAGTTGTCAAGAAGTTGTCATCTTCACGAAAACTCGCCTATAGGCTACAATTCATACTTTCAGGCTTGAAGATCAGACAAGAAAAAAGCTACAGAATATCTTTAGTGGCTACAAAAATATCATTTATACCCTAGTATTGGGACTAAATCACCCCTCTAGGCATATGAGTCCCATTATAGCCCTTTTATCAACCTTTTATAGATCTTGATTAGTCACCAAAAGATTCTAGATTTTTCCCAAATTCATGTAGTAAGACTAAATCACCTGGCTTGGTGTATCAGTCCCAGTGCCCCTTAAAACAACAATTTCTAGGGTTTTTAGACCTTTTTTTACCTCTTCGTTCTTCCAGGTACTTTTCTATTTTAGGTTGTTTATAAATTTTATTTAATGCTTTCAAGTTTTTATGGTTTTGTGAATAAGATTTTTTTTTCTCCTTTGAAGCTTCATTTAAATGGTGAACCTACATCTAGTCATACAAGGATACCCCTAGCCCATTCCTCGATCAAGTCACTTTGTTGAGGGATCTTGGTTTCCTAATGAAGTGAAGTCTAAAATAAGTCCAAAGTTCCATCTCCCAAAAGGTGGACCCCTTATTTCCCTTGTGTTCAGTATCATCTATAAATGCATGTGTAGAGTATTAATCAGCTATAAAAGAGGTAAAATTGTAACTAGTCACTCTTGACCTAGTGATATTTATATGTGTCAAGTGTGTAGTTTGTATATAGCTATTGTTTGCTATGATTTTCTATTTTATTTGATTTGAATTCCTCTTAAGTAACACCTCCAGGGACACCCTCCTAAGTTTAATTTTGATTTGCAAGAGTAGGAGATATTAACCACTCTTATATTTAATCTTTAATCACCTTGATTATATAGAAGATTCATTATCTACCTTAAAGACAAACCCCTATCCCTAAATGTGGATAAAATCTCTAGGATCTAGGAGAGTTATTTTGGTACCTAGTGAATGAAACCATTATTAGGGAAATGTTAAATTAACATTAAACATGAAGGATCCAAGTTAATTAGTAAATATAGTGAAACCAAGAAACATTTTTGGTTAACATATTAAAAAAATTGCTATTATATTTTATTTCTCTTGATAGAGGAGCGATGAATTTATCAAGGATAAACTTCCAAATAACTAGACAGAAAATAATGTTAGGTAATTTGAGAGGACTAGGGTCTACAATTTAGGTACAAACTAATATAATTTTGGTTCAAGTAAGAAAAATGCAAGCCAAATGGAGAGATAAAAACTAGGTATGACATATTTGCATGCTTCCCATGATACTAAGTTAGTTGGTCTAGCTAGTAGAATAATTTGAGTTAATTTGAGAGACTAGTATCAATATAGTATAGATTATTTAAATCAAAAAATGGTTAGAACAAGTAGGATAAATTTTAAATATAACTATGGCATGTCACAAAAATTACAAAATAAGAGAGTAAGAAACAAAAGAGAATATAAAAAATTATACATTAAGCATGTGAACCCTAAATTTCCTCTCACTACACATATGATAAATTTGAAGGACACCCATCATCCTTTTGTTCTCACTACCACACCCAACACTAGAAATAAATTGTAATATTAGACTCTTTTCAATAATGTTAATGCCACTATAGTCAATAATAAAATGTAGTCAAACAAGAATGGGTTGTCATAAAGACCTTGTTGAAGAAATTATCCATATGCAACATGAGATGCGAGCACAACTTGAGATTCAATGGTATCAACTTACATTGAATATTCAATTTATAAATTATAACCAATAGGCTTAGGGTTCTTGAATATTGAACCAAAATCAATAGTTCCAAAGTACTCACTAAAAAGGTATTCATGTCTATCCATAGGTGTTCTCCAATGTTCAACATTAAAATATACAAAACTAGTAATTAGGATTATGGGAAAAAAATAATTTAAATGTGGGGTAAAACATTAATATGGACCTCAATGGTTTAGATATTTCCACTAATAATGTAGCCTCATGGGATTTATAGATGGGTGATCCCACAATAGTGGTTTACAATTTTTGGCCAAACTGGACATTGAAATATTTTTTTTTAACTAAATCTTGACTTTCAGGCACCTATAGTGGCTAAACCATGAGGAGTTTGAAGATGATGCAAACTAGAGTTTCATGACATTTTGTTTGCAGATTCTAAATATATTTTTTTCAAAATTTTTGGAATCAGATTGCACTTCTTTTTCCATCTACCTCAAAAACTAGTTTTTTTTCAAAAACAACATTTTTAAAAAGTGACATTCATCATAATTCTTCAAATTTAGATTTGTAACTCTAGTATCCAGTGCTTCCACTTGGTTAGATAGTTTTTTATTGAATATTTTTCTTTAATCAAGTTTCGAAGTCAAACCAATTACAACTCAGACATAGCACGATTGTATAATGCGTAACTTTTTTTGTATGTATTGAAATTAAATTTTCTTTTGTTGGATCAAGGACATCAATATTTGGTACACTTATATTTTTCAATTTTTTTGATAATCTGCTATTTTTCCACATGTGCAAAAGAAAGAGCTTGATTTTTGGTGAAAAACCTACATTCATAAGAAATAAAAAATAAATATATAATAATAAAATTAAATTTATTTAAAATTATACTTTTTGGGAAGATTATAATAATTACTACATAATTACAAAAAATAAATTTTAAATAAATTCATTTGATCCCCAAAAAGGTAAATCAAAAGTGGTTTTTTATCAACATTTTGATAGGTGTAAAGAAGGCTCTATTATAGGTATGGTTTAAAACTAGCGGAGTTCTATCCAAGGGGGTTTGATCTAAGGTAGTTTGATCAAACCCTCTTCAATTGGAATGCTTTAAACGGAAATTTTAAAGGCTTAAATCATTATATTTTCTAAAAATATGTGATTTCAACAAAAATCAAAATCTCCTAGTAATTGTAAACTAGCTTTGTGGGATCAACTAGATTAGAAAAATGAATATCCTTGATATAGAAAGTTATATTAACCCTAAAATAGAGAATATATATCTCAAGTTTACATGGAAACAATGTAATCGAAGGGTATGTCTAGGATCATCATGGAAAAAATAGGCCTTTAAGTGGCAAAAAAATTAGAAAAATCAGAGTTAGGCAATTTGACGTAAAAATTTGAATAAGTTATTTATATTATTTCAAAAATATGTAAGAATAGAATCTGTAGAAAATTGAATGTAGTTTCTAAACTACTAGGTTTATTTTTTTTAAAATCTATTTGTTGAAAATTTGAAATTTCAATGTAGTAGTACTTAAATTTTAGGGATAAAATAAGTAGGTATCAGTGACCACCCTAACCACAATAAAATGATAATATTTTTTTATAAGATTTTTAGATATAATTAGAGGACTCATGTTCGATGTGATGCATATTATTTTGTAATTCTTTTCCAAGTAAATAATTAATTATGAATTTTTTATTACAACTTTTAAAAAATATAAAAACTTGTATGTCTGACCACTTTAACTTGGTCAAAACTTCAGAAAATTTATTTTTTGTTTTTTAATCCTATAGTATGTGAGGCATAGAATGTGATCCATGTTTTAGATTCAAAAAATGTGATACCGTTTGAAAGCTATAGATGTTTTTCAATCAACCTATCAATCTAGACTTTAGTCATAATTCAAATAGAAAATGAGTAATAATTACTTATTAAATTCAAAGTAAAGCATAATTTATATTTGTGGAAATCTAAGAATCTCCTTTAAAAATCATTTTCGTTTCATTAATTTTGGGTAAAAATTAGCCACATACCCTATACATACCCATCATATCGCCACTTTTTTGCCCATCATGATCCTACACATACCCCATAGGTGAGGAGATCTTAGGAATATCATTAATATTACTAATGTACATGCAGTTAAATGTAAATATGTGATGATGAATCTATATATATTCATTTGAGGAGAGTACAAATGAATGGTATAGAAATCTCTATGATAATAGTATTAACACATGGGAGGAATTCACACAAATTTTCTAGCCTTATTATGATGATAGTGCTTGTAAACACAGAAAAATGACCTAGGCTTGCAAGCTCTATTTTTACCACTTTCGTCCTAGCATAATTATGGCATTTTAATTATGTCCTTGGTCCACATTCAACTATTAATTAATTATTTAATTAATTCATGTCATTTTATTCTTCATGATTATTAAATAAATAAATTTTATTTATTTATTAAATACATCATTGATTGTCTATGTCTTCCCCTAATTAAATAAATTTCTTAATTTATTTAATTACCTTTCTTCATTTATTTCTTCCTGATTATTAAATAAATAAATTTTATTTATTTATTTAATATGTCACTAGTTCTCATGATTAAATGATTTTATTAATTTATTTAATCATTAATCATATCTTCTAAATTAAATAATTATCTTTAATTATTTAATTGCCAAATTTAACATTTCTCTCATCTTAAATAAATTAATTATTTAAAATGATATCACATTCTTCACTATTAGTTCATTTTAGTAAATAATCTGAAAATTGATTATTTATTATCTCACAAAATCCATATTTTGAATTAATTTAATTCGAAATGGTAATATTCTTCCAAAAATCAAGTAATCGAGCAGATTCTTGATTTTCCCAAATCCACTTTTTAGTTCAGCTCTTATCTTCTTGACTTTTTGAATCTCACAAATTAGGCAGTCTTTATCTTCTTGATTTTTGAAAATATTTATTTTTCTAATTAATTATCTCATCTACTCTCCACCGCCAATTTTATTTTCTTAAATGACATCTCGACCAGTCATTTAATGATTTTTTCCTAACCTTGATTAGGGATTATCACTTTAAATCTTGTCCTCTGATTTTAGGTTTCTGTCAAAAGTTGATCTCGTTTGTCTGTCAAAAATTGCATTTTCTATAAAATGCCAATTTTACTCACATTTTTGACTAGTCATACTTACACTTATTCTAGATATTGCAACATTTTATTCTCGTATTGTGATTTCATCAAGTTTTAGAAATTTCTTGGCATAGGCATTTTAGTCATTTCCTCATAGGCATAGACATATGTTTTAAATCCTTCAAAGCTAGTTTAGGACTTCATCATAGTCATTGCTCGTACATTCGATCTGAGGGCAACACAACAATCAACAAGTTAGAAGGTGCTATGAAGGTAATTCATGGAAGCTTAGATGACATATATAATTGTTTCATTGGTGTTTAGTTTCCATTGTTCTTGGTAGTTTCTTTGGGTTTATATGCTTTATTGATTTGATAATCTAACCTAAAATTTACCCTTAGAAACATTGGAGATTATTATCAAACTACTAATGATTTTTTTTGCAGAACGCATGTTGAAGACCCTAGTTAAATTTTTTGAAACAAATTGTCTAGTAGTGTAGAAAATATTTCACTTGGATTAAAATTAACAAGTTTTACTATGTTTTGTGCAAAAGAACATTTGTGTTATTACCCTCACGATTTGGTATATCAAAGTATCCTTTCCCCTTGTGAATCCATGCGATCCTGGGTGTAAGAGAAATGGTTACTAACTCTAGAACTTGGGCCTATTCTAGTGGGAAAAAGTACTCACCCTAGGATGACTTAGACCGGTAGCACCCTGAACCCAAGGGACTTCTAGCCGATATATAAAAGTGGATTCTTGGGGAAAGCCCAAGAATCACACATATGGTTCTGACAAGATGGATTTGAAAGGGGAATCTCACCACATGGATCATGCCCTACGAACGGAATGCCTAAATTAAACACCTTTGTTTGTAATGTCCAAAATCCTTCTAGATACTGGTGCAGTAGGTCAGACCTGTGAAGTCATCTCATATTCTTATGGTTCATGTGTAGAGATGAAAGTATGCCATGGGATGTTCATGGGTACTATAGCTTGGCTGCCCTGAATGACGTTAATGAGCTATGGAGGGGAGCCAGAGGGGTCAAGCTATTAATCATCTACCTTCAATAAGTGTAGCTGGGGAAACCCAAGTGAGAACTGAGTAAATACTATCCTACAACCTAGGATGTGCTTGTCTATTGTCAATTAAATGTTCTTTGAGTCCAAAATAAAATTGAAAATACTTTGTCTTATGATTGTCTTTATTTGTCAGAACTTGATCATGGAAAACAATGTCAGTTTTATATTTCCATTCACTAAAAACAAGAAACTATTAACAGAGTCACAACTATTCACTAGAGAGTCACAATTATTCTATCAAGTCACATCTGTTAAGCATAGAGTTGCATCTGCTCATTTGAACACCACATCTAGTTTACAAAGACCCCACTGGTGATATTCTATGACCTAAAATGACACATTTTCTAGGAAACAAAATACACCATGTTGTAAACCAGAATTCAAGTCCAAACATCTTTTTCAAATGTCTCTGTCAAAAACTAGAATTGAAATTTCACAAAACGTCCATCATTTGCATTCCTTAGCTCACATTTTAAGGATAGGTTTAAATTTCCAAATTGTAGTTGCATTCCCTAGGCATCATAATTATCATTTTTAACATAAATTTGTCCTTAGGTTTCATCTTGGAAAACTTTGGATTAGGCCAAATCTCCACACTTTGCAAAAACCATTGTTTTCAAAACTAGGTTATCCTGGGACTTAGTCATTATTCTTCTTTTCAGTCATTGTCCTTTTTGTGAGAACTTCCAACTCAACAGTCTAGTTAGGCAGGCTCACTCGTCATTTCAACATTGTCATTTAGTCCCCTTAGCAAGTCCTTTGATAACCAAAATTGAAACATAAGTTAGGCTTAATGTGGTTAGACGAAATTTTCTCCAAATATTTTCCATCTTAGTCATCATTTTGCACTTAGAATTTGCATCATAGTCCTCATTTGGCATCTAGACTTGCCATTGGTAATTTTCCTTATTCAACATTTTCATATTAGTCTTCATTGTCACCTTGGTATTTGGCATCCTTTCTTGACAATTTTATCACCTTACATTAGTCATTTCCCTTAGACAAACGCCATTATCACTTTGCATTTAACAACATCATGACTTCCACCACCTTGTATTCCCTTCAACAAAAATATTGATAGGCTTACTACTAAAGTTGAATACCAGTTACTCTGTAGAGGTCAATAACAACAAGCCTTAGACTTTAGGAGACAATTCCTCCAAACCAAAAATCAATGTCCTTCGTACCAACTACCCATCAATCCAAGTCCTCCATCCATCTACCCTCACCATCAATAGTAACTTAACATAAATCCTAACATTAATTCACAACAAATGTCCACTTATCACCCTTATCCTAATCTTGACAAGGAAAGCCAACTATCCACTAGTCCATCCCAAACCTCCACGTCATAGTCTAGCCCTTCACCTATCAATCTTGTCCAAGTCTACTTGCCTTATCAACTATCTACTAACTCATGTTAGGTCCCCGCATCATACCATATTGATCTAGTCCTATCCTAGTCATTCACATACTAGTCACTTCCAAGTCTCCATGTCATATCCTAGTCCTTCACATGCTAGTCCAATCCAAGTTTCCATGTCCTATCCTAGTCCTTCACACACAAATCCAGTCCAAGTCCCCATGTCCTATCCTAGTCCTTTACATACTAGTCCAGTCCAAGTCCCCACGTCCTATCCTAGTCCTTCATTCATTAATCTTTTTCAAGTCACCCCCTCACAAGCCACATCTAGTCATGAAAATTTTGTCATTACTCCAAGGTACATCCCATTGTCTAAACTTGAGGATACATGTCAAGATGAAAGCCAAAAGCATGACCTTATAATGTCATCATCGTGTAAATAACAAGGTAGTCCATCCCATGACCCTATCTTTCAGTCCATTCAAGAAGTCCTTCAAGACAATCATGACATCCAAAATACACCTACCATTGACCAAGAATTCCAAATCCACAACAACCCCATCTTTGACCAAGACCCTACCATTGACCAAGAAGTCCAAATCCATGACAACCCCATCTTTGACCAAGACCCTACCATTGACTAAGAAATCCAAAACAATCTACTCCTTGACCTTTACACCATTTATGATCAAACACTTGAAAACCCTATTCAAGCCCTGACTATCGACACTTTCCAAGATGAGACACTTGCCTCCATGACACACATAGGTGATATTGCTCAAGAACATGAGTCTTCCATTATGGAAATATTTACAAATGATCAAGCTATAGCTAAATTTACTGGACTCTATGACACTGACCATAACGATTGTTTCGACTTCGACTTGGAAAAACCAATAGAATCATCTGAACCTGACATGTCACAAGATTGGACCAAAGATATCAGTCAGAAATATGTCCAACACGACAATGAAGCTAAGAAACTTTATCAAATAGGGTCATCTATCTTTGTCAGAGTAGGCTTCCTAGTAAACAAAAGTATTCCAAGTAACAATGTCCACATACATCATGATGGGTTAGCATCTTTCTTTCAAAACAATAAATAACCCATCTCAAACAAAATCTATCAAAGCATGCAATATCAAGGAAAAAGACTAGGCATACATGAGCAAGGCATTCAAGAACCAATACAACTTTAGTAAAATTACAGACATCAAGGTCTTGGCTATTCTTTAGTTAGAAAATCAAACGATGTCAGTGGAACCTCCTCAATACTAGGGGCAACCTTGTCAGATACAAACGTCAAAATAGAGTCCATGAGAAATCCTTGTCATAAGGTTGTTTGCAACACCCCATCTACCCACACCATAAACCATCATTCTTAACATCTTAAACCTTCCCTTTGGAACCAACAAAAAAAAAGTCTTACAAAGTTAAAAATCAAATGTCAAAGGCCATCGAATCAGACAAAAAGACAAGTGGACAAGTGAAATTAAAATGGATCCCAAAGAAAAAAGGATCAAGCAAAGAAAATACGTCAAAAGGAAAAGATAATTACAATGTGGAGCCACAAGCAAAGAGGACTCCCACATATAACAGATGTCCACCTCCTTCAAAATAGTCATCAAGCAAGGCATATAAAAGTGTTGGTTCCAAACATCATCCCAATCAAAATTCCAAAATACATCATCCACCATCCCAAGTTTGGAAAATAAAAAGCGATTCATCGAAACATCTAAACAACATTTCCACATCTACCATCATTCGTCATAATCCTACATTTCATCTAAAGTCCAAAAATCCCACATCACACATTCGTCACATCTTGGCAACAACTCTTTACCATAAGGACTCTCATGGTACTCTATCACGATGTGTGTATTTTGATAAGGCCAACTCTAGTATCAGAAAGGATCATAATGATATCGATCAATTATATGTAAGCACTATGATCCTAACAAGACAACTCCTTCAGCAAGGTCATTATTGGCATATCATGGCACCAGTCTCTACATCAGCACCGTCAGTGGATTCAAAACAGTCAGTGGTCATCTAAAGTATCCAGGCTATCCACAAAATCAGAAATACAAAAAAAATAAAAAATGTAAAACATTGTCACCCTAATGAAAACCTGGCAAACAAGTGTCTTGGTGACACCAAAAAAATCAAAAAGTCAAAAAATAGTAAAGAGAAAAATTTCATCCAATGGTGAAATCTTGGCAAACAGGCACCCTAGATAAGTACCATGATGAAAACTTGGCAAACAAGCGTCGTGTAAAATAAATCATCTATGTGGACTTTTACACTTGGGGGCAAGTTGTCTCATTTCCCATGACTTCCTCATGGAATTTACATCCATCTAAGCCCTATCATTTCCATGCATTTTTCCCACCTACCTTGGTCTTGACATAAGACTGGCTCACATAAATCATGCTTTGGGAAAAATTTTGACATGCCTATCCTGTGGTCATACATTATCTGTGAAATGTCATGTCATTACTGACATAACCTCATTATTCTTACATGACATAGTCCTTGAAAATCATATGACAATTCCCTTAGTCTCATGTCTCTCATCCTTTACTAAGGCCACCTCTCATCCTTTCATGTATGTCACCTATCTTGGCTTTCCCTTATCAAATGGTCTAAGGATACTCCATCATCCATTTTAGTCCTAACCAGGTCATTCCAAATGCAACGAGTCTAATCTATACAAGAAAACTATCCAAAACATTACTTGCCTTTGTTCCTAGCTCGGCTATAGACCTCGATACTTTCGTCGCATTATCGTCATCCTCATGTTGTTTTGGGATGTGTCCTTCCCATGTCAAACAACATTGTCATCACCTATCAATTATTATTCAGCTTGACTAGGGGTACAATCATGTTTGTCCATGGATTCTCATGTGTAGGCATCAGTCACTTGCATTTGTCGTGATCCTCTTAAACCATTTAGAAAGACAAAACATGATAAAATATCCTTAAAAAATGATAAAAACATCATAAAGTGTCTTGAAAAAAGACAAAAAACATCATAAAGTGTCCTGAAAAAAAAGACAAAAACATCATAAAGTGTTTTGGAAAAAAAGGCAAAAACATCATAAAATATCTTGAAAAAATGACAAAACATCATAAAACATTCTGAAGAAAGACCAAAAACATTGTAAAATGTCCTAAAAAAAATTAAAAATTGAAAAACATCCTAAAGAAACCACAACAAATGTCAAATTATCTCAAAAACACAAAACAAAGTTATTTCCCTTTGAAAGTCCATCATTTCAATCAATCAATCTTTGTCATTTGTCTGAACTACGTTGTCTCTACAGAGTTGTTACATAGGCAAGACTCATTTTTGAATCCCTGAGACATTAGGTCTATCATTTTAGGTTTATCAAAATAAAATCATGATGCAATCTTTGGTCATCAATACAAAGTCATTGGTCATGTCAAACTACGAGGTATTTGAGTGTATGACGTAGGAAAGGCCATCTGTCGATGAGCCCCCGAGGTCACACTAGGTCAGTCCATTAGGGTTCATGGCACTACATTGACACACACGTCAAAAGTATATAGGTCAAAAAAATTATTAAAACACAATATGTAAATCATCTATTCAACATGACAATCACATCAACATGTCAAGAAAATTGACATATGGTCAACACAAGTCAAACTCAGTCAAAACAAGTCAAATGATCATAACCTGTCAAACTGTCATCTCTTGGTTAGCTTTTAGATGTGTCCTTCTAAAAGATAACCTCTATCATTTATGCCTTAGAATGTTTCCTTCCTAGGCATTGTCATCGTCATTTGACATTTTTTAGGGATCCTCTTGACATTTAAGGATGACTCTTCTCGACATCAGCATTCCTCAGATGTGTCCTTATGAAGAACAAACTCTATCATTTATGCCTTAGGATGTGTCCTTCCTAGGCATCATCATCATCCCTATCATTTTGAATTTTGAGGGATCCTTTCGACATCTAAGGGATCAAACCTCTCGACACCAACATTATTCAGGATGTGTCCTTGAACTTGGCAATATTCGACATTCATCATCTAGGCATCATCAAAACCTTGACAACCTAGCATCTCAACATCGTCAAACTTGACAACTCAACATTAAAACACTGGATATCCAGACACACTTGGAAAACACTTGGCACTTGTCTTTTGGCTTTTTATCATGCTACTAGTTCTTCAGCGAGATCCCAACAATAGGATTTAGAGAAGCAGCGACGTATTATGATGTTTGTCCTGAAATTTGACACACATATTACTAGTTTCTTAGCAATGTTCTGATTTCAGGATTTAGAAAAAAAGCGACGTATCATGATAATGGATTTATTTTTTATTTTGACAATCATTTTGCTAGTTTCTCAAGAATGTCCTTGAAATAGGATTTAGAGACGCAATGACGTTTCATGACTTGTCTTTCTTGTCTTTTCTATTTGTAGTTGGTTATGGAAAAAAGACTTGGGCAATTGCGCTCTTGGTATGAGTCATGATCATCCTTGTCTATGATTGCTTGTCTTATGTGATGGTACAACCTTGTACACCTTGATCTATGTCATATCATGGTGTTTGTTGGCCATCACAATAATCTGCCCAGTGATGATTAAGAGCAATAAATATAGAAAGTCCTATGGTAATGTTTTGAAGGATTTGGTCTAGGAACTAACATGCATCTCCTTCTGTCTTGTCATATTCTCTCGCTCATCTCATATAGGCATTGCATCCATATCATCATCCGTATCCTTTGCACTAACATTTCTTTGTCTCTTCATATTCTAGTCTTCTCATCAATTTTGAGAGCACACCTGTGTTTTTAGAACTTGTTTGTCCTCTCAAGGGGGCATACCACTACCTCCCTCATCATTCTTTCTCATCCTATTTTGCACTAGGGCATATTCTTAACTTATTTTCTTTCTCACAATGTGACATGCTACATTATGACAAAGAGGGGCAAAATATAGAGATATAGAAATGACCTAGGCCTGCAAGCTCTATTTTTACCACTTTTGTCCTAGCATAATTATGATATTTTAATTATGTCTTTGGTACACATTCGACTATTAATTAAATAATTCATAATTATTTAATTAATTCATGTCCTTTTATTCTTCATGATTATTAAATAAATAAATTCCTTAATTTTATTTATTTATTTAATATGTCACTAGTTCTCATGATTAAATGAGTTTATTAATTTATTTAATCATTAATCATATCTTCTAAATTAAATACTTATCTTTAATTATTTAATTGCAAAATTTAACATTTCTCTCATTTTAAATAAATTAATTATTTAAAATGATATCACATTCTTCACTGTCAGTTCATTTTAGTAAATAATCTGAAAATCAATTATTTATTATCTCACAAAATCCATATTTTGAATTAATTTAATTTGAAATGGTAATATTCTTCCCAAAATCAAGTAATCGAGTAGGTTCTTGATTTTCCCAAATCCGCTTTTCAGTTCAGCTCTTATCTTCTTGATTTTTTGAATCTCACAAATTAGGCAATCTTCATCTTCTCGATTTTTGAAAATCTTTATTTTTCTAATTAATTATCTCATCTATTCTCCACGGCCGATTTTATTTTCTTAAATGACATCTCGACCACTCATTTAATGATTTTTCCCTAACCCTAACTAGGGATTATCACTTTAAATCTTGTCCTCTGATTTTAGGTTTCTGTCAAAAGTTGATCTTCTCCATCTGTCCAAAATTGCATTTTCTATAAAATTCCAATTTTTCTCACATTTTTGACTAGTCAGACTTACGCTTATTTTAGATATTGTAGCTACATTTTATTCTCGTATTGTGATTTCATCAAGTTTTAGACATTTCTTGGCATAAGCATTTTAGTCATTTCCTCATAGGCATAGACATATGTTTAGAATCCTTCAAAGCTTGTTTAGGACTTCATCATAGTCATTGCCCGTATATTCAATCTAAGGGCAACACAACAATCAACAAGTTAGAAGGTGCTATGAAGGTAATTCATGGAAGCTTCGATGATAGGTATAATTGTTTCCTTGGTGTTTAGTTTCCATTGTTCTTGTTAGTTTCTTTGGATTGATATGCTTTATTGATTTGATAATCTAACTTGAAATTTACCCTTAGAAACAGTGCTAACGCTTTACTTTCAATTATAAAGTTCACCACCATAAAGAAGAGGTTAAATGAAATAGGGGTTGATTTTAGCAACAAGATTATCATGAAAGTGAGAAGGGTTCCCCCTAAACATAGACCTAATGATTCCAATTGTCTTATGTTGCATGATGGTGCATATCATGTGAAAATAAGGTATTTCCTTAGAGACAAGAATCTAAAAACTCTTAGAGAAGAATATGCTAAAAATATCAACATTGAGAGTAAGATGAAGGTTTCAAGTAAAGATATAAAGAGAGATAATGTTAGACTGGCTTAGCTAAACATAATAACCTCTACTAATCCTTTAACAATTGATGAGAAATTAGATATAATAATGGGTGTTGTGAAATATTTTCCTTAAAAGTAGCAAGAAATTAGAGGGGGTTATTATCTCCTTTGCTAAGTTATGTTATAATGAGTGTAATTAATTACAAAATAGAACTTATAGTTGTGAATTTTATACAATACCATAGTATATGATAGGAAAAAATAATTCAAGTAGCAAGATAAAGGAACTATTAATCCTCTTATAAGAGATAATATGCACTATAATAGCTATTTATGGTGTGATATCCATTACCTTCCTCATAATCCTATAGGTTATATGGCTACAACAATTGATAAGGGTATATGCAGGATCATGATGGACCAAAAAGTGGCAACATGAAAAAAGTAGCATTTTGCACTTGCCAAAAAATGTGAAAATCCTGAGTTGACTTTTTTGGGTTGGGTGTTAATACATTGCTCCATAGCAATGCCCAAGCCAAAGTACTATAAATCGGATATCCAATTCATGTATGATATCTAGTTTGAAAAACATTTTAAAATGTAATATTTTGATCCTATAAATTAGATATCCAATTTTTTCACACATATACCCAAGAGTAATTAGGAGGTGGAGGGTGAGAGAGAGAGAGAGAGAGAGAGAAGAGGAGGGAGGGAGAGAGAGAGAGAGACAATCAGGAGGGGAAGGAGAGGGAAGGAAGAAGGGGAGAGGCAGGAGAGAGAGGGAGGGAGAGGGAAAGGGAAGAGAGAGAGGAGAGAGGAGAGAGAGAGAGAGAGAGAGAGAGCATGGAAGGGAGGGGAAGAGGTTGAGGTAGAGGATAGGAAGGTTTAAGGGAATGGTGAGGGAATGAGGGGTGGAGGGAGACTGGAGAGAGATAGGGAGTGGAGAGAGATGGAAGGAAGGGAGCAGGAAATGGTGGTGGCAGGGAGAGAGATAGAGGGAGGGAGGAGGAGAGAGACCAAGAGGGGTGGATGAAGACTGAGAGAGATAGGGAGGAGTGGAGAGAGGGATTGAGGGTTAAGGCAGAGGGTGCATTTATTGGTTGGCCTAGGTCAAGGGTGAGGGAGACAGAGGGAGTGAGAGAAAGACCCAAGAGAGGGAGAAGGGGTAGGAGGGAGAGACTTGAGATAGAGTGATTGAGTGAGTGAGAGAGAGACCTCAGAGAGGGAGTGGTGCTAGGAGGGAGAGACTTGAGAGAGAGAGAGAGATAAAGGAAGGGAGGAAGGAAGGAAGGAAGAAGGGAAGGGAGAGGAATGAGAGAAGAGGGGATGGAGAGAGAAGGGAGTGGAAGGAGGGGTGGTGGAAGGAATGGTAGGGAGAGAGGAGAAGGGAGATGGAGGAGGATGGGGGATAGGAGGGAGACTTGAGAGTGGAGATAGGGAGATATGGAAAGAAAGGGTAGAGGGTTTAAGGGTTTAGGGTTTAAGGGTTAATGTTTTAGGGTTTAGGGTTTAAGGGTATAGGAGAGAGACATAGAGGGGGTGATCCCACAATAGTGGTTTACAATTTTTGGCCAACACAAGACACTAAAATAGTTTTTTCTAACTAAAAATTCACTTTCAGACACCTATAGCAGCTAAACCATGAGGAATTTCAAGATGATGGAAACTAGAGTTTCGTGAAATTTTTTCTATAGATTCTAAATATATTTTTTCCAAAATTTTTGGAATAATGTTGTACTTTTTTTTTCTATAACCCTTGAAAACTAGTTTTTTTCATAAAACAACATTTCTAGAAATTGACGCTCACCATATAAAGCATAATTTTTTTTCCATGGAGGATAAAATTATAATTCTTTCAAATTTAGATTTTTAACTCCGATATCTAGTGCTTCCACTTGGTTAGATAGTGTTTTAATGAATATTTTTTCCTTAATTAAGTTTCAAAGTCAAACCAATTACAATTCGGATATAGATAGACCATATAACACGTAACTTTTTTTTGTATGTATCGAAATTCAAAATTTTCTTTTTTGTTGGATCAAGGACTTCAGTATCTGTTGCACTCATATTTTTCATTTCTTTGATAATCTTATATTTTTTCACATGTGCATAATAGAGAGCTTGATTTTTAGTGAAAAACCTACATTCACAAGAAATAAAAAATAAATATAATAATAAAATTTAATTTATTTAAAATTATACTTTTTGGGAAGCTTATAAGAAGTACTACATATAAAATAAATAAATAAATGAATTCATTTGATCCCCCAAAATGTAAACTAAAAGTGGTTTTTTATCATCATTTTGATAGGTGTAAAGGAGACTTTGTTAAAGGTATGGTTTAAAAGTAGTGGGGTTCTATCCAAGAGGGTTTGATCTAAGGTAGTTTGATAAAACTCTCTTAATTGGAATGCTTTAAATGGAACTTTTTAATGTTTAAATCATTAAATTTTCTAAAAATGTGTGATTTCAGCAAAAATTATAATCTATGAGAAATTGTAAACTAACTTTGTGGGATCACCCAAAGGGAGTGACTGAGAGAGAGACCTGAGAGAGGGAGATGGGGTAGGAGGGAGAGACTTGAGAGAGAGAGTGGGTGAGTGGTCATGGTTTTGGTCATGGCCAAGGGGTTTAGGTCATGGGTAGATGAGAGAGAAAGAACAGAAAGAGGGAGAGAGAGGAGGAGTGGAGACATAGAGGAAGAAGGGTAGAAGGAATGGGGTGGTGGTAGAGGGAGATGGAAGAGGAGAGTGGAGGAAGAGGGAGAGTGGAGAGACAGTGGAAGGAAGAAGGAAATGGAGAGATAGATGGAGTAGGGACGGAGAGGAGTGAGACTGAGAGAGAGGGTGGAGGGTTTAAGGGACAGGGAAGAAGGTGGAGGGAGAGATGGAGGAAGGAGGTTGGCAGAGGGACAAAGATAGAGAAGAGAGAGGCCAGAGGGATGGGGTGAGACCTGAGAGAGAGGAAGGTAGTGGAGAGAGAGATGGGACCAGAGAGGGTCAAGCATGAGGGTAGAGGGGTTTTAAGGGTTTATTTATGGTTGAAAATGAAGGAAGGGGGAGATAGAGAGATTGAGTGGAGAGACCCAAGAGAGGGAGGGGGTGGAGGGAGAGGGCTTATGGTTTAGGGAGAGAGATGGAGAGGGAGGGAGTGGAGATAAAGGGAAGAAGAGGGGAGAGAGAGAGGATAAAATGGAGGTGGAGGGGTGGATGGAGAGAGGAGGGAGGGAGAGAAAGGAAGAGATAGAGGGAAAGAGGAGACCAAGAGAGGTGGTGGAGGAACGGGATGGAGGAAGGAAGGATCATGGCCAAGGCAGAGGAGGAGACATGTATGAGAGAAAGAGAGAGACCTGAGAGAGGGAGAGAGGTAGGAGGAGAGACTTGAGAGAGAGAGAGAGAGAGAGAGAGAGGAAGGAGAGGGAGAGGGAAAAAGAGAGGGAGAGAGAGAAAAGAGGGAGAGAGAAGAGATAATATTTAAATATTTATCTATTAGTAATATATATATACAATTAAAAATATAGAAATAATATTTAACTATTATACATAAAAATAATATATATATTATATACTTAGAATTATCATAAATTATACTATAAAATTATTATAATCTATATTGTATATTCTAAACTAGAATATATAAAAAACTATAAACTATTTATTGTACAAAATTTATAAAGTGTATAACATTTTTAAAAATCATATTATAAACGAAATCAAATATCTAATTCAAAATAGATATCCGATTAGGAATCGTGATATCCGATTTGAACCGATATTCGATATTTCGACACAAAATTTATTGCCTAGGGATTTCAGCCTTTCCAGTTGCTTTGAATTGGCTAGACATGCCAATCCTAAGAAGTCAACACAAAAACGTGTTTAACAACTTACCTTGTATTTCTAGACTTCGCCTATGTGGCTAACAATTTTTTTTTTTTAGCCAAAATTGATGAAAAAAAAAGGGGTGTGTAGAAAAAATTCTCAACTTTCCACCAATATAAATTATTCTCTACTTTGAATTTAATAAATAATTATTATTCATTTTCTATTAGAATTACGACTAAAGTCCTGATTGATAGGCCAATTGAAAAAATCTATAACTTTCAAATGGTATCATATTTTTTGAATCCAAAACATGTGTCACATTCTATGCTTCACATTCTATGCTTCACATACTATATTATTAAAAAAAATGAATTTCATGAAGTTTTGACCAAGTTAAGGTGGTCAGACATATGGGTTTTTTATATTTTTTAAAAGTTGTAATAAAAAAATCATAATTAATTATTTACTTGGAAAAAAATTACAAAACAATGTCACATCTAGACATGATTCCTCTACTTATATCTAAAATCTTATAAAAAAAAATTATCATTTTATTGTGGTTAGGGTAGTCAAACATACACCTACTTCTTATTTTTTCCCTGAAATTTAAGTACTACTGCATTGAAATTTCAAATTTTTGTTGGTGTAATTAATATTTAATTACACTTTAGCATAAGTTTACTTAGGCATATTTAATTCCTAAGTTATAGGTTCTTATCTTTATCTTATTGAGCTATCTTGTTGCTCAAGATAAGATTAGGTTTATGCATCTTTGCTTTTATAAAGAAAATTATCTCTTTTAATTATTGGTACTTTGAATATATCAAATTTGCACATCTTTTGCAAATCTCTGTTTTTTCATTTTTCTCCTGTGTGGAAGGTGAATTTTCTAGTTTGCAATCAGATCTTGGTTTCTAAAATGGTATCAAAGCCTTGATTTGCAGCCCCTTCTCAGCTTTTTTGGATCAGATCAAGGTTTTTCGTTGGATTCAGAGTGCTAGAAAAAGTTAGAAATGACTTTTATTTCATTCATTTTCATCACTGTTTTCCAGATCTATGAGGGTTTCAAGCTCGGTGATTTTTTTGATAGATCTGGGGGTCACCTAATTTTCAAAGTACTTTGGGGCCAAACGGATCTCGCAGTTGGATTTGTAGCACCCAAAAACCCCTATTTTGATATAAAATTTGTTTGATTTGGACACAGTCATCCGAAGAGGAAAATTTATTTTTTCCCAAGGGTCGTACGGCCCCCAGGCACAATTTATGAGGCTCAAAGTACAAAAAAAAATAAAAAATTATTTAAAAAATCCAAATTTATGCACAAGTTTTTGTGCAACCAATTTACAGGCGGCCACCACTCGCCCGCCACCCAATGGCCTCCCACTGGCCATCTTCCCACCACCGCACCCGGTAGTCTCCACCCACACACCGCTCAGCTAGTTTTAGCCACCTGCAGGCCACCAATCTTCAACCTGCCGCTCATTCCAACACTCTAGCTCCACTGTGTTGGCCCTCAAGGGCTCCAAAGGCCTAGTCGTAAGTCTTATAGATGATTAGGAGCCTATTTTCAGACCTTGACAGGTTTCAAGCACCTAGCGTTGATTCTATGGGTGACCAGAGCCCACGCGCCAGCCCTAGCCCTGGTCACATGGGTGACTAGGGGCCACACCGAAGCCCCTTGGCCACCAGCCCACTGGTCCACCCAGGCGACTAGGGGCTCTTTTTTTTAGCCCCTGAGGGCTTATGGCAACCAAATCAAAATTTTTTGGAGCACTTTCACAGAAATGGGTGTAACGTGGGCATATGATGTCCTTTTTTTGCAAACGAGATATTGTCAAAAAGTTGTTTCGATGCTCTATGCAATGGTGTAGGTTTTATTTTCTATTTTTTGTTTTTTGATGTCTTTTCTAGCCTCAAAAGTCATATGTTTCCGTTTTCACTCCGGGAAGCATATCTTTTGACTCACTTATCCATTTTTCATGATTTTTTGCAACATGGAAAAACTAGTTTCAGCCTCTATGCATATCTGAGGTCATTTAAAGAATATGTGTACCTTATTTTATGCATGCATTCATTTTTGTTTCATACACTAGGTTTCATTTTCACTTATGTTTATGTAGTTTTGCATTATCTCTTTCTATAATCATTGGGTATTGTAATAAATGAATTGAGATAAAGTTCCACTAAGGGGGTTCTCACATCCATTCTTCATATTGGTGATAACTCACATAAGTTTGTCTAGTTTCTTATTGTCTCCTTTTAGCTTCTTTCTTGCTTAGTTGGACACATCTTTGTTTTGCTTTGGTTCACACTTCACATTGGGATTTTATGGTTCTTGATCCGCATTGGTTCAAATCTTTCTCATTTGAAGGCCATGTTTTTATGGTTAATGTTCTAGAATCTTGATGGTACTCATCTTATGGATAGTTTTAGTTTCAGTTTGGCATTGGCTTCGAGAGAGACAACTTCTAGATTTTGTCATCATTATGGTTCCTTTCATCCTTTCATCTACTATTGCTTACAGATTCCAGGGTTGATCCAGAATGTGATTTTCTAGTGTTCCTTGGCATCGAGTCTACTGTTGCATTTGTGATTCCATTTTTGGTTTCAGTCACTAGTAGAATTTGGGAAATAAATGACTACGTGACTAAAAATTTTCGTCACATGACTAACACTAGTAGAATTTGGCAAATAAATCACTAATTTGATCATCATAAGTGACTAATTTGGTCATTGGGTAAAATCACAACTAAATAATTGGTCAGACGAATAAAAATGACTAAATAAATGACTCTTACTCCTCTATTATTTTTTTCTTTTGAATTTGATTATAATCCATAGAGCTTAAGCCCCCCTCATGGGACCCTACCTAAGCAGGCCATTTGGCTGCCTAAGTTGCTTGGTGCACCAAAAATATCTATTTGCATGGAAGGCATTGCCTCGCAGTGCAGTCTTAAGGGCTTCACATATTTTATAAAAAAAAATTAATATTTACATTCTTTAACTGTTATTACTCATTGTGTTAATGAATCATTGATGTTTTTAACTATGATTTGAAGCCAGATTGATTTTACTATTGTTTTAGCATGTCAAATGTATCAAAGAGCAATTGTGGTCAATTTCACTAATAAAATATGATTGAAACAATCCAATTGCATTTTGAGGGCTATCTTTCATTTCAAAACACAAATAAAGATGACTAAATAATTAGTCACACAAATAAAAATGACTAAATAATTGGTCACATAAATAAAAATTACACAATATGATATTATAGTGGTTAATTATTTTTTTTTGGAATTACAGGAGTGGATTGTATTATAATATAATATAATATAATATATATAATAAATATTATATAATATTATATTAAATACTAATATTATATAATAATATAATATTAAATACTAATATTATATAATAATGTAATATTATAATATTATATTATATTATAATATAATATTATATAATATTATATTATATTTATATTATTATATAATATTATATTATAATATAGTGTAATATTATGATATAAATATAATATTATAATATATTTAGAAGCGAGAGATTTAATTTTGAAATCAAAATCAAATGAAGTAAAGAAGTGGGCAAGTGGGCAATGGTATTTGATTTTTCTAATAAAACTCATAAAAAGGTACCTATTTTCTTTAATACAATGTGAAAAATCAACCATTCGGCCTAGGGTAATGAAAAAATGCTAAATCAAAAAGAAATCGAGCCCTAATCTCATTTCATTTTTCACTTGTATTTTTGGAGAAGAAACTAAGTGCTGCCATGCCTTGGTAGGGTTTGAGTGTCGAATGGTGATTCATTCTACTGTTTCTGATGATTTTCTTGAAAAAAATCCTACAAGGTAAGTCTTTGGTTTTGAAACTGAAAAGTATTCTCCATTTTGAAGCATTTTATCGAGACCACTTGGTCGCGGCTAAGTATTTTTCTATTGTATTTCCTTTGCTTACCATTTGTTGATATCTCTCCTCTTTGTTTGACCGCCATTAGAGTATCTTTGAGGCTCATTTTTGAAGACTTTGGAGGGCGTCTCCTTTACAACAATCTTGTGTAAGTTTCATTATTCTTATCTCTTAAATTTCTATGAGAATAGGTTTAATTTGAGCTTAGGAGAGGCAATATGATAAAAGCCCTTGTATCTCCCTACGCAAATCTTGATGGGTTACTTTCTGCAGAAAATGTAAAATTTGTACTCTCAACTTACTATTTTCATTATTTTGAGGGCTTTATGTTTTCTAATGGCTATGACCTTCATAACATTCTAGGTATTTTTCTTTCTATTCATTTTCTCTTCCTCATGGCTATGTGGTAGAGACCCAATACTCAATAAAACAAACTTTTGTATACTTGGCATTTCCACAAAGGAAACTCCAAAAATTTACATATTATAAAGAGAAAATATTGGACACTGTGAACCAAAAATATATTGTTCATATATAAATGGCATGCCTTGAAATTATTTCTTTAATTTTTTTTATGCTCTTCATCCAAGTAAAGTGTCTAATTGTAAATGGGATGAATGACAGATTGGATAGGAGCAACTAGAGTGTGTCTAAATTCCTTTGAATGCTTCTTTAAATAAGCCTCTAATTTTTGTACATCCTCTCTATGAAAAATATCCTAGAGAGCACCTTCATAATTGAGAGAATTATTATATTTATTGGAAATATTGGTTTTAATAGAGGGCTTTGTTTCAACTTCTTTCCATTTAATATCACAACTTTTGGCATTTTCACAGAATTTGATCTTTTGTAAAACACTTTTCTGATTTTGGTTTGTATTACATGATGACAGTTTTGATCAATGAAACTACCAACTTTAATCTCAGGTTGGATTTGGATATGGACAACTTCTTTGCCAAAGAGGTAATAACCCCATCAGTGTTAAGATTGGGGGGAAAATCTAACTTTCTTTTTCTTTTGAACATTTTATGTGTTCTTAAGAAAAAATAACTTAAAGATTTGCTTTGTAAATATTGTGTAGATGATGGCTCCATGTGGAAACTTTCCTTCCCTTGGAGGAATGTCTCCTGATAATATACATTTTTTTTTTTAAGTTATTTTCGTTTTTCTTAAATAATTTTATTACAATAAAATTTTCATTATCAATAGGCCTGGAACTTGATGGTCACCCCTATTTGTCATATGAAAATTTTATGACAGTTTGGTCATTTAAATGCCTGTCAAAAAAAATTGTTTAATTTATGAATTTTTATATAAAATCTTTTATAAATGCAATATCTTGAATAATCAGAAAACAATGATAATTATTAGTAATAAATATAAAAATCTACTGTTATAATTAACAATTAACAAAATTTTCTAAGTTCATATTAAAAAGAAATCTTGTTAAATATATTCTAAAAGTTAAAAATAATTATACTCTATTTTGAAAAGATTCTAAATTAAAATATATTTTTATAATAATATTATAAATCACATATATTAATATAAAAAATGATAACTATTATAAAAAATTTCAAATTTTCTAAATTCATATTAGAAAGTATTCAAAAAAAAGTTATATTCTATTCTAAACTAATTTATATTTTTATAATAAGAGTTATAAAATGATATATATTATAAATTAAAATACCATATTATATTTTACTTATAATATTTTTTTACGGTTTAATAAAAATATAGCAAGTCAAACTATACAGTCTAATAAATTTTCTAGTTATAATATACGGTCTAAAATTGAAAAAATGGTCAAATAGACCATTAAATTCAAGCCTGGTTATCAGGAGACATTCTAATATTTTTTTTAGTTTTTCTTAAATAATTTTATTAGTAGCTTAGTTTTTGAAGCAACCTTTCTTTTTTAGTTTTTCATTTTTTATTAGAAAAAATAAAATAAAAAAGAAAGGTTGCTTTTATATCTAAATTAGTAATTGTTAAATTAGAAATTAGAATTTAATTTAATTTTATAATGAAATTTAAGTTTTCTAGATATTGTGGTGATTTGATTTAAAGAATAATACAATAATTGAATCCAAAATAGAAAAAGTAGATATTATTTCTTTTGCAAATAGATTTCTTTTGAAATATCACTAATTCTATGCATTTTTTATTTATTAGATTTACTCGGATAAGCTAGTAATATATTTAAGATATTACTTTGATATTTATTCTTTTGCAAATGCATTTCTTTTGCAATATCATTAATTCTATGCATTTTTATTTATTAGATTTACTCTAATGCTTATGGGTATCTGCATTTAAGATATTCATTGTTTACTGTTATTTAGTAATATGTTTATGGACAATATAGAGCAAGACGATATTGCTTTGATAAGCTAGTAATATTTAAGATATGACTTTGATATTAATTCTTTTGCAAATGCATTTTTTTTTTAATATCATTAATTCTATGCTTTTTTATTTATTATACTTACTCTAATGCTTATGGGTATTTTCTTTTAAGATATTCATTGTTTATGCTACCTAGTAATATGTTTATTTTTTTATTGTTGACAGGTACAAAGCAAGGAGAAAATAAAAAACTAGTGCCTTACTAGATGCATTTACTGCCCATCTCATGTGCAACAGTGGCATCACTGAATACATTCATTCACACCATTTATTTTTAGTTTTTTTTCAATTTTAAAAGTATAATAAATCAGCAATTTGCATACTGCAAAAGATTTTGTATTCTTTGTAACATATTTTATATACATTTTGAATATATAGAGAGTTGTTTTCCAATGTTATTTCAATCCAAAATTTGATGATATTTTAATAACATAAGAGCTTTAAAGTTTTATATCTTACAACATAATTTTCTCTTGGTTTGCAATTTCGTAGACTAGTTATTGTAACAACATTCTCCAAACATAAGAGTTTACACACACATCTAAAATCATTAGTTCATAAATGACTAAATAAATGATTAACATGACTAAATAAATGACTAAACCATGACTAAATAAATAACTATAATGACTACCATGACTAAATAAAATTTATACTATGACTAAATAAATGACCAGTTAACAACAATCAATGACTAAATCAATGACTAAATCAATGACCAAATCAATGACCAAATCAATGACTAGATAAATGACTAAAATAGTTTAGTCATAAATTTGGTTGCATTATAAATGACTAGCAATAAACTACTAATGGTCATGTGACCAAAATTAGTCATTTATATACAACTTTTAGTAGATTATTTAGTCATATATTGTTTTTATTGTTCTAGTGAGTTGATTACAAAAGTATCTTTCCTTGCTTGCCAGATTTGGGGTTGCAGTGTTGCTTCTTCAGAGTTCTTCCAGTGATTCTTCGCAACAGTTCATCTCACTAAGGGGGGTTTTCCCACTAGGTTTTCTCTCTCTTTGTATTTGTACATGGGTACCTAATCAGGCCTTTGTTGTCGAGACCCTAATTTGCTTCTCCCTAAGTTGCACTTATGGGGGGGTGTTGGTGTAATTAATATTAAATTACACTTTAGCATAAGTTTACTTAGGCATATTTAATTCCTAAGTTATAGGTTCTTATATTTATCTTATTGAGCTATCTTGTTGCTCAAGATAAGATTAGGTTTATGCATATTTTCTTTTATAAAGCAAATTATCTCTTGTAATTATTGGTACTTTGAATATATCAAATTTGCACATCTTTTGCAAATCTCTTCGTTTTCGCTTTTCTCTTCTGTGGAAGGTGATTTTTCTGGTTTGCAATCAGATCTTGGTTTATAACAATTTTTACCAAATAGAAATTTTTTAAAAATAAACCTAGTAGTTTAGAAACTACATTCAATTTTCCACAGATTCTATTCTTACATATTTTTGAAATAATATAGATAACTTATTCAAATTTTTACGTCAAGTTGTCTAACTCTTATTTTTTTGAATTTTCATTACCGCTTAAGGGAATGTTTTTTTCATGATGATCTTGCACATACCCATAATAAAGATGAAAGAATTATTTAAAAAGATGAAAATACATGAAACAATGATGAAAATACTGATTATTTATGTTGGTTATTTGAGTTGTAGACCCCAAATCCCTAAGGTATGACAATTTCTCAAGTTCCAATGGTGTCAAACCTAGGAATATTACCACAAGCCTATATGTTTAGGTTGGGAAAACTAGGACCAATGATTGAGGTGGGTAGGACCTCCTTGAATTATGGTTCTACAAGACCAAGGGGATTTCCATAAGGTGCTAGAAATATTATTGAAACTATGATTGAACACTTCCTTACAACAAGCTATACCCTCTACATAGTATATCCTATAGGGGGTATCCCAACTAAAGTGTAGAAGGTAAAACACCTATGACATGAATCCAAATTTAAAAGCCTAAAGGTTGTTATATACTAAACCAGTAGGCATCACATGGAACATAATATCAAGTGTGATGGATCCCAAAGTGATAGGTAAATTAATAAAACTAATGGATTCATGGGTCACATTATCAAAATTCTTTGATGATAAGTTCAAAGTTATGGTTACAATTAAGTAGAGTTAGCTTTGATAAAATATAATAAATTACTCACTATAAATGTTTGGACAAGGTCAATTTTCCATTAATGCTTAATTTTGATTCAAAGATGCCCATTTTTCAACACAATATATATAATGTAAGGAGGAGGTAATTCATAATATGTAAATAAAATCTTAGAATTGTATCAACCAATAATCTCTAATAGATCAATATTCTTACCAAGAGTAATAGTATATGGAATGATGATTGTGTATAAATTTTTCCTTAATATTTTTCTGTGTTTCAAATGATTGTACTAAATACTAAAGAGATATTTTACTAGGATCACTCTTATATTGATGCAAAAGATCATGTCCTTTAGCTATCATTTTGTATGTGTATCCAATAACATAATGATCAAAGGACGGTAATCAATAAACCATGAGAAAATATCACAATTCTTGATATATGCATGAAGACAATGTCAAAGCAGAGAATCATAAGAATCCACATAATGATAACCTTTCCTAGACGACATCCAACATGAAGAATAATAAACATGAGATGCCAAAAATATTTGATTCACCTGTATTTTCCCTACTAATGATAAGAATTCCCAATTAAATATTTTATTCCTCAATTTGTTGAGGAACCAATTCCACATATCATGAAGTGTAACCCCTAGACCAAATGGAATACCAAGATATCTAGTGATTTGACCATGTTTAATCTGTTTCCATTCTGTAGGAATCCATGCAGGAACTAGATTAGATTGAACCATTATAATCGATAATTTCTATGGACTAATTGGGATGGAAAAAGGGGTTTTAGGGCCTCTTCATGGCTGCACTGTATTCAACCAAAAAATAAGGGAGGTTTGGGCCTCTTGCATCCTAGGACTCAAGGGGTGTGCTTATCTGCTAAATGGATAGTTAGAGTTATGTCTGGTAATGAACCATGGAAAATTTTGGTAAGACATTGTATTGCTCTTGATATGGCTAATAGAAGGTGGCAGAATGTGGGATGGCAGGATAAAATTCACCTTCCCTCGGCAATCTCATTATTTGTTTAATAAAGGGGTGCAAAAATTTGGAGACCTTTGGGACTTCTCCTCCCTGGATTGGATCAGTTGGCAAGAGGCCAAGCATGCTTTTAGTTTAACTAACAGGTTTAAAAGTTTTGTGGTTTTCTTGAAGTAACTAGTTCTTGTAGAGCTCCTTATGAAAATTTGCACCCCTCTATGTTGTAACTTCTTCAAGGATTGGCTTTGGCTAGGCAAGTACTCCGTCTTTTGTTTCCCTTTGAAGAAAATATACTTTGAACTCCTACCTAGTATGAATTTAAACCCAAGACTTAACAGGAAATGGCAGTGTAAACTTTTAGAAAAGCAATGGAGATTGCTAAGTGCGCAAATTTGGAGGTTGAAGGCTGAAGAAAATGCCCAAATTTTGACCTGGAAAATCCTGCATCACAAACTACCTGTAGGGGAGAGCATAAAATTTTTAAAGACACAAGCTGCCAAGCGCCCTTTTTGTCAGCATAAATTAAACTTGAAACATATATTTTGGGACTGTTATAGAGCAAAAAAGAAATGGAATATTGTTTTTATCCGGTTATTTGCTATTTTTGATCATGCTTTATGATGGAAAGAGGCTATGTTTGGAACTAGTCTTCATAAAAATATAATTGTTGATTCTATGAGATAGTGTATTTTGCTTCATCTTTGGAAAAGTAGATGTTTAGCTATGTTTGCCAATCACATTTTGCATCAGCAAATAGACATTCAAAAGTTTTACTCAGAAATGATGTTTCAATTTATTTTTCTATGTTTTCAACTAAGGAAGGATTGGAAAGGAAATGCTGATTATAGTCAACGTCTAGACATGATCAAATACCAGTTTCTACAACACTATGAAGGGGACTTCCATTGTGCCAAGCAGTTGCAATTATTTTTCAAGTTTAATATGTAATCTGTATGTTGTAATTTATGTTATGTTTCAAGTGAACTGCTGGTTGATACAGACCTTCAGTTATTATTGGTTGTAATGGTTATATGATTTCATTGTGAGTTGTACTCTTGCCTTTATGGGCTGTTGTGTTCTTTCCTTCGCTGTCCATTTTTTTGGGCTGCATTTTTTATCTTTTCATTGTATTTTTACCCGCTTTGTTCAATATAAAAAAAAAGAATCCACGTAATGAATGATCTAGAAAAATCATAAGCCAGGGTTAGGTAGGTATGGATATTTTTAATTTATCAACCTTAAAAGGTCTAAAAACCAACTAAATATGGACAACTAGAATATGAATGAGGTAGAGGCATATAAATAAAAAATGTATTCCATATTTATATATAAAAATTAAACCCTAGAGGCACATGAAGATTGGATAGGGTTGAATTTTAGAAGTATATTGGTATGTATTCTTAAACCCTAATAAATATATTCATGATAAGAAATAAAAATGAGCTTGATGAATTTAAACTGTCAAATCTAAAATAAAAGTATATAATTAAAAAATTAGATCTAAAAATGAAACCCTAAGGGTGAAATCAAAGTTGGGTAAGGTAAGGAAAGAAAGATCGTAGTACAAACCACAAAACCTAGATAAGGTGAATATATTAAGAATAGAATAGAAAAGGGAAATAAATCATAATAAGATTTAAAAATAAGATAAAATGATTAAACTTGATAACTTAAATCTAGAACCCTAATCAAGAAAGAATAAACTTGGAGGTGTAAGATAACCACAAACCCTAGAAAAGGTAAAGACATCAAGTATAAAATAAGAAAGGGAAATAAACACTCGTAATATTTAAGAATAAGATAAAATAATTAAAAGATAACTTAATTCTAAAACCTTATTGAAGAAGGAATAAACCCTAGAGGTGTAATATAATGTAAGGTAGACAAAAATATAATGGTTTCATTATAACCTAATTAATCTTATTTTGGGTAGAATCAAATAAAATGTAATAATTAAAACAATAATCATCCAAAGTAATAGAGTTTAGGATAATCATTACCATCAATTTAATTAAATGGAAAAAATAAGTTAAATTGGAAATAACACTAGCTAGATTCAAATGGTTCATGCATTGCATAAGATAATTAGACTATGGTATGCACTTTTAGGATGATTTAGACAAATATATCTAGTTTAAAATGTTAATATATCTAATTTTAGCTTAGATCCACATCTATAAAATTATTCTCTACACATGTAGAAGTGATCCTCTACACATAAATAAATTTATAATGTTGTAGGAATGATCTAACGATTCTTAGATTATTTTTCTACTTCTTAAACTATTTCAACCTGCTTACCTTTACCTTTGATATCTGAGTGCTTGCAAGGACTAGTGATGTTAAAACATCTTTAAGAATATTTTGAATATGCAAGATTAAGTTCTCCTTAGCCAAATCTCTAGGTTGACTATCTTTACAACTTTGGGTAAATATTTGAAGATAGCAAGTGTCTAAGAAATTTAGGATGATGTGCTATGATAAATTATCAAATAATTATATTGTGATGCTCTCATAGATGTTATGCCAATCAAAGCCTAGTGAGTAGTTTTATGTAATTTACATTTTAGTTGGCTCATAATAACTAAAAAAGTGGGTGGAAAACTTTTGAATTCAATTTTTAATTTTAAAAATTTGAGTGTCAAATTATAATTGTAGACTTTATCCAAGTTACATTTGCATTCACATATCTAATCTAGAATGGGAAAGTGAATTATTTATGAAATAGTATTAAAATCTAGAGTTACATGATGATAATAATCAATAACAAGTAAAGTTAAAATCTATCTTCTATAAAAATTAGACCATCTTACATAATATTATACTTTAAAGAAAATTAAATCATTATTGACCTAAAACATAAAAATATAATTATATAATTTTCACATTACAAATATATAACTTAATAAAATAATAAATAAATTATATATTATCTATAAATTATTATTTTTATTATTATATAAAAATTATTTAATAAGAATAATAATACATAATTAAAGTCTTTCACTTTATTTGAAAAATTATTTATTCTTTTTATTTTATTATAAATAATTTATTAATCAATACAAAATATATTTGAAATTTAAATCAAAAGAAAAATGTTATGCTAATCTCTTTGTACTTTATATTATTAATTTTTCATAGAGAAAAGACGAAACTATTAAAATTGTCGAAATGAAAAGACAATGCCTTGGATTTTCAATAAACATTTAGGTGACCTAGTTATTCGAAATTTATTGAATAGGAACAACGCTTTAAGAATGAGTAATTTTACTTTTATTTTGCTATTGTAAATTTGTTCTCTATTTTTTTGAGTTCTTGGGCAGCAATTTCTACTGTTATTTCATTTTGTTCTCTTTTTTTAGCTATTTGGTAGCATTTTGACATTGTAATTATGTTTCTTAATCTAATCAAATAAATAGACATTAAGATATTTATTCTTCATGTTTACTTTAAGGTATGTCCAGTAATTTAAATTTGCTTTAAAAGATGCGTATGAAAAAAAGACAATAAGTTGGATGAAATTAATTGCATATCAAATATATAATATTTGAAATATATTATGTGTAGATAGATTCAATTTGTACATAGAATTTTTAGTTATTATTTTAATAATATGATATTTATTTTATTTTATTTGTTTAACGAGGGGAATCGGGTGCAGCACGGCCCTCCATATAACCTCCCACCGCCGGTAAACTTTTTACCATGACTGGCAGTGCTGGCGGGACACACCAACCGGTACCACGGGAGCGCCGGAGAGTCGAACCCATGGTGGGCGCCATGGGACAGGGAACACCTTAACCAACTTAACTCGGATCAACACCCCAATATGATATTGAATTTAAGGTATTTAAAAATATTTAATTAAAGATTTTTTTTTAATATAATTTATAAATATTGTATTCATATAAGTATTTATGTGAGACTAATATGGTTTTTCGTAAGTATCTATTATAGCTATACAAGTGTCTTATAAGCATACATGCCCACAAAATAATAAATGGAATACCAAGAGTCACTACTTAGAGATCAACCTTATTTAGAACCATGTTCACATTAGAATCAAACAATGGGAGACCAAGAGTTGTCACTCAAAATTCTACATTAGATGTCCCTATGAGGTTTTGAAAGTAGGTCTTAATAATGAGAATCTAATGCTTTAATCAATTAAACTCAACCTCTTGAATCGAAGATTAATTTTAATTTTAAATACTCATTTTATATGATCTCCACTTCTACATCACTCAAGGGTCGATACATAGTGTATTATTTGTATGCTTCCTTTTAGCATGACATTTATTGTTGTTCCTTAAATTTTATTTTTAAAATTTGTATAAAAATAGTAAACTAAATTTCAAATGAATATGTTTTAAAATAGTAAAAAAACATGATCACCTAAATGACATTATGTTAAAACAAGCAACATAAATTAATTAGAGATCAAATAGATGTTCTATGATTAATAAAGGTCTTCACGCTTTTGGAAAAAAAATTGTGTGCACCATCACTATGTTTATGAGCTTGAGCTTCATTAAAAAGTAAAAAGAAGACACTTCAAAGAAAAATAGTATCAAATGTACTGATAGGATTATTCCTCTTATCATGTATAATATAATATAAATCACAATAGTCTGTGTCTGTAATGCCCTGTCTTATAACCTAAGGAATGTTGCAATTGTGTATAAAGGTATAATAATTTATTTTTTAAAAGTAATAATATTAAGTTAATTAGTTGCATACATTCACTAAGTTACGTGACGTTACACTACTTGAGTTTCCATAGATGACTTTAGTATTTAGCATTGCTCGTATTTAATTAATCATAAACTTTAAAAGTAAACATTGCATATCATTTGAAATTCCATTCATGAAAGTATAAAGTACAAATATGATTCTTACATTGCATTTGAAATAATATTACAATACTCATTCATCTGATGAGGTAGATCAATAATAGTTACAATTACATTTTACAAATGTTCACCTCATAAACAATTGAGGGATGTTACAATTACAAGATTTACAATAATGCAAATAAGAAAGTACATATATGTATCCACGTACGAACTCTCCATCCATGAAGCTCTCGTTGCCATGATCATAAACTGGGGACCCAATGGAGTAAGGTGCACATTCCACCCAACCATGTGGTACCTGTAGGTCCACCCCCTGTGCTAGGAGATAGTAATATGGTTACCTAGATATAACCTATTCATCCTAGACACAAGTACATAACTAATTGATGGTTACATTGCTTCCAGATTTAAGAAAATCAAATATGCTAAGTACACAAGGTAAACTATTATTTTAGGTGGAGTGTCATCACAATGTTGCAAAGGTTACCCCGGTGTTTCTTCCTAGGTTCCGGCCCCCAACTTCGTTTACCCTGGTAACCTCTTACAAAACCTGGCCCCATTGCCAACTATTGCAGAATCAAATATCTTTTAAGGTAACAAGATATCGATTTGCCATTTCAGGCCTTCTCATCTTATACTCAAGACTATACTAGCTCTAGAGTCTATAAGCAAGGCATAAACATCTTATTAAATATTTTAATCTAACTATTGTGTTGATTAGTTATCACTGACTTACTAACTCTTTGTAAGTTACCCAGACACCACTTTGTGTGTTGGCCCTCACACAGAGCCACTACCCTAAACATAACAAAGGAATTCTAAGTTTTCTTAACTATGGTAGACAAAGTGTACAAAAATACAACATAAAATTTCTACACTTATCATAACGAACATCAATGTCCATGTTCATAAAATCAGGTGTCTAAACACCATACAAAAATCATGTACACAACCTTAGTCAACACAAGAATTCTACTTAACAATCACAATCCCCACGTTTTACAATTTGTCTGGAAGACTTGTACATTTAAGACATTCCCAATTTGCCCAATAAAGAAACACAATTTTAAGCAAATCAAGAAAAATAAATGTCTACTATTCGGATTTACTAAATCTAATCAAGCAATAATTTGAAGCACCAAAATTATTCATCTAAGATTTAATTCATCTTCCATGCAATATGAAAATCAGATCTATAGTTTGCCCAATTTCATAACCATATATAAAAATAAAATCTACATAATCTCAAAAATAACAGATTAATCTAAGTACAAATAACTTGTTATAATAATTTGTTTATTAAATGTCTATATCTAACCATTTAATAAACTATTTTATTTTAAATAACTCATTTATAACACAAATATATGTATTTATTTCAAAATTTTCTTAACATGAAATTAATATAATTATAATTATTATATACATATTTTATATATATAATATATATTACATATAAAAAATAAATATATAATAATTATACAAAATATAATTTTAAATGTTGAGTTTTATATTAATAAAGTAACACATTAAAATTTCATATAAAACAAAGTTATATACGTTAGGGTTTAAAACCCCCCAGTCGCCCGCAGGCTACGCTGTGGGTAGGGCCGCCATCGCAACCCGCCCACAGAGCTCAGCCGTGGGTGGGGCTGCCATCGCAGCCCTCCCCACAGGGCTTGGCTGCGGCGGCTGAGCCGAGCGCTGCCCGCAAGGGTAGCACTGGGCTCAGCCCTTGTCGTCGTCCCTCCTGTGGGGTCGGCTGCGAGTAGCCCCGCCACAAACAGAGCTACGGCTCTATAAAATTTAATTCATTTCTTTTTAAAATTAAAATAAATTATTATACAATAAAAAGAACAGACGGCTCTAACTTTGATTCCATTTTTAAAAAATAAATAAATCTCCCAAATCTGAAACTCGCCTGTACAGCGACAACATGACTTTTAATATAAAAAAGACTTCACAGTTCAATTTATATATAAAAGTATATGTACTTATAAAATATATATACGAAATCTACAGTGTTTTCATATGGAGAAATAAAGATTTCATATGGAGATATAAAGAAAATTCTACAAAATATTTTTGTGGGAAAATTGTAAAACTTCAACAGTACACATAAATTTTTTCCCCAAAACAATTCTAATTTTTAATTCCAGAGGTTTAAATTTCATTTTCCCATATATATATGATTTCCCTTCACTCAAACATATTTTCCAGAGAGAGAAATCTACAAAAGTTTTAAGAATTCAACAATTCCTTATAGAGAATAAACAGTAAACGATATTTCCCAAGAAATACAGAGATTTTAATAAAGAGAAACTTCTTTTTACAGGCATTCTTTTTAATAGGAAACAAATTATAAATCACAAGAGAAATACCTATTTTCCTTAGCTTCAAAATATGTCTGCAGAAGAACAACTTTCCTGTAGCTTCCAAAGCTTTTCACGAACACCAATTTCCAATATGCCAAACTAGAGAACTTCCACAAATATACAACAATACCAAAAAGGGAAATCACAAAATTCTTTCAAAAGCAATTTTAATAGCCGACTATGTTTTTCATCCCCCATGAAGAAAAAGGTAATCCTCTGTATTTCCCAAATCACAGATAATATCCAAGAAAATCCTCCACCCAAAAAGGCAATTAATTCAACTGGCACACATGTCGAGAAGAAGAAAATATCTTTCAACAACTTCCTGGCAATCTTTCCTTTCTTCCTCTTTCAAGATTTGCATGCTTTTAATTTATTTAAAATTTTCAATTTTCAAATGCAAATTTATTTAACAATTAAAAATGCAATTTCCACATAATAATTAATTTCAAATAAAATCTATTCACACATTTAAAACAATTTTAATTTAATTAATTAATTTATTTAATTAAATAAATTTAATCTTAGCAATCAAATTACTTAACTAAACAAACTAATTAATTAATTAATTAAAATGTAAAAACTAATTTTTAACATTTAAAAATGAATTTAAATAACAATAAATTAAAGAATACTATCATTAAAATTGACAAAATTTTCCGTTCATGCAATTGATCATATCAGAAACAAACAAGACCATCTATGACTCTGAACTAAAACTAACAATGTACTGTGACCGGGTTAAAGACTAGACTAGGATGAATCATGTTACTACCTCCCAATCAACATTTCTATTGAGTCTTGACACGCTAAGACCTAAGTAACCAGGTGGAGTTGGTGTCATGTACCTGCAATCTTGCAACCAAACAAATAACATGCATATATATAATCCATTGTACAGGCACACCATGTGGAGAAAATCACGGACATCACAGGGCACTCGCAAGTGAGTGATGCAACTCCGTTCTCCACACCAATACACATCACATCAGATTGATAAAATAAATAACAATTAGTCCATCATAAGCATATATAGCAATAGCATTTGAAGGAAAACATCTATGCTATATCAAAGCATGTCAGAAATCAATTATCACCATACAATGTATCATCAAATCACAAAGTGAATCCACTATCGCTCAAAATCAATGATCAAAATATCCAAACCAAAGTACCAAAGTCTAACAGTGTGAAAGCATGTAAACAAAAACATAAGCATAAATGGAGGGGTACTACATCCTCCCCCCTAGTATTAGGCTTGCTCCTGAAAGCCTGCGAGTAGATAGGGATAAAGTTCCCTCATGCGTGTTGCATCCTCCTAGGTAGCAAAAGCCTCATGGCTAGGATCCCATTGGACCCTCACCTAATCAATGTCTCGACCCCTAAGACTGAGTGTCCAGTGCTATAGAATGGCCACGGGCTCTAAAGCCAGTTGCTCGTCCTCTACCTGTAACGCATTCCAATCAAGTACATGAGAAATGTCGAGATGATATGGTGTAAGAACTGATACATGAAAAACATCATGAATACATGACAAACTGGGTGGTAAGGTGAGTCAATATGCCATAGGACCAATTCTCTCTAAGATCTCAAATGGTCCAATGAAACAAGGCGCAAGCTTAGAGCCTTTTCCATAATAGATTGGACTCTTTTTGCGGTTGCACTCGAAGAAACACTCTATCACCAACAACAAACTATCGGTTGATTCTATGTGCATCGGCATACTTCTTTTGTCTATCATGTGTTGCTATCAAATGTTCTCTAATACGGTCAACCTGTTGCTCCATGTCTTGAAGCATCTCGGGAACAAGTAAAACTCTATCCTCTAGTCGATCCCAACTTAGTGGAGTTCGACAAGGATGACCATATAATGCCTGAAATGGTGGCATACCTATGGAACTCTGATATCCATTATTGTAAGAAAATTCTACTAAATAGAGATAATCCTCCCAACGTGATTGTTGGTCCATTACATACATTCTAAGCATATCCTCTAATATTTGATTAACTCTCTTCATTTGTCCATCAGTTTGAGGATGAAACACTGAACTAGAGTTTAACTGTGTACCTAGAGCATGTTGTAATGAAGTCCATAGGGCTGATGTAAATATGGGATTTCTATTAGAAATAATCCTACGAGGAATCCCATGCAATCTAATAATGTCCTCCATGAATATCCTAGTTACGGATGAAGAATTATATGATGATTGTACTAGTGAAAAATGAGCTACCTTAGTCAATCGGTCAACAGTTACCATAATGGCATCATGTCGACATGATGACGTAGGTAACCCTACAATAAAGTCAATAGATATAATATCCCATTTCCATTCAAGAATCAGATGTGGCTGCAATAATCCAGTAGGATGTTGATGCTCAGCTTTGACTCGCAAGCATTCAAGACATCTCGACACATAGTCAGCAATATCATGTTTCCTACCAGGCCAAAAATACACTTGTCGAAGATCGACATGCATTTTCTTAACACCTGGATGAGCTGAGTATGGAGCTTGATGTGCTTTAGTCATAATTAATGTATGAAGACCATCAAAATGTGGTACATAAATATGACCTAAATGCCATAATATACCATCTCGTTCAAGGACATACCCTACAAATCAACCTTCTAAAGGTCTACTAGATTCAATCTCCGACCTTACTTCCTGATACAATCTATCAATAGGAAGTGCTACTAATATTTGACCTCTCAAATCTACTTCAAGAGTGGTAGCAGAAATTTCATGTCGACGACGACTAAGAGCGTCAACCACTACGTTCTCTTTTCCTTGAACATATCTCACTTCAAAATCGTACTCACACAAGAACTCCATCCACCATCTTTGTCTAGCATTCAAGTTAGGTTGAGTAAAAATGTATTGTAGACTACAGTGATCAGTGTGAAGTTTGAAATGATGGCCTAATAAGAAATGCCTCCATCGAACCAATGCATGCACAACTGCAACTAGTTCTAAATCATGTGTGGGATAGTTTAATTCGTGATCTTTGAGTTTGTGAGACTCATAAGCAATCACACGCCCATCTTGCATGAGAACTACTCCCAAACCCTCGAAGGATGCATCCGTGCAAACTACAAAATCCTTAGTAGGATCAGGAACAATCAATATAGGCACATTAGTCAACTTTTCTTTAAGTGTCTAAAAAGCCAACTGACACTGCTCTGTCCAAACAAACTTCTTCCCTTTTCTCTAAAGAGAAGTAATAGGATGACCAATTCTAGAAAATCCCTCAACAAACCGCCTATAGTAACAAGCTAGACCCATAAAACTATGCACTTCACCTACATTAGTAGGCGTGGGCCAATCTACAATAGCTTGAATCTTTGAAGGATCCACAACAATACCTTTTCAGAAATCACATGTCCAAGGTATTTTATTTCAATTTAAAAGAAATCACACTTCTTTAGGTTCGCATACAATTGATTTTCCCTTAAACATTGCAATACCTATCTCAAGTGTTCTTCATGTTGCTTCATGTTTCTTGAATAGATCAAAATATCATCGAGAAATACAAGGACAAAGCGATCAAGGTATGTACGAAAAACACCATTCATTAAACTCATAAATACTGATGGTGCGTTCGTTAACCCAAATGATACTACTGTGAATTCATAGTGCCCATAACGAGTATGAAATGCAGTTTTATGAATGTGAGCTTCAGCAATTTGTAATTGATGGTAACCAGATTTCAAATCAATTTTAGAGAACACATTAGCTCCCTTGATCTGATAAAAAAGATCATCGATTCTAGGCAATGGATAACAATTCTTAATTGTAACTTTGTTCAATTGACGATAGTTAATGCACAATCTAAGTGACCCATCCTTCTTCTTTATGAAGATGACAGGTGCTCCCCAAGGGGAAACACTTGGATGAATGAAACCCTTTTCTAATAGTTCCTCTAACTGGATACAAAGTTCCTCTAACTCCTGAGTCATCATTCTATATGGAGCTCTAGATATAGGCTCAGCTCCAAGAACTAGGTCAACTCTAAAGTCAATATCTCTCTTCGGTGGCATTCTAGGTATATCATCAGGGAACATGTCAGTGAATTCCCTAAGAATAGGATGATCATCAAGAGATATCTCTAAACTTTCACCTTCTTCCAAATCTGTAACTGTTGTTGCAAATATTTGACAACCCTGACGAAGACATCTCTTTAATTGCATAGCAGATATCATCCGCAAAGAGATAGGTCTTTGAACACCTATGATTTACACTTTCGTACCTAAATCATTAATGCAACTAACTTTCTTAAGTCGACAGTCAATCACAACACAATACTTGATGCTAACCAATCCATACCTAAAACTATGTCATACGATCCTAAAGGTGTAACATATAAATTTACTAAGGTAGCTAATGTACCAATTTTAAGTTCACGATTATGTACTAAGTTCTCTACTACTACTCTCGCCCTAGAGGCAAATTCTACCTACCACTTACTGCCTTGCTTTACCGCCACAAGACTACATCGCTCAATGATGGTCAGTGAAATAAAGGAGTTGGTAGCTCCGGAATCAAAAAGAATGGAAACACTAACACCATGTAACTTACCTAAAGTCTCGACCACTGTGTTCTAGTGATCGGCTTGGTGGTCATTAACCACAACATAAATTGTATGTGATCATCCTGCATCACCCACTATAGGCTCTAAAACTGTAGGTTGAGGCCTAAAACTAGTAGAACCTCTCATCGAACACTATCTAGCAATGTGTCCCTATTGTCCACACGAGTAACAACTTGTGCTTCTACCGAATCCTCTGCCACCCAAAGGTACATTGGATTGCTGGAAACTACCTCTACTGACAGTAGACTGAGCACTCTGTGTAGGCTGATCCTGTCTATTGCGCTTGTTGCGCCACTAGTTGCGGTTCCTTCCTGTTTGAGGACTATTACCTTGTTGTGGTTGTGGATTATTATTCTTTTGAGGTGTAGGTTGTTGTTTTACCCACCCTTTGAGGGTATCTATTGGTTCTTAGAAGAACCCCTTGTCTGTGCTTGTCCACCCCGTGGACTAAAACTTGATGCAAGAGCACTGCCAATCTGTACTTTTGTGTGACCACCTAACACCATAACAAGATTTTCCTCCACTATGCAAGCCTTCTCCACAACAACTTCCATAGCCTTTGGCTCAAAGACTCTGACTCCAACACTAATGTGCAGGCATTCAATCCCCTGATGAAGTGTTGTACCAGCATAGGCTCATCATCGCCAATACTTGCATACTGCTTGAGTTCATAGAATCTACATTCATATTGCTCAACAGATAGAGCCAATTGACGTAAATCATGGAACTCATCAACCTATCGTTGCCTCCAGTGTTCTAATAGGAACCGTGCTCTAAAACTCTCCAGAAACATCTCCCAAGACACTGACCCAATATCTAAGTGGAGCTTCTGCTCCTCCAGGCACCACCAAGTAGAGGCAAATCCTCTCAGATGCATGATAGCACATCTTGCTCGAGTATTGCTACCATATGGGTGCATGGAAAAGCATCTACCCAAGTCCAATAGCCAAGTATCTACCTCTAATCCACCTCCTGTACCATCAAAAGTAGGAGGCGTGCCCTTAATAAATCCTGCATGTGTCCTACAGTAATAACATCCTGATGCACTTATCATCTACTCTCCTTGGAGTTCTATCTCACTCTCTAACTACCTCCTGCTCAACTTCTTGTCTAGGTCCAAGTCAAGCTAGGACCTCCTCTAATAAAGGATGTATCTGTGAACCCTCTACTCCTGACTGTTTAGGATTCTATCCTTCATTCCTCTGATCCAACTGCTATGCCTGATCACTCTGATGAGGGCTCAATGGGGGAGTAACTTGAGGTATTGGCCCTCGGCCTCCACCTCGACCTCTACCATGACCTCTACCACCTCGTCTAGGCATGATCCTACACATGAACAATAACAAGTCTTAGATACTAATCAACCAAGGCTAACAAATAGCGACACTATCTACTAGGTCAACCTAATGGGCTCGCGATTACCCATAGCGTCTAGTGTTAGAAACCTTGGCTCTGATACCAATCTGTAATGCCCCGTCTTATAACCTAAGGAATGTTGCAATTGTGCATAAAATTATAATATATTTTTTTTAAAAGTAATAATATTAAGTTAATTAGTTGCATACATTCACTAAGTTATGCGACGTTACACTACTTGAGTTTCCATAGACGACTTTAGTATTTAGCATTGCTCATATTTAATTAATCATAAACTTTAAAAGTAAACATTGCATATCATTTGAAATTCCATTCATGAAAGTATAAAGTACAAATATGATTCTTACATTACATTTGAAATAATATTACAATACTCATTCATCTGATGAGGTAGATCAATAATAGTTACAATTACATTTTCCAAATGTTCACCTCAAACAATTGAGGGATGTTACAATTACAAGATTTACAATAATGCAAAAAAGAAAGTACACATATGTATCCAAGTACAAGCTCTCCATCCATGAAGCTCTTGTTGCCATAATCATAAACTAGGGACCCAACGGAGTAAGGTGCACATTCCACCCAACCATGTGGTACCCGTAGGTCCACCCTCGGTGCTAAAAGATAGTAATATGGTTACCTAGACATAACCTATTCACCCTAGACACAAGTACATAACTAACTGATGGTTACATTGCTTCCAGATTTAAGACAATCAAATATGCTAAGTACACAAGGTAAACTATTATTCTAGGTGGAGTGTCATCACAATGTTGCAAAGGTTACCTTGGTGTTTTTTCCTAGGTTCCGGCCCCCAACTTGGGCTACCCTGGTAACCTCTTACGAAACCTGGCCCCATTGCCAACTATTACATAATCAAATAACTTTTAAGGTAACAAGATATTGATTTTCCATTTCAGGCCTTCTCATCTTATACTCAAGACTGTACTAGCTCTAAAGTCTATAAGCGAGGCATAAACATCTTATTAAAGATTTTAATCTAACTATTGTGTTGATTAGTTATCACTGACTTACTAAATCTTTGTAAGTTACCCTGACACCACTTTGTGTGTCGGCCCTCACACAGAGCCACTCCCCTAAACATTACAAAGGAATTCTAAGTTTTCTTGACTAAGGTAGACAAGGTGTACAAAAATACAACATAAAATTTCTACACTTATCATAATGAACATCAATGTCTATGTTCATAAAATCAGGTGTCTAAACACCATACAAAAATCATGTACACAACCTTAGTCAACACAAGAATTCTACTTAACAATCACAATGCCCACGTTTTACAATTTTTCTGGAAGACTTGTACATTTAAGACATTCCCAATTTGCCCAATAAAGAAGCACAATTTTAAGCAAATCAAGAAAAATAAACGTCTACTATTCGGATTTACTAAATCCAATTAGGCAATAATTTGAAGTACCAAAATTATTCATCTAAGATTTAATTCATCTTCCATGCAATATGAAAATCAGATCTATAGTTTGCCCAATTTCATAACCATATACAAAAATAAAATCTACATAATCTCAAAAATAACAGATTAATCTAAGTATAAATAACTTGTTATAATAATTTGTTTATTAAATGTCTATATCTAACCATTTAATAAACTATTTTTTTTAAATAACTCATTTATAACACAAATATATGTATTTATTTCAAAATTTTCTTAACATGAAATTAATATAATTATAAATATTATATACATATTTTATATATATAATATATATTACATATAAAAATAAATATATAATAATTATACAAAATATAATTTTAAATGTTGAGTTTTATATTAATAAAATAGCACATATTAAAATTTCATATAAAACAAAGTTATATATGTTAGGGTTTAAAACCCCCGGCCGCCCGCAGGCTACCCTGTGGGTAGGGACGCCATCGCAACCCACCCACAGAGCTCAGTCGTGGGTGGGGCTGCCATCACAACCCTCCCCACAAGGCTCAGTTGCGGTGGCTGAGCCGAGCACTGCCCGCAAGGGTGGCACTGGGCTTGGCCCTTGCCGCCGTCCCCCCTGCAGGGTCGGCTGCGGGTAGCCCCGCCACACACAGAGCTAGGGCTCTATAAAATTTAATTCATTTCTTTTTAAAATTAAAACAAATTCGTATACAATAAAAAGAACGAACGACTCTAACTTTGATTCCGTTTTTAAAAAATAAATAAATCTCCCAAATCCAAAACTCGCCTGTACAGCGATAACATGAGTTTTAATATAAAAAAACTTCACAGTTCAATTTATATATAAAATTATAGGTACTTATAAAATTTATATACGAAATCTACAGTGTTTTCATATGGAGAAATAAAGATTTCATATGGAGATGTAAAGAAAATTCTACAAAATATTTTTTTGGGGAAATTGTAAAATTTCAACAGTACGCATAAAAAATTTCCCCAAAAGAATTCTAATTTTTATTTCCAGAGGTTTAAATTTCATTTTCCCATATATATATGATTTCCCTTCACTCAAATGTATTTTCCAGAGAGAGATCTACAAAAGTTTTAAGAATTCAACAATTCCTTACAGAGAATAAATAGTAAAAGATATTTCCTGAGAAGTGCAGAGATTTTAATAAAGAGAAACATGTTTTTACAAGCATTCTTTTTAACAAGAAACAAATTATAAATCACAAGAGAAATACTTGTTTTCCTTAGCTTCAAAATCTGTTTGCAGAAGAACAACTTGCCTATATCTTCCAAAGCTTTTCACGAACACCAATTCCCAATATGCCAAACTAGAGAACTTCCACAAATTTACAACAATACCAAAAAGGGAAATCACAAAATTCTTTCAAAAGCAATTTTAACAACCGACTATGTTTTTCATTCCCTGTGAAGAAAAAGGTAATCCTCTGTATTTCCCAAATCACAGATAATATCCGAGAAAATCCTCCACCCAAAAAGGCAATTAATTCAACTGGCACACATGTCGAGAAGAAGAAAATATCTTTCAACAACTTCCCGGCAATATTTCCTTCCTTCCTCTTTCGAGATTTGCATGCTTTTAATTTATTTAAAATTTTCAATTTTCAAATGCAAATTTATTTAACAATTAAAAATGCCATTTCCACATAATAATTAATTTCAAATAAAATCTATTCACACATTTAAAATAATTTTAATTTAATTAATTAATTAATTTAATTAAATAAATTTAATCTTAGTGATCAAATTACTTAACTAAACAAACTAATTAAATAAATAAATAAAAAATAAACCTAATTTTTAACATTTAAAAATTAATTTAAATAATAGTAAATTAAAGAATATTATCATTAAAATTGACAAAATTTTCCTTTCATGCAATTGATCCAATCAGAAACAAACAAGACCATCTATGACTCTGAACTAAAACTGACAATGTATTGTGACTGGGTTAAAGACTAGACTAGGATGAACCATGTTACTACCTCCCAATCAACATTTTCGTCGAGTCTTAACACGCTTAGACCTGAGTAACCAGGTGGAGTCAGTGTCATGTACCTGCAATCCTGCAACCAAACAAATAACATGCATATATATAATCCATTGTATAGGCACACCGTGCAGAGAAAATCACAAACATCACAGGGCACTCGCAAGCGAGTGATGCAACTCCATTCTCCACACCAATACACGTCACATCAAACTGACAAAATAAATAACAGTTAGTCCATCAAAAGCATATATATAGCAATAGCATCTAAAGGAAAACATCTATGCTATATAAAAGCATGTTAGAAATCAATTATCACCATACAATGTATCATCAAATCACAAAGTGAATCCACTGTCACTCAAAATCAGTGATCAAAATATCTAAACCAAAGTACTAAAGTCTAATAGTGTGAAAGCATACAAATAGAAACATAAGCACAAATGGAGGGGTACTACAGTTTCATTATTGGGATATGTGCTAATTTATCAATTTATGTAAAATAGTGTCTCAAGTTTAAGATGCTAAAAAAAAAAAAAAAATATTGTAGATAACATTCGATTGACACACATATATGTGTTCCTTAAACATTATGTGATATACCCTTTTCTCTCCAAGCCATATTCATTTCTTTTCTTTTTTTAACAAAAGGAAGAATGCCTATACATTATATTAGATATATACAAAGAAATTACAAAATGTATAGAGCCATCACAAAGACTGGCTTTGATCAGTTCATGTGTGCTTTTTCCAAACCCCAACACTGATATACAAACTTACAGGAATGACACTTAACCATTTACAGTATAGTTGGCAAATTACAAACCATATTCCTTTGTAGCCCTTCTCAAAACAACCCTATTCAAAACTATAAGTGTTGTTCATTTGCAGAGGTTTTTGCAAGAAATGATAAAACTATAAAAAACCTATTACAAACTGATAGTTTTCATAACTAGCCACAACCCATAACCATATTTTTAGGGCTAATATTTGTAAAACTTCAAAACCAAAACTTATAGGACTTTCATTCTTTCATGTGGGAGAAGCCAGTGGATTTTTCACCTTGGCGTTTTGAAGAATCCAAATTCACTTGCACCTGATGAGGAACCTACTGCACCAGAGGAACATTTACCAGAGGGTGGGAGGCATGAGCTTGCAAGTAGGCAATGGCATAATATTTCTCCCTTATGTTTATATCCATTTTGATGCAAGGGAAATTTGGATTTTTTTGCATTGCTCTTAGTAGGATTCTATCATATTTTCATTCAAAGGAAATCTTGATAGCATCATAAATCTCAATAAATCCCCTGTGCTACTTCAAATATTTTCTTGGAAACAAACCACCAATAAAGCCTTTCCTAGGTTAAACATGTCATATTCCTTCACCCCCTTAAGCAACACATTGTCCACTAAGAAATTCTCCTTCACTACTTTCTCTGCAATTTCCTCCAGATCATCTAATGACTGTAACAAATCTAAGTTAGATAGGAAAATAGACGACACCTAGGAGGGGAATAACACTCTCCTTGACTGAGGACTAGTGATCTCGACACCCAAAATTGTTTGCACGTAGTCTTCCATCTTGGAGCAATCTACATTAAAGATTAAATCTAGATTTTCATGGGACAGGAAACCAACAATTAGCCGTGTTTTCACTAACATCATGGGTACCATGAAATTCCATGGTTTATAATCCATTAGACCATTGGTAAATGCCCAATACCATTATGTAGAAGTCGAGCTTCACCACTACTTTTTGCCACACCCTATAAAATATTAGAAGGAAATAGAGCATATGCAGGAACCTCTAGAAATTTATGCAACGAAATGGCAAGGAAATGGCTTTTTAAAATCAGCAGCCATTAGAGATGGCGAATAACCATGCTTAAGGTGTAAATAATATTGATTTCTTGTGTCTTTTCCAAGCATTCTAATTATTTCAGCACAAAGCTCCAACCTCTCATGCACATGTGAGATTTTCTCGCTATGTGCTTCAACAGCAAAAAAAATCCTTGAAATGATCAACTTTCCTGTACCTGCAAAATACATGTTAGGGAAAACACATGCAAGATGCCACAATGATGGAACTTTGTAGTTGGTGTCATGAACCTTGCTGCTTGACCTTACAAATAACTTGCATTTGGTGGAAGCTTTGAAATAGTCTAGAGATATAGCTTTTCATATTTTAATATGACAAGGCTATTCTATATGACTGAAGTTTGTATTTTATGGACACAAACACAAATCAGAATTGAAATACTTTTTACCACCCTAAACTTATAACTCCCACCAATTTAGTACCTACAATTTACAAATTTGATCTTTCATAATTTGCAATTGTTGCTAGTAGTGGATATGCACTTATGTGATCTTCGTCATTTACTATTTCCACCTCCCGTAGATCACAACCCATGTTTACAAGGCAGTCAGCCATTTGATTTCCTTCCCAATAGGTATGTGATATATAATAGATTTCAAATTTTTTTAGTAATAACCAAACCTTCTGTAAAATGTATTTTAACTATCAATTATGAAGACTCCTTTGTTTGCAAGTATTTATGATTATTAGAGAGCCACCCTCTATGTGAACCCCAAGAATATTGAGATTCATAGCTAATTTCAAACCATGAAGCAAAGCCCGAGCCTTTGCAATATTATTCGTTCCACAAGGAAGGTGAATCAATTTAGCACCAATTGTTGAACCATAGGAATTACGAATACAAAATCCTACTCCTGATGTCTCTGGATTCCCCCTTGATGCATCATCAAAATTTAACTTAAGAAATCTTGGGGAAGGAGGCTGCCATTTTATTGAATTCCTATCAATTTTCAGCTTCAAAGATTGTTTGTGACTACCTTTGAAAGGCTATCCTATATGTTTCCATTGATTAAGGATGTTGACATCCTAATTTGTGAAAAGAGAAGTAACATTTTTATGATTTTGAACAAAAGAGTTTGTTACCTCTGATATAGCTTTCTCAAATTTTAACTAGATTTTCTGAATTGATTTTTTTTCTTTCTTGAATATACGCTTATTTTTTTCCCACCAAATGTTCCAAACTACTACTACTAGGACTAATCTCTAGATGCATGCCAATAGAGATGTCCTATATAGAACAAGCCAACTTGAAAAAAGGTCCTAAAGAGATTTAGGCAACGGAAAGTGGTAATTTAATTTTCCTTTAATGAATGACCAACAATCTTGGGCATAGGGACATTGTACAAACAAATGATCCACCTCTTCAAAAGTATCCTCACATAAAACACATTTGAATGGATCTACTATCCCTGGTTTCACTAACCTTTCACTTGTTAGTATCTTGTTTCGTAGAGCCAACCAAGCAAAAATTATAGCCTTTGGAAGCACTGTAGCATTCCAACAAAATGAACATGCTTGTTGAGATTGCAAATGAGTGTCATTTCTAATTAGTGCTTTATAACGTTTTCTTACTGAATAACAACCATCTTTTGAAGGTGAATTTTTTATTCAATCACAACACTTTCCCTTAACATGTTCTGCAACAATAATTTTTTATTAGTAGAAATAGGTGTATTTGAAAAATCTTTTCAAATTACTTTACCTGTTAAACTCTCTGCACACATAACATAACCCTTCAACTTATTGCCTCAATTACTTTAATCATTAATTTTCATCTTACAATATCACAAGATACTCCTATACATCTTAATGACTTTAGATTCTCTTACAACCTCTTAGACATCTCTCAAAATATTTGACAAATGACAAATATTAATAACATAAAATGAAATGTTTCATTTCACTAAAATAAATATATATATATATACAAATAATCAATAAATTATTAAAACAGAAAATAGAGAGAACTTTTAATCTTTTGAATATAAATATCTTGTAAATAAATAAAGCTAGTGTGAATAGAGAACTTATTGTGATTATGCCCTCTTCAATCCACTAGATAAAAAGTTAAGGAAATTACTAGTGGATGCAGAAGGGTTAAATTATTTTCATTTGATTGGTTAAATGCCTACTAATTCATTCACAGTGATATAAATGGAGAGATCATTAATATGCACTAGGGATCCACTCTCTATATATTATATAAATGGTAGTTATGTACATTGAGAACACAAAGATATAAAAAGGTAAATTTTATTCAATGTGTGTAGCTAATTTTTATAGATAAAAGGGTAAGTGCACCAAGATGGTTCCCAAAAAGGGGGAGTAAGTGGCCACTTTTTTCTAAAATCAAGAAATATTGACCTTGGATGTGAAATTGAGGATAGTTACACTCAAAATTTTGAGATGGAACAAAATCAAGGATTGAAGTGCTCTGAGTCTACTTTCTAAACTATTAATTTATTTTGAAAATGGTTGAGATTAAGGGTTTCAAAAGAGAGATGTACACAAATTGGTGTTGTTTTTGTCAGAAAAATATAATATATCAACTCTTGTACGACACTAGCACAGTGAACATTTTCGTAGTATTTTTAAAATCGCTATGATCAAAAGTTAGCTAACAGTATCTAGTTGATGCACAATTTTTCTGATAATTTTTTAATGAATATTTGATTTTTTACTAATTTTCTAAGTAGGCACTTCCTAAAAAGCAAAATCTCCCCATACAAATTTCGGAAATTAATTGAATTTTTTTTTTAAAAAAATTGTAGAATGGAGTCTAGTTTCTAAAAATGTAATTTATTTGAAATTTTGATGAACAATTAATTTATAACGAAAAAAAAACCAAACACTATTTTTTGGAAAAAAAAGAGACCATACAAACAAAAGAAATTATGGATGAAATGCTTAACATTATCAGAAAGTGAAAAAAATTACATTGTTGGATAGCTAAGAGAGAACCTAACATTACCCATGTGTTTAATTTTGTCAATATTGAACCAGATGCAATCCTGATGATGAGCACGAACCTGATTATGTGAAAAATTGTAGAATTTGCAAAAACAGGTCTCTGGTCATTGGGAATGCCCTCCAAGCCTTTGGGTTGGTATTCCAAGGCAAATACCAATACTAAGGCCCGGGGATTTCCAAAGCAAAATATAACGCAAATGTGTTATAATGCACTTGCATTGTCTTAGTTTTGACATTTCTTTTGCTTCTCCACGATACATGTCAAGCAAGACATAAGGTGAGCACATTATAACACGCTCGTGTTATGTCTTCCTTTATGTTAAATTCCACTCTATTGACTGTTTGTTGATATATTTGCATGTTTGTATGTACATGTATGTTGGTGTGTCATGTATGTATGTATGTATGCATATATGTATCAGTGCATGTATATTGTATGTATTCCTATATGTATGTATGCTTGTATGGATGTAGGATTGTATGTACATATGTATTATGCTTCTAGGTATTTATGTATGTCTTTAGAGGGAGGAAGAATTTTAAGAGAGAGAGAGAGAGAGAGAGAGAGTTGTCTAGGTAGGGTGGTATGGGGAGAGGGAGAGAGAATCTAAAGAGAGGAAGAGGAGGTGGAAGTGAGAGTTTAAGAGAGAGGGAGTGGGAGAGAAGGGGTTGGAGTGAGGGGGACCTAGCTAGGTAGGGTGAGAGGGAGTGGGAGAGAGAGGGAGTGTGAGTGAGAGACTCGAGTGAGGGAGAGGGTGTGGGAGGGAGTTCAACCTGAGAGAGGGAGAGAAAGAGGG
>VDFB02281492.1:644415452-644454395 GCA_007258455.2 Sequoia sempervirens
TAGTTCGAGTACCACCTAAAATATGATCAATTCCTTCCATGTGTACATATGTTGTTGGTTATGCCATTGGTGAATTTCCCAATAAGAATTTTTGTATTATGCCATTGGTGAGTTTCCCAATGAGAATTTTTGTGTTCTGACATTGGTGAATTTTCCCAATGTGCAAATGTGACAGACCATTTGATCCATCTTGTGTTTTAGATGAGTTTTTAATAAGATGTATATTTTTTGTGCGTCTGAAACTTCTGAAGAAACGTGGAATCCGCTGATAGGTGGACCCATTTCATAGAGGAAAGCGTGTGGAATACAGCGGGAACATGTGGAAGAAACGCGGAATTGTCCAGGCAAGGATGTGGGAGACGGAATCCTCAGTAAAGAGAGTGGAAGAAATGTGGAATGGTAGAAGAAAGCATGTGGAAGACGGCTTTACCCTTTTGTACAAGGAACGAATGTGGAAAAGAAGAGGAAGTCGGTGATGAAAGAAGTTACACTTAGAGAAGAAAGTCGGAAAGATGTGACAGAAGCATAATGGGAGAGTGGGAGAATAACAATAGAGTTGAGTTGTCTAAAAGGTATGGTGGAGAGTGGGGAGAGTGGGGTCATTATAATAATGATGTACATCAAACATTGATATAAATGATTAATAGTAAATTTAGATCGTAACAACAAATTAATTTGGTGTAAAGAATAGAGTGGAAGGTGTAAATATAGATAATATAAACAATTACAATAATTTGTGTTTAAAATGAAATGTTATTATTGTATAGTATTGTGAAAGTTTTATTTTATTTTAATTAATCTTATTCAAGTTAATTAATAATTATAAATTTTGAAGTAGTAATTAATTTAATTAATAGGGTTAAGGTTGATTGATATTACAATTATAATAAATGTAAAAATAAATTGAAAATAATATTTTATTGAATTTTACTGATGAAATGTGTTGTTATAGATGTCAAAAATAATTTGTCAATATGTTTTGTATATTTGGATGACTCAAACAAGGCTTTTTAATTAAAAAAAAAATGTTTTTTAAAGTTTTGGTTTAGATCCACTTCTATGTAATTGATCTCTATAGATGCAAAAACAATATTTGAAAGTGAATGTGGCTTTATACTCCACAAGAACAATTGAGCACTTCATAGAGTATTGTAACTCACTTGCTCTCATCTCTAATTTTTGAGTGCTTGAAATTACTAACAATATTTACAAACAACTTTATTTTTTTCAAAATTTACAAACAACTTTGATTTTTCAAAATATTTTTCAAACACCCAAAGGATATCTATCCATGTTAAGTAATGAAGCACTTTTAATTTTTCTTATCTTTGACACTCCATTGAAACCCACAAAGTATAAAGAAACATACAATGACTAGCATCCACCACAAAATTTGAGATAAATATGAATTAAAACCTACTTGAGTAGGAGTTATCTCCAAAGAAAAAGAAGTAAAATAAAGAGGGCATAGTTAGAGATTCCACCTATTATAGAAAGTGACACAAGGAACTAACTATGTAGAGTGGAAATCTAATTGTATGGATGGCTAAATGAGAGTGCTCGGCCTAGATGTGGAAAAATGTAAAAAGTGCTAAAAATAGATAGACATATGGAAAGAAGTGGATTGACTATGTGGAAAAGGACTCCATCTAAATGAAAATGAGATTCCAAAAGGTCAAGTCATTTTAATACAAACTAGTTCTAAATCTATAGATAGCATGATAAAATAAGTTTATCTTAGCATCGTAATAATGCTCTATATGGTACCAAAAAGTGATCATAAATATCATGGTTGCTGTAAGATAATAAATTACCTCCTTTGCAACTTCAACTTATGTTTTTGCACTCAATCTAGTGTGCATACCATTTCTATGTTAAAGGGCTTTTTTACTGATTTTGAAATGTTCAATGAGAAAAGGACCCCATAAGTTCCCTAAACATAGGAAATCATGATCAAAATCCTAATAAATTTCAAGATAAAAATATATCACAAGGACCCAAGCACCCTTGGGCACACTAGCCATCAACATGTAGCAACTGCTAGTATTAGGACCATATTAAATATTCTAAAAGGACATTTCTTCCTATCTTTTCTACCCTAATTTGATTGAGTTTCTAATGGTCATTTCCCTAAAAAATTATTTTAAATTCACATAAATTTTGGTATTCTTTCCTCTAAAATGCATTAGATTCCTTGTCAATGCAAGAATATAAAACATAGTATTTGTCTCTTCTCTCCATACACAAGGATTCACAAAAGTATAATTGAAAAGTGAAGAAGCTAATATCAAAGATCTAAATCATAAAATATTAGGGGCATTATCATCATCCTTCTATAATGAATCTCTTCTATTTCTCCTTTTCTTGATCATCTCTTATTTATTTTTTCTCTCTTCCCATTATTGAAATTTATAGGACCCTAGTTTCCTTCTCCCATTATCTAAAATCCTTTTTGTAGGCTCATACTTCAAATCTAAACCTTCTGCTTCATTTTCCTCTTGTCTAAATATTTCTTATGATCCATCATTCATCTTATTTGACCTCTATAAACATGTTTTTTTTTCAATCTATCACTTCAAGTTCTATTGAAGTGTACAAGATACAACACCTATGGAATGTTAATCCAAATTCAATAACCTAAAAGGATAATATACATTAAAGCACTAGACATCACATGAAACATATTATCAAATGTGATGGATCCCAAAGTGATAATTAAAATAATAAAACCAGGGGATTTATAGGTCACATTATCATAATATTTGATTATAAGTTCAAAACATGATAATAGTTTAGTAGAATCAACTCTAATGGCATCAACTATAATAGCACAATTAATAGTAGATGGAATAATGATTTGAGATGAATTTTTTATTAAAATGTTTCTATGTGTTTTTGGTGATTATTGAAAGGAAATATGCATCCACTCAAGATAATTTCCACATAACTCAAATAGAGAAATCTATTCAAATAAGTATTAAAAATCCACATGCAAAAGAATAGACAACATACCATCAAAGATGACAAAAGATATACCCTAAAAAAACCCTTAAAAGGGAAAAACCTACCCTCCAAAAGCATCCATCACTCATGTATTATTCAAAACTAAATATTACAATACATCTTCAAACCTCTCAATAAACACCTTTGAAACATCAAGCCCTCTATATGAACTCCATGTGAAAAAGAATGTAACCACACATTTTATGCAATACTTCAAACTTCACACATGCCAATAAGATATTGTCTCAACCCCTTAACCAAAATAACCAATTAGCGAACCAGCAAACCTTATACAACTACCCATTTGCTTGCTTTTATAGGCATAAACTCATAAGAAACTACCGATTACTATTGCATAAAACCATGTGACTAATACCATGAGCTTACAAAACCATTAAACCCCAAATATACTTTTTGGTACTAAGTTTTCCCAATATTAAATATTTCCCCAATGTGCAACCCCACATTAAATATTTATCACAATGTTAGATACAACACATAAAGTGGGCCCAAGAATGCTAACCCCTATGATGCAAGTATCCCTAGATCCACTAGGTGCACTAGAAACAATAAAATATTACATTATATTACTATGCAAGGTGGAAAACACACCTTTTCCTAACAGTCTCTTACTTGTTGTATAAATTGCATAAGGGGTAAACATGCAAACTCAAACATGAACAAGGGAACAATCCCTATAGCCACATATGGGATTAAAGAATCAAAGTGTTCAATATGCTCCATCAAGATACCTATAACAAGAATCAAAGTGACCACCATATCAAGCATGAATGCTCACATCTTCCATCATCCCAATGCACAAAGACAAGAAACCATTCAAAGAGATCCCACACTATCTTTCACAGAGAAGCATAATTCCTATGTCCAATTGATATCCAAAAAAACAAACACACAATCCAAATCTAACAAGTATGTATTAATAGCTATCAAGATATAAACACCATAGCCGAAATAACACCCACAATAAATGGTAACATATCCTTTTATCCATACCTCAAAGATATACAAATAATAACAAGTGAACCTCATTACATCAACATATACAACTCATAACATGCAATCCCAAGATCTAAGTGCCAAACTTGTCAATGAAAAACATACACAATTAGAAAATCCCACTAAATAGGTAATGTCAAATCTAAAATGATCAGGGAATTGAAAAATCCACCATTATCATCACCTAGAGAGTGTAACCAATATCATGTAGTACCAAAAAACATCCACAATGATATACAAACCCTAGAAACCAATCTGTTCTAATACTGTAACTCTCACCACAAGTCTCCATAGCTCTCCCAAGATCTTGACACTGAAAAAAGGAAAGAGTTAAAGGAACCTCCATGTTGTCACCAAAGAATAATGAAAAATACATGACCACAACATAATGATCACCATAGCTCTACACAAGACCTCAAAACCAATGTGATGTGAATATAAGCATCCAATAATAAGAACAAGACCAAAGAGAGAATCATGAAAATAAAAACCTATAGTTTGTTTGTAAACAAAGAGTTTGGCACCTAAATGTCTTTCTAGACCTTCTAGGGGTTTTCACCTAAAAGGGGAGAGAATGCGCCAAAAGGGTATGTGCAAGATCATCATGGAAAAAATATACCCTTAAGTGGCAAAAAATTTAAAAGAAAAATTAGAGTTAGGCAACTTGACGTAAAAAAATGAATAAGTTATCTATATTATTTAAAAAATATGTAAGAATAGAATATGTAAAAAATTGAATGTAGTTTCTAAACTACTAGGTTTATTTTTAAAAAAAATCTATTTGGTGAAAATTTGAAATTTCCATGCAATAGTACTTAAATTTCAAGTAAAAAATAAGAAGTAGGTGTCTATCTGACCACCCTAACCACAATAAAATGATAATATTTTTATATAAGATTTTAGATAAAAGTAGAGGACTCATGTCCGGATGTGATGCATATTATTTTGTAATTTTTTTCCAAGTAAATAATTAATTATGAATTTTTTATTACAACTTTTAAAAAATATAAAAGCTCGTGTGTCTAACCACTTTGACTTGGTCAAAACTTCATGAAATTCAATTTTTCTTTTTTGAATCCTATAGTATGCAAAGCATATAGTGTGACACATGTTTTGAATTCAAAAAATGTGATGCCGTTTGAAAGCTATACATGTTTTTCAATTAGCCTATCAATCAGGACTTTAGTCATAATTCAAATAGAAAATGAATAATAATTATTTATTAAATTCAAAGTAAAGCATAATTTATATTGGTGGAAAGTTGAGAATATCCTTTAAAAACCCATTTTGTTTCATCATTTTTAGGTTAAAAAAGTTCGTCAACCACATACTCTACACATACCCATCATATTGCCACTTTTTGGCCCATCATGATCCTGCACATACCAAAAATGCAATGAATGCATTCAAGGATTGATGTGATGTTGGTGGAATATGCCTAAATAAGATGAAATAAATGCAAAAAACTAATGAAATGGATCAATTATTGAATGTAAACTAGGAAATATGAAATGTTTGAAAACATAGTGTTGTATGCACACATGAACTAGAAGCATGCACAAATGAAAACAAAATTGAATGAGATTGAATGGGGTACAATTGGAAATTGAAAGTAGATCTAGGGGGGTTCTTCAATGTTGCAGAATTCAATGCTGATGCCAACTTGGACTCATTTTCCATACATGGTGAATCAATCCTACTTCTAGTAAAATCTACTAGAATAGGTTTCAGGATGTCGAGAACCTCAGAACTATAGAAAATTCTTTTTCTAGCCTGATAGTGGGACTCATTCACCATAGATGGTGAATCAGTCCACCTACAACAATCTAAAAAGTCAAAGGTCAACTCAATGGGTCCCGGTCTGCACTTTTCTGCTTGTCGGGTTGCCATCCATCTGAATCTGCATAAAACGGGCTAAAAAGGGGTCTTCAAGCTCCAATTAGGGTTATGTTGACTTTGAAGACTTAAATGACTTAGATGACTTAGATGACTCTGCAACACCTTTTTGGCATCTTTCTCCTTGAAAATTCTACATACAAGACCTACAAACACACATGCAAAGAGGGGGAAAAAGGGTTAAGGGTTAGAGTATAGGGGTTTGCCTTGGTCAAACCCCACTTTGGTAATCAAACCCTTAATGATGAAATGAAATGTGAAAGGAATGATGAAAAAATAACATGAAAATGTCATGGAATCACCAAACCCTTATTGTTGAAGTCTGAAGATATGTCAATGGTTGCTCCAAGATGCTTGATAATTTCTTGATTGAATGATGCTATGATGCTTGAGTGAATGCTTAGATGGATTGAATGCAATAATGAATACTTGAATGAATGGGGGTTAAAATGAATAGACAATCATGTATTTATACACAATTATGCCCTAATTTCCTAAAAATACAACATCATCAATCGACCTTAGGTCTTTAGGAATAAAAACTTGTTAGTAATTTGAATTTATTTTGAATTTTGTGCCAAGAGGGACTCATTTTTCACCCTAGGAGAATGGGTCCCACTCAAGGCATATGAGTGGGTGTTAGGAATTAAGTTTTCTTAAATGATATTTGTTGGGTTTTTATTAAAAAATACACTTAATAAGGTTTGTAAGTGCGTAAAGGGGCCAAATAAAGTATAATAAAGGTGTATTTGTTGATGACAAGTCTAGAAAAGCATGATATTTTGTTACAAGACTTTACAAAACTTTAAAATAAGACTTGGTAAGTGATAAAAAAAGGTTATATAGGTGAATTATAATAAGAACAGTCTAGAAAAGTGTGAAAATGTCTTACAAGACTTCACAACACCTTTACAAGACATGATAAAGTCTTAATGCTTCATAAAGATTCAAGACCTAATGTGAATATGTGGGCCATATTACAACATTAAATCAAGGAAAAATAAATCAAAATAAGCACAAGGAGGGAAAAAACTAGAAAAAGTAAAAGGGTTACTTTTTTCATGTCCACAGTTAGCCCCCACTTTAGTGAGAGGATGAACTTGCTTGAAAATCACACTAAAGTAAAGCAATGCATCTCAGGAGGGGTTTGAATGTACTAATGCTTCATGATATGGGACAAAAATGATCAAGATGTATGATCAAGCCCCCAAGATGAAGATCCCATGGAAAATAAATCATAAGCAGAAAGGAACACACATGAAAGTGATGAAAAAGAATGAAGCTTCAATCATTTGTCCAGTTCGTTGTGGATTAGATTTAGGTTGTTTGTTTAGAACAAGAAATGTGTACTCACTCTGGGGTGACAAAAATCATGGTTGGTCACCAGGTGAGAAATCTTGAATATACTCACTTTGGGGCCACAAAAATTTTGGTTGTCCGAGGGGTGAGAAATCCACATGGTGGCTATGGGGAAAAGTCATGCCTCAAAATGGGCTTTCTTGCTCAGCCATACTAAAGAACTAAACCTCCTGATAACTTTAATAAGGCATCACAAAGGGAAATGTCATTTCATGCTTCATGAGACAAGCAAAGCTTTGCATGCTTATAACTCATCAATAAATGCAATGGCACCACATGCATGCAAGCTATGATATGCAAGGTGGCCATGTCAATGCAATATGCAACATGCAAAATAAATGTTCAAATGAGTCTTGCTAAGTTCATGCAAGGTCTTAACTTAGGGAACATTGTGTCTGATGTCTTCAAGAGAGGACCAGTCAAAGAATAGAATATTCGCAACTTAGGGGATGCAGTATGACACATCAGGCCATTAAGAAGAATGTAATATGCTAAGATAGATCATGCTTATGGACATCACACCGAATGTCATCCAAAAAGTGACAAACACATCAAATAAAATAATAAGGTTGCACTAAGAACCAAGAAAAAGGAAAGATACAAATGAATAATGCCAATATATGCCTCCACTTTAAAGGAATTGCTACACATCGTTCTATGAGTAATTTCTTTAAAGTAGAAAAATGCATAAAAAAAAAATGAGAGCTAACTTGAAAATCCCTTATGCCAAGTCATACGTTTCCAAGTAAGGCTTTTTCATTCAAAGGCAAAGGAACAAAAGAAAGAGGAGTTTCCCCCAAAAAAGAACACACCAAAAACATAAGGGGTCTATGGATTTTGGGTCAGTATGTTCGTTGCTGCAATGTTTTTATTAAAGAGCTCAAAACTATCATCATTCCACAAATACACATAGAACTAGATGAATGGCACAAAGAGAGTGAAAAGAAAGGAAAAATAAAGTGTGTTTTGGGTCAACATGGAAGAGACATGGGATATCTCAATGCTTTGCATTGTCCCCAAAAGGAAAACACAAGAAAAAAGAAAATGGAAAGAAGAAAGAAAATGAAAAGATTTTGGGTCAATATGAGAGAGAAATTGTGGTCTCAATGACTTGTGTCATCCCCAAAAGGAGAAAACAAACAAAAGCGAAAAAGAAAATTAAAAGGGACCGATTGGGTCAACATGCAAGAGACATAGGGAATCTCAATGCTTTGCGCCATCCCCAAAAAAAAACACAAAACAAAAGAAATGTATGACATATAGAAGAATGGAGGTACAAATAGAGGAATTGCAGAAAGAGAGACAAAACATCAAACATCACGTTATAGAGAAACACAATACACACATGCAAGAAAAAGAAAAGAAAATGCAAAAGACTAGTAAGGCAGATGTAGGTCATCCAATGAGAAAATCATTCACCTCCCAATCATGTTTAGTGTATTGCGAGGGCAGTTAACTATCTAAAGGGGAAATTGCAAGTGCCAAACTAGGGGAATTACCAAGTTCTACACTTGTAGGAGATTTTTCATTTAAGATCATGAAAGAGGAAAATAATATCAAGATTTTTCTTAGATTGGTCCTTATGAGGGATAATGTCTATTGCTCATACTATATCATCCATAAGATGAATAGAAGTGGTATGTGGGATAGGATCAAGATGTTCAATAGTTTTCTGAACAGTCATCACATCATTGTTTTGAGTTTCACTGGCTTTAACGAATGACATGGTATGTTTGGGCATCGGGTTTGTAAAAAAATTTAGATTTAGATTTGGTGGGGAAACAAATAGATTTCCTTTAACATTAATATTTGAAAAGGATAGATAGCCAGAATCAATGACATCTTAAACTATGTGTCTAAGATGCTTACACTGTTCTGTGTCATGTCCATTTTGTCTATGATAATGACAATAAGCGTTGGGTTGAAAGTTTGGAGGAAAAGGTTTTGTTGGATCTAATGATTTAACAATAGGTAAAGTAATCATCTATTGTTGCAATAGTTGGGTCATGGTGTTATGAAGAGTGTTTGGTAAAGGTGTAAATGGTCACTTTGGATCTCCATAGGTAAAAGGTATCGCAACTTTGATAGCTATGAATTGATTGTTGATGGGTTGAGGTGGATGTTGAGGAGGGGGGTTGAATTGTAAGAAGCCTTTGTTTGGTTTTTGAAATGGTTGTGAATTATTTGAAGTGTTAGGATTAGATTTTTTAGGTCAGTTAGTAGTGGACTTGGCATCATGACTACTAGTTGAATTGTGATAGTCACAAAGGGTTGTACATAAATTCATGAAAGAGGGAAATTTCATCATGGTCAATTTATCTTGTATGTGAGTTCGCACATTTTCAATAAACATGTTTTGGAGATGTGGATTAAGAACCTCGACATCAATTTGGGAATATAATGACTGATAGTGTGAGATGAAATTAGTGACTTTTTCATCCACATTTTTTTTACATCTCATTAAATCAACCAATGTCTTTTGGGAGTCATGTACACTTGAAAATGATTTATGAAAGCATCAACTAGTTGAATGAATAAACAAATTGAATTGTTTGGTAAGTTTGAAAACCACTCCAAGGTAGTGTCCTTTAAGGTCCTAGCAAATAGTTTGGCCAACAGTTTATCGTCAAGAACAAAGTCATTGCATAAGGTTGTGTAAGCATTGACATGATTAGTAGGATCACCCTTTCCTCCGTACTTCTCAAATATAGGTATCTCAATTCCTTGTGGCATCAGTGTCTTAATATTTCTAAGGACAATGGGCTACTATGGACATAATAGGTTGGTGGATCATTTTGAATTTGGCTTATGATGGGTATTTGTTGTTGCATGGAGGAAATGGTTTGGAAAAGTTCCATGATGAGAGGGTTGGTGTAAGTGGCATGAGGTGGGAGAGATAGTGGTGATGGAGTGTATGTAATGGAAGGGAAAGTGAATGGAATGCTAATAGGTGGTATCGTGGAAGAGTAGAAAACATTTGATGCCATAGAAGAATTAGGAACACTAGCAAGAATAGTCAAGCAAGGAATTACATTACTAACTTGTTGCATTATGGTTGTAACTTGGGGAGTGGCATAGGTAGGTATGGATGCTACAGTTGAAGGGGGAGGAATGTAAAGACCTCCATGGCTAGCTACAATATTTTCTACTTGAGGTGCCTAGAGGTAGAAGGAATGGTTTATGCTATATCTCAAAAATTTGTTTCATAACATCTAACCCTTCATTACATTCAAGAAAACGATGGATTTTTCCTATAGCAAGAATTACGGTAGTTGAGATGTTTTCAAGACACATGTTTTGTTGCAAATGTGTTAGATCCTGATGAATTTTAATGATTTTTTCTTGTAGAATGTGATCATTTTGTGTGTCAACTTGCATGTTATTGGAAGGAAAAGTAATGCTAAAGGTGGGATCCATGCCTAATGCACTATTTTCAACACCAAGAGTACTAGCTTGAGACAACCCAAGGTCCAAAATGAGTGTGTTATTGTAGGATGCCATGATTTAGAAACTTCTCACTAAAGTATGATCAATAGGGCACCAAACACTCAACAAGGGCTTCTAAAGATAGGGTGAATTCAAGTGAAATGTAAACAAGAAGTAATAAAATGCTAATAAATTTTTTTGTAGAAACTATAATAGAGATATAATAACATAAAATATAAAAGAAAAAAATGCCTAGAAAATGCTAAAAAATGTAGGTCAGAATGTGCAACTGGACTGATTCACCCAGGGTGGTGAATGAGTCCAAGGATGATTTTTTTTTAGTTTTTTCATAAATTTGAAATGCAATTGATATTTTGCAGATATAACTAGAGAATGAAAATGAAGAATTTTAGTGTGTTTAAATGATTTGAAATGCAAAAATGAAAGCTATATGATGTTTTAACTAATGCAATGTTTGAAAACCCTAAAATACCAAACAATGCAAAAACTAATTCAATGTTGATGCAACCTAACCCTAGGATGAAAATGTACTTAGAATTAGAAGTAAAAATTCTCTAAATTCAGGTTCACCAAAATGTAAACAAAGATTTTGGCACCCGAATGTCTTTCTAGCCCTTCTAGGGTTTCTCACCTAAAAGGGGAAAGAATGGGCCAAAATGCAATGTATACATTCAACGATTGATGTGATGTGGGTGAAATATGTATAAATAGGATGAACTAAATGCAAAAAGCTAATGAAATGGATCAATTATGGAATGCAAACTAGGAAATATGAAATGTTTGAAAACACAGTGTTTTATGCAAACATGAACTAGAAACATGCACGAATGAAAACATAATTGAATGAGATAGAATGGGGTGCACTTGGAAACTAAAATCAGATCTAGGAAGGTTATGGAATGCTACATAACTCAATGTTGATGCCTACTAGGACTCATTCACCACAGATGGTGAATTAGTCTTGCTTTTGGTAAAATCTATCAAAACAAGTTTCAGGATGTTAGGAAACTAGAACTATAGAAAAAAAATTTCTAGCCTAGAAGTGGGACTCATTTTCCATATATGGAAAATAAGTCCACCTACATAAATCTACAAATTCAAAGGTCAACTCTGTGGGTCCTAGTCTACACTTTTTTGCTTTTTGGTTGCCGAATCTGAATCTACAAAAAATGCACTTAAAAGGGATCTTCAAGCTCCAATTAGGGTTATGCTGACTTTTATGACTATGCAACATCTTTTTAACAACTTTCTCCTTGAAAAATATTCCTACAAGACCTGTAAACACACATGAAAAGAAGGGAAAAAGGGTTAAAGGTTAGAGTATAGGGGTTTTCCTTGGTCAAACCCCACTTGGTAATCAAACCTTTAATAATGAAATGAAATGAGAAAGGAATGATGAAAAAATAACACACAAATGTCATGGACTCACCAAATCCTTGTTGTTGAAGTCTGAAGATATGTCAATGGGTGCTCCAAGATGCTTGATAATTGCTTGATTGAATGATGATATGATGCTTGAGTGAATGCTTAGATGGATTGAATGCAAGAATGAATACTTGAATGAATGGGGGTAAAAATGAATAGAAAATCATGTATTTATACACAATTATGCCCTAATTTCTCAAAAATACATCACAGACCGACCTTAAGTCTTTAGGAATAAAAACCCATCAATAATTTGAATTTATTTTGAATTTTGTGCCAAGAGGGACTCATTTTCCACCCTAGGCAAATGGTCCCACTCAAGGCATATGAGTGGGTTTTGGGAATTAATTTGTCTTAAATGATGTTTGTTGGGTTTGTATTAAAAAATACACTTAATTAAGGCCTATAAGTGTATAAAGGGGCCAAATAAGGCATAATAAAGGTGTAATTCTTGGGAAAATTTAATAGTTGCTATTATTGGTAGTGGTGTAGATCCTAAGATGGACAATATAATTCCTACTCTCCTATAAGAGGAGATGAAGAGGAAGTCTAAAGAGGAATTCCAATATGCCTTGTTTGTAAAAGGTAGGCCTGAGAAAAAGGAACCTAAGGGAGACAATGAAGGAAAGGGAAAGCTAAGGGACGGTCTAAAACCCCTGGTAAGAGTACAGTAATTTTTTGGAAATATGGAAAACTAGGACATGTGAAGAAGGATTGTAAGAACAAGAAAGAAAGTTTTGATTCTTCTAATGTGGAAAAGAAGAGGAAGTCGATGACAAAAGAAGTTACACTAGAGAAGAAAGTTAGAAAGATGTGACAAAAGAATAATGGGACATAGAAGGAAAAGAGTCAGATGCAGTGGCATCAACAATGGAGTGCATAATGGGAGAGTGAGAGCATAACAATAAAGTAGAGTTGTCTAAAAAGTGGGGTGGAGAGTGGGGAGAGTGGGGTCATTATAATAATGATGTACAACAAACATTGATATAAATGATTAATCGTAAATTTAGATCGTAACAAAAAATTAATTTGGTGTAAAGAATAGAGTGGAAGGTGCAAAATATAGATAATATAAACACTTACAATAATTTATGTTTAAAATGAAATGTTATTATTGTATAGTATTGTGAAGGTTTTATTTTATTTTAATTAATCTTATTCAAGTTAATTAATAATTATAAATTTTGAAGTAGTAATTAGTTAAATTAATAGGGTTAAGGTTGATTGATATTACAATTATAATAAATGTAAAAATTAAATCAAAAATAATAATTTATTGAATTTTACTGATGAAATGTGTTGTTATAGATGTCAAAAATAATTTATCAATATGTTTTGTATATTTAGATGACTCAAACAAGACTTTTTAATTCAAAAAAAATGTTTTTTAAAGTTTTGGTTTAGATCCACTTCTACGTAATTGATCTCTATAGATGCAAAAAAAATATTTGAAAGTGAATGTGGCTTTATACTCCACAAGAACAACTGAGCACTTCATAGAATATTGTAACTCATTTCCTCTTGTCTTTAATTTTTGAGTGCTTGAAATTACTAACAATATTTACAAACAACTTTGATTTTTCAAACACCCAAAGGATATCTATCCATGTTAAGTAATGAAGCACTTTTAATTTTTCTTATCTTTGACACTCCATTGAAATCCACAAAGTATAAAGAAACATACAATGACTAGCATCCACCACAAAGTTTGAGATAAATATGAATTAAAACCTACTTGAGTAGGAGTTATCTCCAATGAAAAAGAAGTAAAGTAAAGAGAGCACTATTAGAGATTCCACCTATTATAGAAAGTGACATAAGGAACTAACTATGTAGAGTGGAAATCTAACTATATGGATGGCTAAATGAGAGTGCTCTAACTAGATGTGGGAAAATATAAAAGTTGCTAAAACTAGATAGACATTTGGAAAGGAATGGATTAACTACATGGAAAAGGACTCTAATTAAATGAAAATGAGATTCCAAAAGGTCAAGTCAATTTAATACAAACTAGTTCTGAATCTATACATAGCATGATAAAAGGAATTTATCTTATTATTGTAATAATGCTCTATATAGTACCAAAAAGTGATCATAAATATCATGGTTGTTGCTAGATAACAAATTACCTCCTTTGCACTCATTATAGTGTGCATACCATTTGTATGTTAAAGGTCATTTTTTACTAATTTTGAAATGGTCAATGAGCTAAGGACCCCATAAGATCCCTAAACATATGAAATCATGCTCAAAATCCATAATAAATTTTACTATCAAAATATATCACAAGGACCCTAACACCCTTGGGCACACTAGCCATCAACATGTAGCACCCCCTACTGTTAGGACCATATTAAATATTATAAAATGATACTTCTCCCTCTCTTTTTTTCCCTAATTTGATTGAGTTTCTAATGGTCATTTCCCTAAAAAATGAGTTGTAATTCACATAAATTTTGGTAGTATTTCCTCTAAAATACATTAGATTCCTTGTCAATGCAAGAATTATCACAAAAGGATTTGCAAAAATGTAATTGAAAAGTGAAGGAGCTAAATATCAAAGATCTAAATCACAAAATATTAGGGGCATTATCATAATCCTTCTATAATGAATCTCTTCTATTTCTCCTTTGATTGATCATCTCTTATTTCTTTTTTTCTCTCTTCCCATTATTAAAAATTATAGGACCCTAGTTTCCTTTTCCCATTATCTAAAATCCTTTTTGTAGGCCCATACTTCAAATCTAAAACTTCAGCTTCATTTTCCTCTTGTCTAAATATTTCTTATGATCCTTCTTTCATCTTATTTGACCTATATAAACATGTTTCTATTTTTTCAATCTATCACTTCAAGTTCAATTGAAGTTGAGAAGGTACAACACTTGTGGCATGTGAACATCCAAATTCAATAACCTACAAGGATAATATACATTAAATCACTAGGCATCACATGAAACATATTATCAAGTGTAATGGATCACAAATTGACAATTAAAATAATAAAACTAGGGGATCTATGGGTCACATTACAAAATTATTTGATTATAAGTTCAAAACAAGATAATAGTTTAGTAGAATCAACTCTAATGGCATCAACTAGCTAATAGCATAATTAATAGTAGATGGAATGATGATTCTAGATGAAGTTTTTCTTAAAATGTTTCTATGTGTTTCTAGTGATTATTTAAAGGAAATATACATCCACTCAAGATAATTTACACATAAATCAAATAGAGAAATATATGCAAATAAGTATTCAAAATCCACATGGAAGAGAATATACAACATACCATCAAAGATGAGACTAGATATACCCTAAAAAAACTCTTAAGAGGGAAAAATTCTACCCTCCAAAAGTATCCATCACTCGTGTATTATTCAAAAATAAATATTACAATGCATCTTCAAAGCTCTCCATGAAAACCTTTGAAACATCAAGCCCTTTATATAAACTTCATGTGAACAAACATGTACAACAATGCATCTTATGCAATACTTCAAACCTTACAATTCCCAACAAGAGATTATATCAACCCCTTAACCAAAATGACCAATTAGCCAACCAAACAACCTTAGACAACTACCCATGTTCTTGCTTTTATAGTCACAAGCTCATAAAAATCTACCAATTAATATTGCATAAATCCATGTGACTAATACCATGATCTTACAAAACCATTAAACCCCAAATATACTTTTTGGTACTAAGTTTTCCTAACAATAAATATTTCCCCAATGTGCAGGGTGATCCCACAATACTGGTTTACAAATTTTGGCCAAAATGGACACTAAAATGATTTTTTCTAACTAAATTTTCACTTTCAGGCACCTATGGCAGCTAAACCATGAGGAATTTTAAGATGATTCAAACTAGCAATTTGTGACATTTTTTCTATAGATTCTAAATATATTTTTTTCAATTTTTTTGAATTAGATGGTAGTTCTTTTTCCATCTCCTTTGAAAACTAGTTTTTTTCAGTAAACAACATTTTTAAGGAGTGATGCTCACCGTATAATGCATAATTTTGTTTCCATGAAGGATAAAATTCTATTTTTTTTGAATTTAGATTTGTAACTACGATATCTAGTGCTTCTAATTGGTTTCATAGTGTTTTATTGAATATTTTTTCCTTAATCAAGTTTTGAAGTCAAACCAATTACAATTCAGACATAGGCCGAAGATATAACACGTACTTTTTTTGTATGTATCGAAATTCAATTTTTTTTTGTTGGATCAAGGACTTCAATACTTGGTGCACTCATATTTTTCAATTTTTTTTTGATAATCTACCACTTTTCCACATGTGAAGAATAGAGAGCTTTATTTTTGGTGAAAAAACTATGTTTAATAAAACTAAAAAAACAAATACATAATAAAACCAAAACATATTAAAATTATATTCATTGGATAGCTTGTTTCAAGGACTACCATCATCTAGTTGGGTCTATGAAGTCTCCTCCATTTTCATTCTCAACCTGAGCTTCTAAATGCAAATTTCTGGACTTTTTTGGTGCCTGAGGGGGAGAAGGGGGGAAAGGGGGGTTTGAGTGAACTAGGGGGGTTTACTCGAACCGCCAGGGGTTTGCTCGATCCAAGGTTCACTTGAAATAGGGTTTGAGCAAACCCCCTTTCCACAAGCCTTCACATTTAGCTTTCTGTCAGGAATAGTGGGCCCCATCATTAAATGGTTTCACTCGAATGGGGTTCTATCGAACCCCCTTTTGGGTTTCGCAAACCAAGAGTTCATTTGAACTCTAAAAAGCTAATTTATTTTGCATGGGGTCATTTTTTGAAACTTTTCCTTTCTCATTGGAATTATAAAACACTTTTGTGGGTTTACCCTGCAACCCCACATTAAATAATTATCATAATGTTACATACAACACATAAATTGGGGCCAAGAATTCTAACCCATGTGATGCATGTATCCCTAGATCCCCTAGGAGCACTACAAATAATAAAAGATTACATTATAATATTATGTAAGATGGACAACACACATTTTCTTAACTGTCTCAAGTACTTGTTGTATACAATGCATAAGGGGTAAACAAGTAAACTCAAACATGAATAATAGAATGATCCCTATAGCTACATATGGGATCAAGGAATCAAATGTTCTATGTGATCCATCAAGATACCTACAACAAGAATCAATGTGACCACCATATCAAGCATGAATGCTCTCATCTTCCACCATACCAATGCACAAAGATAAGAAACCATCCAAAGAGATCCCACACTATCTTTCACAAGGAAGCATAGGTCCTACCTCTAACCAATATTCCAAAAGACAAACAAACAATCTAAAGGTGACAAGTATGTATCAGCAACTATCAAGATATAATCACCATCATTGAAATAACACCCACAACAAATGCTAACATAATTTTATCCATACCTCAAAGATATACAAATCATAACAAGTGAGCCTCATTCCATCAAAATATACAACCCATAACATGCAATCACAAGCTCTTTGTGACAAACCTATCAACCAGAAACATACACAACTATGAACTCCCACTAAATAGGTAATGAAAAAGCTAAAAATGAATAGGGAATCCAAAAATCCACCAGTATCATCACATAGAGAGTGTAATCAATATCATGTAGTACCAAGGAATATCCACAATGATATATAGATCCTACAAACCAATATGTTGCAAGACAACTCTCACCACAAGTCTCCATAGCTCTCCCAATTTCTTCACACTCAATAAAGGAAAGAGTTAAAGAAACTTCCATGTTTTCAGCTCAAAGAATAATGAACAACACATGACCACAACATAGTGATAACCATAGCTCCACACAAGAGCTCAAAAATAATATCATTTGAATTTACAAATATCAAATAATAAGAACAAGACCAAATAGAGAATCATGAAAATAAAAACCTGTAGCATTTCCTTCTACACACACCTCTAAATGCTAAGTTGTGTAAAGTATTATTTGTTCCATAAAACACAAAATATAATAACACTATCCAAATCTAACCATGACCAATATGTATGCATCAAAAACCAAAGGAAGATCAAACAAATCAATTCCAAAAGCAAGGGAATAATCCCAATAACATCTCCTAAAATCAACATTAATGAATAATCTCACAATTCATAAGGAGATAAACATGTTAACATCGCTCAAATGAACCCTCTAGAACTAGTAAACCAAAGCTTAATATCTATACGCATGAGAAGGAAATTCATAAAACATAATACATCTAAAAATGAGAATACTCAGGTACAAGATATCCAAGTCATCATGACTTCTCTAAGAACAATCTCCTCTATAGATCTATCTTGAACTCACGCCCAACCAAGTTGTAGGATCCTCAAACTTCTAGTTGAAAACTTATCAATGAGTTACAATTATCTCAACTAATGTCTAATCATAAGTGATATCCTAGCCTCATCTATGTCTCCAAGTATCCATGATCACTTGTAATTGATCAATCCATGCCAACCTCCAAATGAAACATACCACCATGAAGAATCTCTCAATAAAATGACCAATGTACTTAATAACTAGAGAACCAACCAAGATTAAATTCAAATCCCAACCTCAATAATCAGGTACACATCATGAAATAATGATATCACATATCCTCCAAAGTAGATCATATGTCATAATGAACATATCGTGTACCTATGTCATACCAACACTCTAATGTGCAATCAAGAGTACATCATGACATAATAAAAAAATGATCTTGTCGAAACAAGGATCACTTGTCAAATGAAAAATCATGACATTTCACCAAAGATTAAATATACCTCTATGGCTTACCAACATGTCAATATCTCCAAACAAAAAGATAACATTTTCCTGTTAATGAAACCAAAGATATCAAATAGCCCTCACTATATAGAAGAAAATAAAATCCAAAAGTCCATCCATGACACCAACAAACACTATAGAAAATCATCCATCACCAAGTGATGAATGCACATCATTGCCAAAAGTTCCCACTAAACTATGATACTAATCTCTATAGTAACCTCCCATTTGTAGCTTATAGTTGCAAGATCGATGGTTCAAATTCATTGTTTCCTCATGATTTTTTTGATGATTGTATAATGGATTTGAATGGTGTGTCTGAACCACTACATGTTCAAAATGAGGTTCCTCAACATGTTAGTGGTTGGAATTTTGTACATTTATATGCTTGGATTATAATTATGCACAATTAAATGTGATCCATATTATTGATGTTCAAAAGAGATGATTTGTATGATAGATACATGGATGTTATTTTATACTTTATACTAATGGACCATGTTGGGTGATTATGTTGTGCTTTGAATATATATATTGAGTAGGTATTCTTGATGTACTTTGAATGGTTACAGGTATGGGATTATTTATCCACCTAACTACACATGTTTATGTTATTCCCTAATGCTAGTTAAACCAAAGATGCCACATGAGGCCGAGCCCTATCTACTCCTCGATCGTACTCAATTCGAGTATAGTATGTTTCATGTTTGACCCTATGTGAACCTAGATCCGAGCTAGGATTTATTCTAGAATCCCTATGTGTTGTGAAAGCCTAGTGTATGCTTGATTTAAATGATTTCCTAATTTCAAGCTTTTTCATAAAAATATTTAATGCATTGGATATTTTCTTGATTAATTGTATTTTAATTATGAAATTGGATTAAGGTAAATATTTAAATTAGTTTTTTGATAGAAAAAGAATGTTTGATGAGTTATACAATTGTTTTTATGTCTAAGGGTTATTTCCATAAAAATTGGGAAAATATAATAAGTTAATTAAATTTAAAAACTCTTGGGTGGGAATATGCATTTATATTCAATTTAATCATATTGTTAAATAATTGTAAATGAATAAAGGTAAGTTGTTTTATTTGTTTAATGGAATTTTTTGAATTTAAAATAAAGGAAATTAGAAAAATAATTGGAAAATAAATGGATTAAAAAGAAAAAAGAAAAAGGACTTTATTGATTCTTTTTTGGGGGGAAATTGGGCTCTCAAATCCTCTTCCATTCTTCCAAGAAAAAATTGAAATTTGAATTGTGAATGCAAATGGGAATGGAATTGGATAAGGTTTAAAGTAATGAGATAGGAAATGGAGTGCGAATTCTTGGGTGTGATCTCTCCCTCTCTCTTTTGGAAAATTGCAAGTTCTTCCATATTTGTTGTGTCTTCAAAATGGAGGTAATCTTCTCATTTATCCTCCCTTTTTTTATGTTTTTGAATTTGGATGCTATGCTCACCATTAGTTGATCATAGGAATTCCTTAATAGAATTTAAAATTTTCAATTAGAGTAGGACTTAGTTAATTTTGAAAATGTTGAAAAATTCCCATTTTGAGCCATGGTCATGGATTTTTTTTCCAAAATTTAGGAAACATGAATTTTATGTGAAAAGTGTGTTGCTGGGAATATTTAGAGCTAAAGGGTATTTATAGAAATTGAAATTGAAATTTTAAAATTTGAAGCTTTTCATCAATGGAGATTTAGATGAAATTATGGTTTTCTAATTCAAATTAAAGTGAGAAAATTCAAATGTTTAATATGTTTTATGATGAATTTTAAATAGAGGAAAGATGTCTCCCTATTTATTTTTTATTTAGAAAAAAAGGGTACTTTCAAAATTTAAAATTGGAAAATATAAATTTTGATGAAATTTTAATGGGGTTTTGGGAAAATTTCCTATTTTTTAGTATGTTGGAAAATGAGAAAATTTGAATGTTTTATTTAAATGAAATATTATAAATTTTAATGTTTTAATGAAAGTTTCTTTCATGAATTATTGAAATCGCGCTTGTGGAAACATGTTAGAAAATTTTAATGAAATTGAATTTTGTGCATTTTTTTAATGCCACATTCCTTGGAGGGTGGGATGGCCTTACAAGTTAGGATATAGGTATTAGAGAGGGTTATGGGAGTGGCTCCCAAAATAAACCTAAACTAAAGTGACACATAGGAAATCACAATGTGGGATTTTTGGTTAACTAGTGAAAACTAATGAAACATGGATAATTAATTAACCACAATAATGGATATCCCTCTCATGTCTTGAGTGCTTGTATAAGATAAGGATGATCATGGAAGACAAGTTTCCTATGGAGTGTAATAATTATAATATAAAGCACCCTTGTCTATATGAGAGGATACTTAGTTCCTCACTAAGGCCCACATGAGTGTCTATGAGGACATTCCCTCTCTTGTTCTCTAATATACAATCCTAGTATAGTTTGAGTAGCACCTAAAATATGATCATTCCTTCCATGTGTACATGTTTTTGGTTATGCCATTGGTGAGTTGCCCAATGATAATTTTTGTATTATGTCATTGGTGAGTTTCCCAATGAGGATTTGTGTTATACAATTGATGAGTTTTCCTAATAAGGATTCTTGTGTTTTGACATTGGTGAATTTTCCCAATGTGGAAATGTGATATACCATTTGATCCATATTGTTTTAGATGATTTTTTCATATGATGTGTATTTTTATTGTATGGTTTGTGTATGGCATGTGTATAAGCTATTTCCTAATGTGTTTGATGTAAGTGTTGTGATTGTGGCCCATGTGACTATCTCCTAGCATGGTGGGAGTGGATCTTTTGATTTCATAAGTTGGGTGGTGTGGTAACCATCATTGGGAATTGGAGGAAAATGGTGGAATTAGTGATGAATTTAAGGTGGAAAAGTTCTTATGCTTATTCATGGTTTATTTCCTTTATTCAATTTTAATAATATTACTATTGGACCTCTCATTGAGAAGGGTTGTAAATTTTGATAATTGAAAAGATGTTTTAGTGTAGTTACTTGTCTTGGTGTTTGTACCAAGCATGATTGATTTGCGATTTTCATTATTATACTATGAAAATGTTAAAATGAACCTATAATATTTCATTTGGGTTTAAAATAAATTTTAAATGTTGTCTTTCATAGTTGGGTGACCTAGTCCTATACCTAGATGGCCCTATCTCACCTAGAATTGACTCTCGGATTGCCAAAAATTGAACTAAATCTACTTGGGTAGCCATGTACCTACTAGGGAATCCTAGTTGCACAGTGGGAAGGCCTAGTTTTGAAGGATTAAAACTCAAAATTTTGGTTAACATTGTTGGGGTGGCTTGGTCCTATACTTGGGAAACCTCACTCCTTATACAAAAGAACAAAATTTTAACCCTCTCTATCTTAGCTAGCCAGTGTTTTTCGTAGCTCAATGCCACTAAAAAGTAATTGTATTCCACTTATCTCACCAATTCCAATTTTTTTTGTCATTTCAACCTTCAATACCTAGTTAAAGTATCTCTATCTTACGACTTGATCATTCCTTTAGGTTTTGGGGCCTCATATAGGAAAGCCATCTAAAAAATAGTTTTTCCTCATGGTCCTACAAGTCTATTGGTTTTATGATCATGTTATTATGTTTTTTCATTGAGGACTTGTGACATCTCTTTCCTCATTTTGCATGCCTTCTACTAAACTTTCCATGTTGTCAAACCCAGGGTTAAAGAGATTATGCACTTAGTCTTATGAAGACTTGGGAGGGTTGTAATCCTTCATAGTTGGCCTTGTTAGTGTCCTCAAAACTCATCTTAGATCATGTGGTATTATGCAATACTATTCATTTTCTTGTGTTATTTCACATTGAAATGGGATTTCTTGGGAAGCACATGGTTGTCAAGGGAGGTTGATGATTCCATCACCCTATCTTGGTGTAGTGTTGTGAGAGAATGTGATCATCATGTAGGTGTTTTCCTCTCTCTCTCTCTCATATGTTCATCATGGTGGATTTATCTCATGACTGGTTAGTCTCTCAATGTTTCCACCTTTCTTATGTAATGGTGAGGTTGTGTTTTATTTTTTATTGTTCCATTGTGTTCACACAACACATGTGTCCACATTGTTTTCCAGGTGTGATACGTCTTTGTTGGATTATCAACATTTTTCTCAATTTTCAAAAAAGAATTATATTAGGGTTTTTTTCTAAGTGTGCTAGCCTAGGTATTACAAGCTCTCCATGGAATCATGAAAACCATCCTTTAAATGAATATCCTTCATGTCACCAATGCAATTGGGTGGGTGCAGAAATATGGGGGCCAACAAGTGGCCAACCTTCTTTAAATTTTTAAAATAGTCATAGCACAAGCATGTTATAACATGCTCGCATTATGGCTTGGTGTGACCAAGCCTCAAGCTCGACTACACCAAGGCCATACAATTCTCACGTTATAATGTTAGTGTGTTACTTTAAATATAAAGAAAAAAAAGAAAGTTGCATTCACTTTCATTTCTGCAATGTTTGTCTAGAGCCTTCAAACCCTTGAGAGAGTGCTTGTGTTATTGAAGAGATAATTCTTCACTAAATCTTTATCTAATATTTTCCAAAGTGCCGCCATGGCATCGAGGAGGTCAAAGGAGTAAGTTTTATTATTTTTTGTGTGAATTTGTTATTAAATAGGTAGATTTAATATGTTTTTTAATGTAAATTTATTTGATTTATAGGAAATGATAATGCACCCCTTTCTCCTCAAAATCCTCCTTCACCTTAACCCCAACAAACACCTCCAATAATTCCTTAATATGCTCCAAGAACTTAAGAAAATTTAATGGGGAAAATTGAAAATAACAAAAAATAAAGTGAGGATATAAATGCAAGGTTGAAAGATCCTATAAGTTCAACCTCACATAGAGCCATGCTTTCTCAATCACTTGAATCAATGTTATCAATTGTAGATTCTATTAGCAAGAAAATAAATAGTTGTCCAAATAAGAGATGAGAGTATAAACAATTTGATGCTGATAAATTATCCTACAAAAAAGTGAAAGATGAAAAAAATAGAAAATTTGACTTGTGTTCCCTACTCACAAACCTTAAAACACATCAAACTTTACACCCTTCAAGAAAGAGGTTCCCTATCCATTGGTGCAACCATACAAGGATAAAGAACCATTTTTGGTAGAGGTAATGGATGGTTTTTGACCATCCTCCATGCAAAAAAAAAAGGTTTTGCAATATTTTTTTAGGAATCTCTACTATGAGTTCATCCTCAATAAAATCCCAAACTATTTTGATATTCAAGACTTCCAAGGTAGAGGGGAAGGCTCCACACAAGATAGAGTGGGGGCATTTCTTGACCCACAACAACCAATGAGACGAGCACTTTCTAGATCAACATATGATCATGTGGCTATCCCTTCCATTTTGAACGAGAGTGTTGAGGTTGAGACACTATAGTCATTTAGCTCCTTGAATTAGAGCCTCTTTCAACATGCCAGCCCAATAGCACAAGGTGAGTAGGGTGAGTCTTTGGGAAATAGAGTTTCACATCATATTTGTTAGGCTTGCGAGACACACTATGGTTATGACCCCATGCATAGTTAGAACCTAGGTGTGTAGGGTACACCTGTAGCTAATCAAATGGTGATGATAGATGCCCTCCTTAATGAGGAATTTAGCCTTTATAGTCATGTAAATGCTATAAATTTCATTGAATTTAATTTATTAAATTTATTTTTTGAAATGCAAGATTAACTATATTATTAAATAATGATTACAGTTAAATTTCAATGTCATAGTTTTTATTCAATTTTCTATGGTCCTCCAGGTCTCCTTATTATTCAATGACATGTATTATCGAGGTATGTAACTAGTAAATAATTATAAATATTACATGTGAATAACATTGTTATATGAATGGTATTCTTATATCTAATTTTGGATGTTGAATCTAGGTTAATCTTGGAGATTTGATGGCAACGCCTCCTAGTGGAGGTGGACATTGAAGTTTCACTTAGGTAATAAAATAAAGAGTTTAACTAATGAATTGTAGAAAATAGATTTTTTAGTTTATATTCATATAATTGATTACATTGCATTGTGCATCTTTCAAACTTAAAGCATTACTTCACATTGTATAACTAATAACTAGATGTTGATATATTTGAAAAAAATTCAATTACAATATATAGTTTTTTACTAAGTCAACATAAACAATTATGCAATTACTTCACATTGCATAACTGGTAACTAGGAGTAGCTACCAATTGCATTTTATTTTCATCGAATTCCATGAGACCACATATATTTGAGGCATTTTTTAAAACATTTCACTACCTTGTCTAGCAATGGATGCTTGGAAAAAATCTATCAAAGCATAATAGTAAGATATAGCATATAAAAGGTAGTGAACTATTTGAAAAAATGTCTCAATGAAATGTGGTCTCATGGCGATGTCATGGCATTCCATCACCATGAGACCACATTTCTTTGAGGAATTTTTTCAAATAGTTCATTTCCTTTTCTATGCTACCACATTTTTCATACATGTCTGCCAAATCATTTTATCAAATAGTTCACTGCCTTGCTACTATGGCTAAAAGCCTAAAAAAAGTGCTTTCAAAAAAGATATGGATGCTTAGAAAAAATCTAACAAAGAAGAATAGTAAGCAATAGCATAGACAAGGTAGTGATCTATTTAAAAAAATTCCTCAAAGAAATGTGGTCTCTAATGGAATTCCATGATAATCAATTTGTCATGGTGATGGGGTGCCATGACAAACTGATTGTCATGGAATTCCATTACCATGAAACCACATTTCTTTGAGGCATTTTTTCAAACAATTCACTACCTTGTTTATGCTACTACATTTTCCATACATGTCTACCAAAGCATTTTATCAAATAGTTAACTTCCTTTTTGCCATGGCTAAAAGCCTAAATCAAGTGCTTTCGTACAAACTATGGATGCTTGGAAAAAATATATCAAAGCATAATAGTAAGCATTAGCATAAACAAGGCTTTGAACTATTTGAAAAGATGCCTCAAAGAAATGTGGTCTCATGGTGATGTCCATCACCATGATACCACATTTCTTTGATGTATTTTTTCAAACAGCTCACTTCCTTGTCTATGCTACCACATTTTCCATACATGTGTACCAAATCATTTTATCAAAAAATTGGATGCCTTGCTTCTATAGCCAAAAGCTTACAACAGGTTCTTTTGAACAAACTATTGATTCTTGAAAAAAATCTATCAAAGCATAATAGTGAGCAATAACATAGACAAGGTAGTGAAATGTTTGAAAAAATGCCTCAAAAAAATGTGGACATCACCATGAGAGCACATTTCTTTGAGACATTTTTGTCAAAAAGCTCACTGTCTTATCTATGCTACCAAATTTTCCATACATGTACATATGGAATGAATTAGGAAAATTTTAATAATTTTTTATTTATGCCTCATCTTCTAGTGTTTGAATCCAATGATTAGTGGTGTTTATAAATATATTCATAGAATCTATGAATATTTTGATTGTCATGTTCTCCTTAATGAATTCTCTAGGAAAACCAATTCAACATAATTAGAACAAGGATCAATGAAGAAATTAATGATGCGATGGACCTAAGATGATTTTGTGATAGGGAATTTAAGATACCCTTATGAAAATTCTAGATTAAATCACCTAACATTCATTACTAATTAAACTAATTGATATTTTAATGTAATTAATACACTTAGAATTTTTCTTTTCATGAAAATATAAATTGAATTTATGTTAATAGAAGAAAATACAAAGGAAGGAAAATAATATAAATCCTATTTTAAATCATTTCAATTCAAAATCAAGATGATGATGGTGGCCAAAAGAATGATGTAGAAATAGGAAATATTATTGTAGATAAAAATAGTAAATTAGAAAAAGTCTCATTTCCTTGATACTATTATAGATGTATTGTAATTGATATGGTCAAATTGATGTCCAAGGTGCACCAAAAAATCATTCAAAGGTTAAATTTATACAAAATAGTAATAAGTACACACCGATTGATAGCAAAGGGGTTACTCTAGAAAAATAATAAGAAAAAATATATAAATATTTAAATAATGTAAACTAATTGAAACTATATAAAATTTAAATAAATGAGTAAAATATGAGATGGAAATAAATATTAAACCATTAAGTGAGGATATTCTTAAGAAAATGATGACCTTACACCTTAAAGAAACTCAAAATGGAAATGTTAAAGCGATTAGTGTGTTCATGCAACTATATGATCATAAGATGAAATCACAACCTAAATGGACAAAACTTGAAGTTATTAGAAAAATACTTAAGCACATGCACACACACGCATGCACACATACACACAAAAATAAAAAGTGAAAATTAAAAATTAAAAATACACAAATAATCACAAAATTTTATATTTAGAGTAGCCAAAAGACACTAAGATTAGTTAAAATGAGATATAAAACATATTACATGAATAAATGTTAAAATATGTATAAATTTTAGTGTAAAAATTATAGTCTGTATACAATTTTCACCAATATTCTAATAATACCACTATTGTGTTCTCATCAATTATCTATTTGAATAACAAACCACACAAATCAATACAAACATTCACTACATTGACTCACAATAATTAATAAGAATAAATTATTGAAATTTAATTTAAATTTGAATTTGAAAAAATCATGATTACAAAAAATGATTTGACTCAAATCTATACGATAAATTAATTATCTAAAAATTTAAATCAATCTCTAAAAATAAATTGATAATATATTTAGAATATAAATATATCAATAAAAAGTAAAATCAATAAATTGTATTATAATAATATCAATAAAAAATTAAAATAAATAAAATCAGATTATAATAATATTAAAAAAAAAATCACTTAAAAACAAAATTACAAACATATTTTACACTAATTTTAGTAGCTACCCCGAAAACGTTTTTAAACATTTAGTCATTTTAAAAGATAAAAAGAAGAGCTAGTACATTATACTTTACAAAGGGCCATCTCTCCATAAGACACACACAATGTAGGGAAATGTGCAATACATAATACATATTTACAAGCACTTTCACCCTTCAGAGGTTCAAGGGATATGTAGATAGCAATTTAAAAGGAATGTATAAATTTAATGTTATATGTGTAAATAATATAATATTTTATTAATAAATAAATAATTATAATATATATTTTCAATTCTATTTTACTATAAAATAGTATTGTTCAAGGTTATTATGATGAGCTTGATGGATCTACAATAGTAGCATCAACTACATGTCATCGCAAAATGAACAAATTAAGATACTTCAACAATTTCAACAACTAATGAACCCTCACTTTATTGTCTAGATAGAAAACATGTCATTATGATAATGATATTGGATCTCTTTCACTGAGTCAAAATATCATATCGCCAACACCATATCCATCACATCGTTCATAGTTGTGCTAGGCACATTCCCTAAAAAAGAAAAGATACTCTTTCAACCCATTCACAATTACATTTCTTTGTTGAACAATGTAGAGTTCTAACATATACTGTGATTTAGCTTCTTTTTCTCTCTTGATTTGTAAAAATTTCTCTACCTCTTCTTTATCTTGTGTTGCTACTCTCATTCTTACAGCTAATACGAAATAATAGAATGAATGATCATGATATAGAAACAATCTTTATGTAAATAACCTAAATAGAAACAAAATATGAAAAAAGTTGAGGATAATGAGTTTGGTTTCAAGAGTGTACAATTTAACAATTGGTCAAGGATTTTGGAATATGGCAGTAGCTATATTCTTTAAGAATTGGTTTCAAGGTGAATTTAATCTATTATAAGTGTTCTTCTTTTGTAAGGATCTTTTGCTAGAGAAATGAATAATTAAGAACAACTGCAAATTGATTGTGGCCTATAGGAACTATTGATCCCTATAGATAATATCATGTAAGCCCAAGCTTATAAATATATAAGCAAATTAGAAAACAGTATGAAATCTTAGAACTTATTAAACAAAAGACCTGAATCAATCTAGGAGAGAAGGCAACAATAAGAAATCTTTATCAAAATAAATAAAAATTTGATCAGTTTTAAGAGAAACCTTCAAAAATTGATGTGACTTTTATATTTACTAGCATGGAATGCATTAGTTTATAAATACCATCCATCCATTCACAAAATGAATAAGTATATGCCAACTATCTCCTAATATTAAAATGAAAGGACATACAACACTAAACATAAAATCCTAATTTGAATTTTTGTCTGCATTTATTTCATTCATTGCTTTCTTGACATGCACATCAAGTTCTATATCTACAATAAGCATTTGCACTATCTCATATCCCTAGTTTGACATAGCCTGTAATCAATAAAAAAAAAAAATTAAATAAAAAAAGCATTCAAACATTTTTAATAGTGGCTTCTTTTTAATTAGATATTAACAACCATCAAAGGATACAAATTTTTAAAAAATTAAAAAATTAAAAATGATTTATCTTGTGTGATATTTAAGAAATATTTAATTATAATCAGTTGACAACAAAAAAAATGGTTCTAAGAAAATTTATTCTGTCAACAATTCACCGTGGAAAATTCACCACCAGCAATTCACTCCTAAAAATTCATCACATTAAAAGTTTACAATTAATTTTCCATAGCAGTGAATTGCTGTGGTAAATTTTCTTTGAGGTGAATTTGTCATATTTTCGGACAGTGAATTATTGATAATAAATTTTTAGACGGTGAATTGCTGCTGAGATAAATTTACCTGATACCAAAAAATAATAATAAAATGAAATGAACTTAAAAATTCCAATATTTTCAAGTTCATCTTCAATTGTTCAAAGCAATCATCAGATTCATCTTTGGGACACTTAGAACACACAATTGTAAATCAAATAATTCATGGTGAGATAAAATTCTCTGTCAAATAAATATGCTTGAATTTGTCCCCTTTTATCACTCAGCTCACGAAAAACCTCACTGGGCTTTTCTGTAGAGGCACTGGTATTAAACAAGGGCCAAAACAGCCACAAAAATATTATCCTACAAAAAATTTGAAATATTCTTGTTTTCTTTTATTCAATATATAAAAATAGAAGAAATGAATGCATTAAATTTAACTTCATTTACACCATCCTCCAACAAGTAGTAAATCAAATGAAGGGAAGCCTTCCTAAGATATCTGCAAGCCAAACAAAAAATTGTTTTGTCAAAACACGGAAGAAGTTATCAGTTCAATGGAAGAGGATACCCAAAAAAAATCAATATGTAATTCATTTAAAAACATTAATATGATGTGAATATATAAATGAAATATATAAATCCATCATTGATCTCTAAATTAATTTTTATTATTCATAGGTTGCATTTATTTTCATTTTAATATTGAGTAAATATACACTTCACACGAAATATCTAGATAAACAATTAGTCTAAATAATAGAGTTACGAAAATATAGAAATTAAATCAATTTTTAAATGTGATAAATAGGTTTAAAAGAAGAGAAAATGAAATGAGGAGTTAATTCATCAGAGAATTAGAACTTTAGAACTTGAAAATATTAAGTATCTTAGATATTACAAATTGACTAGTTTTCTCTTTAGTTTAAATTTAAACTTGAAGAATCAATCTTCATTACTAAAAAAATCTTCTAGCACACAAAAATGAAGTTGTATCTATCTAGGAATGAATTGGCAGACTTCTAATACTTGAAATATGCTTTCTTCTTTTTTTTCATATATGAAGGAAGGACCAACAGTGGTCACAAACATCTTAAGGGAATCTATAAAATTGTGAGGATGATGTTCGGATTAGTCAAATCTCTAGGAGGATTGATTCAATGACTTTGGGAAAAGGATTAAGGATTAAGGATAAAAGGTAAAGATCCAATTGACCTAAGATGGAGTTGTAATAGGGAATTTAAGACATCCTAATGAAAAATGTAGATTAAATAATTTACCATTCATGTTCACTAATTAATATTAATATAATTAATACATCTATCATTAAGTTTTATACAAACAAAAATAAAATTTATGTTAATAGAAAAATTAGAAAAGATAAGAAATATGAAACATAGTTTTTGAAAGTTTTAGTTTGGAAGTCAAATGATGATACAACCCAATGATAGGATAAAATATTGGAAATATTATTATAGATAAAAAAAAATTTAAACTATATGAAATCACATTTCCTAGACACTATTGTGGATATGCAAGAGTTTTGTATGGTCACACAAATGTCTCTAGTACACAAAAAATAAAATGATTTGTAAAGGTTGAATGTCTGCAAAATAATAGCAATTACACACCAACAAAAAAATAGTTACTCCAAAAAACTAATTGGAAAAAAGTATAGTGAAAGATTTTAATAATATAAATTTAATCTTAATTATGCTAATTTAAATAAAGGACTATGATATGAATCAAGAGAAAATATTAAGCCATTAAGTAAAGAATTGAATCTCGAGAAGAAACTAAAAAAGTCATTCATATTTAGGAGAACAATCAATAAAGGAGGTGACTATTAGGGACCCTTTTAACGAGTCGTGAGAAAAGATGAATCTTACAATCTCATCCAAATAAAGCCATACAAAAATTGTGAATCGACATCAAGCAACCTATCACACAAAGAAACTCTCCTATTTAATTTCCTCAATGTCAATAAATTTGTAAATCATACAAAATTTTGAATACTTAATTAATTAAAATGCATTAATATGAACATGTTGCAGCCCTCGTACATCCATCTTAGTATTTTGTAAGTATGTAGTGGTTGTATGGAATATTGAAGGAGCTTCATTTTTTAAGAAATGTGAATTGGTCTTTTATCTATCTATAATTAAGGTTAGGAGGTGTGACTCATCATACAAGTTGCCACATCAACACATCTAGTGAGAAGTGTCCAAAAATTGATAGTTTAAAGGTTCAACAAAAACTTAATCATTGCATACCTACTAGTTGAAAAAAATCAATAATTTGTTGTTAGTACAATATCATATTTTTATTTAAAATATAACTTAAATGCAATCTAAATAATAACAATCCCTTTTGCTAACCATAAATCTTTGTTATCTCTAACTTTTATATCCAACACAAAAGGACCAATAGTTGAACACAAAAAAGCTATTTGCTGTTATAAAAATAACACATTATTATTAAAAATGTAAAGTTTATATTCAATCATATAGTTTTTTGACAACCCTTCACATTTCATTGGAAAATAAAGGTATTTATTGTGCTCAACTTTTATATATGTAATAGGACAAACTATTAATATAAAATACTCAAATGCATATACATAGTTATCCCAACAGTTGTAAACATAAGAATATTATTTTTTCACTATGACAACAATACCTTATTTAAATGAGCATTTTATTTTATAAATGTCAAACTTATAGTGGATGGTAATGATATTTTATATGAAACAAAAAAACATTTATTTCACTTTTTATGAAATTATTTATGTTTTTAAATATCATTGATAGGTTCTCATGTGTTCAAGTATGGGTCTATCTTGATCAACATGTATTTTTAAATTTACTCGTGGACTAATTATTGACAATATATAGTACTAGTAGTTGCATGCACAGGCATGCAATGATCAACCAATAGGAGTCCACCACAAATGGCTATAGTAAATGACAAATAGGGAAATTGTAAAAGAAATAATAGTAAAACACTTAAGAACCAAAGGAAAATGAAAGATGATAAAAAACCCACATTAAATAGAAGACTATGATAATGAACAATTTGTTATGGGATACTGACAAAAATGAACAGTTTGTTATAGGGAGCTTCAAACATATGACAAAAAAAGAATATCATGAAACATATTGATACAAGAAAAGCAATCTATGTAACAATTGGCTTGTCAAGTCTAAATTTGAGCTACATTATTTGGCACTAAATATTATAGACAAACAGGGAAATTGTAAAAGAACTATTAGGAAAACACTTAAGAACCATAGGAAAATGACAAATGATCGAAAACCAAAAATAAATATAACTTTTAAATATGGAGAAATATTCAACTTGAGAGACAAAAAAGAGGTTTAAGTTATGGAAAGATCATTGGATGGACTATCAAGAGGAAATATTCTCACTTGCAATAAATCGAAGACATATAAATGACTAAATAGAGGATTGATCTAGACCATTTGTCATTATGATGTTGAAGGATAATGGTTGCAATTTTTTTGATTTTAGGTCAAATTATATGTGAAATTAAGATAAATTAAGCATCAAGACTTTGCATTTACAACAAGAAAAAAATCAAATAAACCCGCTATAGAAATGATAAAGGAATATACCTTATTGACATTAAAAAGCTTGCAATAGCATACCTTACTAAAAAATTAAATCTTCAATATTGTATGTTGATGCTCAAATGAAGATCAAAGATCTTGTAATGAAAAATATCATAGAAGATAAACATTTTAGAGATTAGCTATCATATATTTCACCATAGATTTGAAGGTACATCATACATTTTAATGATAATGAACAATTTGTTATGGGATACTGAAAAAAGAATATCATGAATTGAAACTAGCAATCTATGTAATAGTTTTGTCAATTGAAGATTCGAGCAACATTAAATTTGGTGCTAAATATTATAGACAAATAGGGAAATTGTAAAAGAGCTATTAGGAGAATAGTTAAGAATGATAGAAAAATGACATATGATTAAAAACCCACATTAAATAGAACTTTAAAATATGGAGAATAGACTTGAGGTAAACTACAATAATGAACAGTTTGCTTTGCCTGAAACTAGAAAAAAGAATATCATATAACATATTGATACAACACAAGCAATCTATTTCCCAAATAAAAACAAATATGTAAATGCATTTATTTAGGAAAAAAACAAAAATATTATATTGATAAATTTTATACCATTTGATAAGCACAAAAAGGATTATATAGGGGCAAATATCACTTAGAGAGTAGAGATGTTCATGGTCCAATTGAAGACTCACTCACACCATCTTTGATCCAAAACAAATAAATATACCTCACCAAAAGAAGAATGCAATGACACGATACACATATTTTGCATTGTTAGAATAATCGAATTAAAAGGTATGCCTTGTTTTGATGTGACATGACCAAATTTTCAACTCCTTTCCCACCACTTGCTATGACATGAGAAACATGTTATTATAGAGTATGTTTCTACAAGCCAAGTGTATACAAGGATTTTTTCACACATGTATCTATGTAAAAACAAATGTATGGCGTTAAAATAAAAAGCACAAAACCCATACTCGTTATCCTCCCTACCAAATTGTCATCATGGAGCCTCGTGGACTCTAGCCAAACCCCTGAGCAAGAAAAGTATGAAACACCCACGAGAAATTTCATGGAGTTCCATCATACATCACACAATAACAAAGTTGGGAAAAATCTGGTGTTTTCATATATGTTCTCTCATATTCTAGTGTTTTCTTTGCTGTGGTAACTTAAAAAAAAATAGGTGTCCTAATTTTTGAATGCTTTTGCATGCTTTAGCCTAGTTCCTGCAAATAGAAGACATGGGTATGTTAGTGGATGGGCAAGCAAAATAAAAAAGGAAGCATAAAAAGTGAGTAGGTATATGTGTAAAATCAATATAGACAATGAGAAACTAAAAAGAATTAATACTATTTAAACAATTGGTTCATTGAATCTATTTATTGATAATGTCCAGAAAATTTTTGTACTTACATGCATTATTGATGCCGGTGTTTAACAAGGGCAAGCAACATTAGATCGAGTTGTTCAACCATGAAATAATTTGAAATGGAGAATTTACAATACACTAATTTTCTTGAATGTCTATTGTATTTGTGCAAAATTATAAAGGAAATAATATAGATATACAATAAAAGAGGTTAGCATTATCTGTTGTAAATAGAAAAAGATAAAATGAAACATTTTGAATACGTGACATCTTGGTGAAGAATTGTGTATAAGTAATCTATTGGAGAAGTTGAAAAGAGAGTTGTGGAAATAATGACATTTATACAATGGATAGAATAGAGTATCTTTTTGGTAGACAAGTGCATGTGAGAACTTGTGTGTCCATGCACATAAGCAACAACAAATATATGACAATAGAAGGAAAAACCACTAAACCCACGCTCATTCTCCTCACTAATATTAGAATCATTAATAATCGCTTGCTCTAGCCAAAACCTCAAGCAAAAAAGGCATGTAAGGTACATAGAAAATAACATAGACTCTTATCATATATCACACAATAACAAAGTTGGGGAAAAACGAGTGTTTTCAAACAAGATCTCTAATATTGTAGTCTTTTCTTTGTTGTGACAAGTTGAAAAAAATAGGTATCCCAATAAAGAATTTACATCATGGGATTTGAAGATGGTTGGAGAAACATGGATAGATGGAATATATAGAAGAGTGTATAATAACTAAAAAGGTGCATCTAACTTCACAAACATATATATCGGTATAGATTTTTTTTTACAAGTGCTTATATTTGCATCTTTTATGTTGGAGTTTTGAGAATAGAGTGTTGGAAGGAGAAATAAGTTCTTGATCTTAGGGGTTAGTAATCAAGATATTAAGGCTTGGATAAGGAAGGAGAATGGAGGAGCTTATTCCTACAAACCCTATCTTTTTTTTTTAAATGTTACAAATGTGTGATATTTTTTGGTTCATTTTGGAGTATGTTAGTGTGAAAATAGTTGGGTTATTTTTAGAATGAGTTAAGTCCTCAAATCTTATGTGAAACTTGAGTAGATATATGAGTCCATTATTTATATGAATTCTTAGCTTTCCATTGTGTGTATGAGTTTAGCTCTATTAAAATTTAATGGGTTTAACTACGGCTTCTTCTTACTCAAATGAATGGCTAGAGACCTATAAGGCTTCATGATTCCATTTATGGTAGGGTGGAGATAAATTCTTCCCTTGGCTGCATGTTGTGTTGGAAAATTGTGTTGTCATTGATGTCAACAAAGTGTTGTTGCATTTATGTCAACCCTTGAGGAAGTGTGCTAGTTACATTATGTTTTTAGTTGTATTGTCACTGCTCTCAACCTCTAATGTAAAAATAATGAATAACTACTTGTGTCGTTGAGATGCTAAGAAAGTGTTGCAGATGTTGAGTTGGTATTTGTGGTGCTTCGTTTCCAAGTTCTTTTGAGAAAATTTGAATAAAAGAGTGTTTAGTGTTGTAGAGTGGTGTTTCAATTTGTGTTATGCATTTCTGCTATATTGAATCTATGTTTATGTGATTTGGATATGTTGATTAGAGGTTGGTATGTGCAGGATCATCATGGAAAAAACATGCCCTTAAGTGGCAATGAAAATTTAGAAAAATCAGAGTTAGGAAACTTGACATAAAAATTTGAATAAGTTATTTATATTATTTCAAAAATATGTAAGAAGAGAATCTGTGGAAAATTGAATGTAGTTTCTAAACTACTAGGTTTATAAAAAAAAAAAAAAATCTATTTGGTGAGAATTTGAAATTTCAATGCAGTGTAGTACTTAAGTTTCAGGAAAAAAATAAGAAGTAGGTGTCTGTTTGACCACCCTAACCATAATAAAATGATAATATTTTTTTATAATATTTTAGATATAAGTAGAGGACTCATTTCCGGATGTGACACATATTTTTTTGTAATTTTTTTCCAACTAAATAATTAATTATGAATTTTTTATTACAACTTTTAAAAAATATAAAAACTTGTATGTCTAACCGCCTTAACTTAGTCAAAACTTCATGAAATTCATTTTTTTTTATCCTATAGTATGCAAAGCATAGAATGTGACACATTTTTTGGATTAAAAAAATATGATACCGTTTGAAAGTTATAGATGTTTTACAATCAACCTATCAATCAGGACTTTAGTCATAATTCTAATAGAAAATGAATAATAATAATTTATTAAATTCAGAATAAAGTATAATTTATATTAGTGAAAATCTGAGAATATCCTCTACAAACCCTTTTCGTTTCATCAATTTTGGCTAGAAAAAAGTCATCAGCCACATGGGCGAAGTCTAGAAAAATAAGGTAAGCTATTAAACACGCTTTTTGTGTTGACTTCTTAGGATTAGCATCTCCTAGCCAAATACCAAAGCAAAACTGAGGCTATTCCCTAGGAAATAAATTTTGTGTGATAAATATCGGATATCCGATATGAATTTGATATCCGATTTGGTTTATATATCATTTTAAAAAATGTTAGACTTTATAATATATGATTTAGAATATACAATATATCTCGTTTATAGTTTATAGTTTATTTTAATATATCTAGTTTAGAATATATGTGTGATAGGTCAGATTTGAGTGCTAGAAAATGATCAGCAAACAAAGTAGTGCAAACAAGACTAAAAACTACCTACACCTCAAGATTAGCCTAGTTGGATTCAACACAATACAAAAATAACAAATGAAACCTTTTACCTTGTGTCGAATCGATCCTTTGGTTGGCCCTTCGATCTTCGGTGTTGTATGCTCCTTGGATGGTAAGAGATGCAAGCTAGATGATGGTGTAAAGATAGATGAAAGTGGATGCAAACATGAAAATGGCTAAGTATGAATTCTAGGAAAATTTTGCAAGAGTTTGGCTACAAATGCATGATCCCCCAAAATGAGAGAAAAAGGGGGTATTTATAAAGATTTTGTAAATCTCTAGGAAAATGGATGGTCGAGATTGAGCCACCAAGATCAAGATGTAGGGCCAAGGTGAGTTGAGGACTCACAAGCCTTCACATCTTGACATGTGGCATATGATATGGCCCTAAAAAGGTGAAGTGGACATGAGGTGGAAGGATAAGACATGACATGGAGAGGGTACATAGTACCTTGGGAGTGGGACAAGATCCCCTCATAAAGGGGGTACTTGTCCCCATGTGGGTGAGAGGCCAAGTGGGGAATTAAAAATTCCTCAAATATTCTCATGGGGAAGAGGGAAGGAATTTAAAATTCCTTAAATGCATTGGGGGATTAAATGTGAATAAAAAATTCACATGGGGAATGGAGATGCCTTGTTCAAAAAGAAAAAGCTTTTAATGAAGTTGACTAAGGACACATTCCATAAATGACATGGGGATTAGAGATGACCTAATTGGGTGATTAAGATTGTGCAAGTACTTGATTAGACTAATTAAGGACTCATTAGAGGCAAGTGGGAAATTATGGAGGATGGAACCCTAATGATGATTAGGGGTGTGCACCTCTTAATCATAAATTAATTATGACTAAGAAAGAGGGTTAGATTTCTAAGAGGGATTAGAGGCCAACTTGCAAAAGTTGGAGGATGTGACAATGAGAGAGAAAGTAGAAATTTTTTAAAGAGTAAATTTAAAAATTCCAAAAGATAATATGACTAAATTAAATAAGGTGGTGCATTTATTTAATTTAGAGAGGAAATAGGGGAAAAGCATTTATTGGATTGAATACTTTAGAAAACCTTATGTGAGACACACAATATTAATTAAATGAATGATTTAATCAATATCGACAAAGGGGATAATTTCAAAAGAGCACATGGATGGTTAAGAATACTACTTTGACCATATTGAAGTGGTCAGATTTGGATGTCTACAATACGATTTGGTTTATATATTGTTTTTAAATAGTTTATAGTTTAATATTTTAATATAACTAGTTTAGAATATACAATATCATTTATAATTTAATATATAATCTCCTACAAAACTATATAATATATAATATGTTATGTATAATATATTAAAATATTATTTCTTTATTTTAGTTAATATATATTACTAATATATAAAATATTTAAATATTATCTCTTTCCCCCTCTCTCTCCCCCTCTCCCTCTCTCTCAACTTCTTCCCCTCTTTCCCTCTCCCTCCCCCCTCCTAATGAACTCTCCCTCTCTCTCTCCACTTCTTCCCCTCTTTCCCTCTCCCTCCCCCCTCCTAGCCTCCTAATGAACTCTCTCTCTCTCCACTTTTTCCCCTCTTCCCCCCTCCTAACTCTCTCTCTCTCTCTCTCTCTCTCTCTCT
>VDFB02281492.1:644454759-644487102 GCA_007258455.2 Sequoia sempervirens
TTCCCCTCTCCCTTCCCCCCACTCTCTCTCTCTCCCTCTCACTCACTCCTATGTCTCTCCACTCTAACGTTGGCTCTCTACCCTTAACCCTTAAATCCTTAAACCCTTAAACTATCTACCCTCTCTGTCTCTCCCTTTCACTCTACCCTCCACTCTCTCTCTCTCTTGCCCAACTTCCTTCTCCTAATTATTGTTAGGTCTATGTATGCACAAATCGGATATCCTATTTCAATCAGATATCTAATTTAAATCAGATATCTGATTTAAATCGGATATTCAATTTATAGCACTAAAATCCTACCATTACAGAGCATTATAAAATTGTTTTATTTTACAAAAATTTCATATCAGATATTGGATTTAGTTGGATATCCTTAACATTACCAACATCATCCCTACCATTACCACTTCTACTCAAGCTTTGGGGTCTACTCAAAGTCAAGGTGGAATTCAAAGCCCATCCTCCACAATAGCAATGTCCATCCCTACATACACTAGTACACAACCTACAACAACCTTTCAACCTACAACAAAATTTCAACCCACAACTACGATTCAACCAACCACAATAGTCATACCTACTAGCACCATATACAAGTTTCCATAGGTATTCCTATAGGAATTCCTTCCACCTTTGTGCCTTCGAATACAATAATTCTGCAACAATCTAGCTCCACCAACTAGCAATTCACTAGCCCTCCGCATACATACACTACACCACTTTATTTCCCTCAACCTTCTAACCAAAATGACCCTCATTAACTCAAATTTGCAAACCATGACATCCCTTCAACAACAAGTGGCAATATTACAATAGAAAAATAATGGTCAACCTTTGCAATACATCAATTCTACATCGTTTAACCTCGACATATTAAGAGAAAAAATTACACAAGGTATAGAGATCCCTTGATTTGAGAATAATATTTGGAGAGGAGATCTTGGTAGCCATGATTTTTCCTTCATAGCCTTGTGTAATTATTTCATCTTTGAGGATAAACTATTGGCTAAGCTATTACCTAGATCTTTGAAGGATACTACTCTAGAGTGGTTTTCCTCTTTACCAAACAATTTAATTAGTTCATTCAATGAACTCATTGATGCCTTTTACAACCATTTCCATATTCACATGGGTCCCAAGATGGCCCTTGCTGATGTAATGACATGCAAGAAAAAAGAGGATGAGAACGCGACTGATTTCATAGGAAGATATCAAACACTTTATTCACAAGTAAACATTAAGATTCCTAATGTCAACCTTCAATGAATGTTAATTGCCAACTTACAAGATAAACTCCAAAGAAAAATTAAAATGTTGAGGTTTCCATCCTTCACACAGATATGTACAACCCTTCATGACCTTCAAAACTTGACTGGTGGTCGTGATGTAGAAAATACCCCTAGTTGCCTTGAAAAGTCTGAATCCATGACTCAAAACAATTATCAACCTTTCAAGAAAAAAAATAAGGTATTTTTACAATTAAATCCTCCTCAAATAAATCAACAAAATAATAATCAAGTGGCTACTATAAAAATGAAAACTCCTTTCTGGGATAGGGAGAGAGAATCCACTCCTTTATCCGATGCCCTTCACAACTTCATGTTGTAGCTCATTGAAAAAAACATGCTTACCTTACCTCCTATTAGAGAACGTGATCCTACTATACCATTGCCTAAAGGATTTAGAAAGAATGCTTAATGTCATTAGCACCAAAAAAATGGACACAGTACAAAATACTGTAAGCATCTTAAACATCTTGTGCAAGACCTTATTGGCAATAAACAACTTCACATTGGAGGTGCAAATGATCAAGGTAATAAGTCTATAGCTCTTCCTAATCAAAATTCACAATTATTTACAAATCATATGCCTAAGGACAATATTTCATTTGTCAAAGCTAGTGAAATGAAGATTCATGTGATGAATTTTGACACGAATAATGACAATATGAATACCATTGAACAACATCCCACAAATGAAGTGATAGCATTTATCAAAGATAGACCTTATAAGGGCTTGAATAGACAACCTCTTGACATTGATTTCTCACAAAATGACATACCTAAATGTGCACCTAATGGTCCTCTTTACATAGCTATCCAAATCAATAATAGGTCCACTAATGGGATAGTGATTGGTCCCATCTGTGGAGAGAATTTGATCACAGAAGAATTATTATATGTGCATGAGTTATATCAAGAAAAATATGATAACCCAAAAGCATGGATCAAGACACAAATGGATTTTCTAAGCCCTACAATAGGCTTGATAGATCTCCCTTTAAGGTGGGACCAAAAAAATTAACAATCTCATTCTTCATCATCCCACAATCAGACCAATTTCATGTGAAGCTAGGCTATCCATGGCTTTGCTCCATGAATTTCATCCCTTCGATTGTGCATAAATGTCTAAAATTTCCATTTGGAAATGATATCTTCACTGTGCATCATAGTGGATTTTAGTCGGCCTCGACAAAAGGGAATTTTTTACTAGATTACTTTTTGCTCAAGCCTATGGAACCTATCAAATCTCATGAGGATTTCTTTTTTAAATCATAAAAAATTCGAGGCAAAGAAAATAGAAAAAATATCCCTTTGAAACATGCCTCAACCTATTACTGAACCAACTATCCTTGATGATACAATGATTTAACCAAAAACACTCCCGATGATACAAGATCAATCTATAGAACAACCTCCCACAATTTCACACAAGAGACCATGAGATAACACAAACAATCTCGTTGTCCCTCCTAGAGTCAAACAAGTTTACAAAGTCAAAGAGAAAGTGGTTGAGCAACCTCATGTTGTTCCTTCTAGTCCTCCCTTGAGGAAGAGAAGGAACCTATGATTGACAAACCCACTCTTACACAATTTTTTTTTGACAATAAACTAAAAAGAAATTGAAATGCTAGAGAGCATAGACGTAAACGCCATGCTATTGCTCATAGATTGCAAACTCAAGAAAACAACAATAACATAGAAAATTAAAATCTGAACCTACTTGAAGCAATGCATGATGACTTTGAACCCTCACTACAACATAAACAAGAAAAAATTGAGTGGACATTGTTACTTGAACTCCTACTGTGATAAATTTAGATGATGACATTGAAATTACAAAGACTGATGAACAAGTGCATGATGAGTTGAATACATTGTTTTCTTCTTCCATGAGCCTAAATGAAAAATCTCCTAAAAAGAGTGTTAAATTTGGTGCATGTCCTAATTTGGAACTTGATGTTGTCCCTTTGGCTAGTTGCTCGCCTTTCGTTTATACTGACCGAGATTTGGAGGTGGATGACTTGCTTTTGGTTGACTCTCCTTTGCCTTACTAGTCTTTTGCTTTTTCATTTTTCTTTCTATGATTACATGTGTGTAATGTGATCCCCATGATGTTTCACTTGATGTCTCTCTCTCTCTCTCTTTCTTTTTGCATTGCTCTATATATGTATCTTCATTAGAACTTCTCTATGTTGTAATCACTTTTCATTTGTCTTGTGTTTTCCTTTTAGAGATGATGCAAGGCATCAAGACATTTATATGTCTCTTCTATGTTCACCCAAAATATTTTCCTTTATCTTTTTCATTTTTCTTGTGTTTTCCTTTTTGGGATGATGCAAGACATCGAGACATTTAGGTCTCTTTCATGTTGACCCAAAATGATTTTTCTTTATTTTCGCTTTATTTTTGTCATTCTTCTAGTTATGTGAGTATTTGGGGAATGATGAAAGTTCCATGCTCTATGAAAACATTGTAGCATAGACATACTGACCCCAAATCCATAGATCCCTTATGTGTTTATGGGGGCAACCCTTCCTTCCTATCTCCATGATGCAACTTACTTCAAAAAAATATGGCTTGACATAGGGTTTTTAGAGGACAACTCTCACGTCTTAGGATAAAAAAATTGCCTAATTTAAAGCAATTGCTCAAAATAATGGTGTAGCAACTGCTTTAAAGTGGGAGCATACATAAATGACATCTTTTGGAAAAAAATTCATGGCGTGAAATCTTTTTCTCTTTTCTTGTGATGTGTCCTCTTCTTGGTGGTATCATTGGGTTTGATGTCGTCCAAGAGTGTATGATCTACTGACATGACATGATGTGAACGAGGCATATTGTGGGTGATGATCTAACACTTTTGACTTATCCTCTCTTGGATACATTAGGCATGATGCTCCCTAAAAGGAAGACTGTTACATGAACAAATCAAAATCCTCTTTAACAAAATTTTTACATGAAAAAAGCATCTGCATAAAACATTTACATTGTGGTGCCTTATTGAAGTTATCAGGAGGATAACTTTGGTATGGTTAGTATGATGGGAAGTCGATACACTGGCATGAATTTCTCATTATATGGTGGGAAGTCAATACACTGACTTGTTTTTCTCACTAAACCACTTCTTTTGGACAACTCACCTAGTGCATAGGTTGAGGTTCTACTACCCTAGAGTGAGCAACATATGTTATGGAAAAACAACCCCATCTCACATTGCATTGAAACAATTGTTCTTGATTCTTTATTTTTGTTTATTTTTCTTGGCCTTTGATAGGATATGGCTATGTATCCTTGGTATTGTTGCATACTTAAGTGTCTTAGATGTGTACTTTGGTGTGAGTTTGACATGGGGTCATTATCTCACAAAGTGGGGGAAAAATGTAGTAACAGAAAAAGTAGGCCTTTTCCCTTACTTGGGTAAACCTAGGTTCGAGCAAACCCAGGTTCTAGCAAACCCCCCTTTGCTCTCATTCTCCCCCTCAGGCACTTTGAAAACCTATATTTTTACGCTTCGAAGCTTGGGTTGAGGATGAAAATGGAGACTTCAGAAACCCAACTGGAATTAGGTAGTTCTTAGAACGAGCTATCCAATGACTATAATTTTAATCTGTTTTGGTTTTATTATGTATTTATTTTTTTAGTTTTATTAAACTTAGGATTTTCTCTAAAAATCAAACTCTTTTTTCTACACATGTGGAAAAATAGTAGATTATCAAAAGAAAATTGAAAAATATGAGTGCACGAAATATTGAAGTCCTTGACCAACAAAAAGAAAAAATTGAATTTTGATACATAAAAAAAATGTTACACATTATACAGTTGTGCTATGTTTGAATTGTAATTGGTTTGAATTCGAAACTTGATTAAAGAAAAAATATTCAATAAAAAACTATCTAACCAAGTGGAAGCACTAAATATTGAAGTTACAAATCTAAATTTGAAAGAATTAGAAATTTATCCTTCATGGAAAAAAAGTTGTGTTATACGGTGATCGTCACTTTTTTAAAATGTTGTTTTTTGAAAAAAAACTAGTTTTCGAGGGAGATAGAAAAAGAAGTGAAATTTGATTCCAAAATTTTTGAAAAAAATATATTTAGAATCTACAAAAAATTTCACGAAACTCTAGTTTGCATCATCTTCAAATTCCTCATGGTTTAGCCATTATAGGTGCCTAAAAGTGAAGATTTAGTTAAAAAATAATAATTTCAGTGTTCAGTTTGGCCAAAAATTGTAAACCACTATTGTGGGATCACCCACTTGGTTTGATAATTGACATTAAAAATTAATTAATGATATCTTGAGAGTGGTGTTGTAATGTGTTGTACACATTCACACTATTCTAGGACCTTTATTTGACTAAAACATGCCTTAATTGATCCTTTGCAAAGGTGGTGTAAAGTGTTGTAACACACTTTCACACTTTTCTAGGATGTATTTGTTTAATTAAGCCTAATGGGCCCCTTTCTAATAAAATATACATAATGTGTACTTCTGTAAGTGTTGTAAAGTGTTATAAAACACTTTCACATTTATCTAGGTGGTCATTAATTAATTGTGGGTAATTGGAGTAATTAACACCCTTTTAATTCAAATTTAAGAGTTAATTTTGACACCTCCTAAAGATCTATCCCAACACTCATATAATCTAATTAATAAAATATTTCATTGGGCAAGGTTAGGTCTTGGAAAATGGTGCTAGGACCCATTTGCCCTAGGTGGTGAATGGGTCCTCCCTTAATAGGACCCCCCTTTTTTAGTTGATATGGAATGGGCTTTTAGCCCTCTTTCAATCCCTCGAGGTTAGGTCCTGGTAAACTGAGCCAAGACCCATTTTCCCTAGGTGGCGAATGGGTCCTCCCTTAATAGGACCCCCCCCTTTTGAATTTCCTTCTATCGGGAATTTAATAAATTTTCTTTCTAGATCTGGTGTCGACCTTAGTTGTTTGAATTTCGAGGTTAATCTCCTAATTTAGTATAAATAAGGGGTTAATTCACATTGTTTCTCGTAGCAAGTTTAAGAATCATCCTAGCTATTTCAAGAGAGCATTATAGAGCATTTCAAGATCATTCATAAGGAATTTCAAGGCATATTTCAAGAGTCTATTACAACAATTCAAGATCATATCATCATGTCAAGGGTTTAATTCATTCATGCATGTGGTTGAGCTAAGATATCCAATGTTGCATTGATGATCTATTTACAAGCATCATTTCAAATCCAAGATCTACATTCTTCATGGCCACTACATGCTAGATTTCAAATTTGCATTACAAGACATCATCCAAGGTGACATCATTCACATTATTTCACATGCATGCTTCATTTCATCATTTGGTAAATGATTACCTAAAAGGGTTTGACTGAGGCAAACCCCCCATTCACTAACAAATAACAAGTTTTTATTTTTTCCCTTGAGTGTGTGATTTCAAATTTATAGGTTGAGGATTAAGTGGAGCAAATTTGGAGGAAAATTGTCAAAGTTGTTAAGTTACAAAAGTTGTCATTCAAAGTGAAAAATCAAGGAATCAAAGCTACATAATTGCATATAGACTTTCAAAAGTTGATAATAGGGAAATTGAGAGTACATACATCAAGGAACAAGACCCTAAAATCAATTTTTCAAAACCCTAAAAGGACCGATTTTCCACTGAAGGTAAATGAGTCCTTTGAAGCTCAAAAAAACAACTTTTTGACCAATTACATAGCATTTTATGCTCTAAAAAATTCCCCCATAGTTGCTATAATAGTTAGGGTGTATTTATGATTGTTATTCAAGCATTTTGGCCCTTATAGTTGCATTAATTATAGTGATCTAGTGTGAAAAATCCTAGTGGTAAATCCTCTTGCTCATGCATTTGGGTCTACCCTATTTTTCACCCAATCAGCATAGAATGCATTACTTGAATAAATACCATCTATCCATTCAAAAAGTGGATAATTATATGCCAACTCTCTCAGAAATATTAAAATGAAAGGACATGCACCACTCAACATAAAATCTAGTTTGACTTCTTGTTTACATTTATTGCATTCATTGTTTTCTTCACATGTACATCAATTTTATATTTACAATAAGCATTTGCATCATCTCATATCCATAGTTTGACATAGCTTGTAATCATTAAAAAGAAAAATTGAATCACAAAAGCATTCAATTTTTTTTAATAGTGGCTTCTTTTTTAATTAGATATTAAGAACCATCAAAGAATACAATTTTTTAGAAAAATAAATAAATAAAAAATGATTCATCTTGTGTAATGTTTAAGAAATATTTACAAAAATCAATAATAAAATGAAATGGACTTAAAAATTTCAACCTTTTCAAGTTCATCTTTAATTGTTCAAAGCCATCATCGAGATTTATCTTTGGGAAACTTGAACAAACAACTATAAATCAAACATGAAAATAGAGCTTTGAGCCTCTGTCATTTGTATTAAATTGAAATTTGTTGGTCAAGAATTATCTTCAATTGTTGTCCACAAGATAAGAAAAACAAAGTAACAAATGATTCCAAGATTAAAGTAATATCATAGATTTGAAAGTTTGTAGTTCACAAAATTACTATATATATCAAAAATGATAATTCTATTAAATTAAATTACCGAGTGCAATATTTGATATGGATATTTTTTATTTATTTAGTATTCTAAAATTCATTGAGCTATTTCCTAACCATATTTGTACAAATTGTTTAGTTTACAATTATCTTCGCATTTTTTTTTTTAAACAGATCACCATGAGATAAAACTTACCATCAAATGCATATGCTTGAATGTGTCCCCTTTTATCACTTAGCTTAGTTTAGCATAAGACATTTAAATCCTCACCAAATTATTCATTAGAGTGTCACCTAGAAAAATTGTGTTCAAGTGAAAAGACAAATGACAATTATATTGAATGTCTTACATTGGTATCTAATTTTGGATTCAACTTTGTATGTTTTTCAATTGATGTTTAGGATCACATTAAGTGATTCATCAATAAACTTGATATTTTCTTCTTACTGATGATGGATCACTAATATGATTTCAATTGAAAAACATACACAATTCAATCTAAAAGCTTGCACTACTACCTTCTCATGTTAATAGTCCATCCAAGTTTCTCTGGTTAGTAAATAGTTCATCAAGGAAAGTGTGTGGAAGAAAAGAGGAATGGTAGAGCAAGATAGTGGGATCACGTGAAAGAGACGCGCAATAATACAAAAAGCATGTGGATAATGTAGAAGAAATGCAGAATCTTATAGGAAAGCATGTGCAAGACAGGGAATTCATGTGGAAGAAACGCAAAATCGTAGAGGAAAGCCTGTGGAAGACAATATTGTCTAATAAATATTGACTATGGGATCTGTTAAAAAAGTTCTCTTTGTGACATCCTTTGTACATAGCAGCTACAACAGAATAGACATATATGTAGGGCGCAAGTCCATCAATAGGCAGCTTCCAGGCCCTTTATCACAATTGCCACAGAACGCCTAACACGTAAAAATCTTCTTTGGTTTCATTTTACGTTAGTAACGATTTGTGAGAGTTCTCTACAAGAAATGAATGAAGGGACCCATCGTGGCTCCTGAAAAATTCTCTCGGTTAGAAATGAAGATCAATTTACTGTATTATTGGATACTACTGTCATAGCAAGGATGATCAAATTGGTGGGCACTAAAATTTCATTATCATTATAACACTTTTAGTTTGAGCAGCTTTAACTCAAACATTGTTGTACCAAGTTTTTCTAGATGGGACAACTCGAATAACGTGGAAAATTAGTAAAGGAGCTCGAATTCCCATCCATGTTCAGTAAAGGAGCTCAAATTCTTGTAAGCTACAAATTCTTTTCGAAGAGCTTCAAGTGCATTTATAGATACCTATTGGGAGAAGGATGATATGTTTAGGCTTCCAAGAAGTCTCTATGATTAGCTAGAGATACAGGTATTATAGGTAATTATTCTAAAGCCAATTGTGCAAATAATATATAGGACCTCTTCAAAAGACCTATTTACAAACCCTACTTGAATCCACAAGTTTTTTTTTTAGCATGATTCATTGGCCTCAACATGACAAGAGTTCTTGGGGAAGCTGGTTAGCATTAATATCAATGTTTGATTTTTTTTGTTTCTATTGCATCACTAAGTGCAACTAATGCGGTTTAGTAGTTTGGGCTTTTTTATGTGCAGCGTCACTAAATCATTTTTAACAAATAGTGCATTGAGTTGTCATAATAAATTTATTTATCTATTGACAATAATGTGTTCGTACAATTTGCTAATAAGGGCATGGTTTGGTAGTCAAGTCACTTAGTTGTAATAATAACCACTAGGGTTCAAACCCTTACTGGGCTAAAGAGTTTGCAAGCCTTATGGATTCACTTGGCCATTGCACTTGCAAGATTGGTAGTTTCTTATGGTTTCTTGTACCCAATTCATAGCTCTGGTCAAAAGTGTTTACCCATAATAATATGGGTGCATTGCACCTTTTCTAAAAAAAAAATGTTTGTACAATTCATTGGTAGTTTTCAATCATGTTCAATTGGTTCTACATCATGTAAGTTTTGTAATGTTTCACAAAAGTCAATTTGAGTTTGAGTTTCACCTCATTAATGAAAAATTATTTGTAATGAACAATTGTAGTGAACTATTATCATATGAATCTGGTATTTGAGTGCGATGTGTAGATACATTTATCCATAATATGTGGTAGTTGTGCCAAGTCACCTACAAGAATGATTGATGTGTCACCGAAGCATAGGTGTTATTAATGGGGAAAATATTCACACAATCTACTATATGTTTTCAACGATAGCTTTGGTACTATGAAGATCATCTTGCCAACAAGAAGGTATTTCACATGATTCATGTCTTCTTGAAATATTGTTAGTGATCATTTAACATATGTATTTGTTTTATTGAAATGTTAAGGTTTGAATGTATAATGAGGCCTATATGTTTAACACAACCATTCTTGTAGGAGAAAAAGGAGTGGGTTATGTTTTAATGATGCTAAACAACAAAATGCATTCTTGATGCCATGAATTAGATGGGATTTTCATTCCTCGAACAATCATATACAAGGATTTAATGAAGGAATTATTTTTATATTGTTTTTTGGGAGATAGTGGATATTCTAGATCATTCAACTCTAATTTGGTCTGGTCACCTTGTTGGGACACCTTGTTTGTGCTCATGAAATATTTTTGTGTAATATAAATTTGTTGATATAATAATTCATAAAATTTATTGATATTGTCAAATTCATGTCTACTAAGCATTTTAGGAGCTTTTAAATTTACAGCACTACCAAGGCCCATTTACAATAGTAAATAATAGGACAAGGTGAAATTAACTTTGTAATCATATGCCATTTGCATGTCTCCACGTTCTTTCAAATGTGTTCTAGAGGACATGAGAGAAAATCATTAAATTTTGGCATGTTTTAATTATATTTTAAAGAGAGTAGTTAATTTTAGTGGAAGTTACACAGTAAATAGAGATTTAAGGCATCTCATCTAAGTGTCCATATTGGAATTTGGAAGGTCTTGGATGAGATGCCCAAGATTGGAGAAGAAAAGGCCTTTTTTTGGTGTTCCATCGGTGATCAAAAAGGTCAACATAGCTTCTAAAGAGACAAAGTTGGAAAGGCAATGGGCTAGGCACCCATGTGGGAGTTTTGTAATTCTATTTAATGTTCTATTATGTCTTTTGATTGTCCACAAAGAGGGGCATGGGTATTTTTAGGTGGTTTTGCACCTCTTATTTTGGTTTACCATTTGTGGTTTTATCTTCCAAGATTCCTATAAATTAGAACCATAAGATGGTAGTTTTATGTTGAGTTCTTGTAAGTAACTCAATGCTGTTGAGTTGTTCAGAGATTAATAGTGAAGTGTGTTATTATGTAATATCATTCAAAGATTAATTTAATTTACTTTCCCTTTTCTCATGTGGAGTTTTTTCCAAAATAGTTTCTCCACATAAATTTGGTGTTACATTTTGTTTGCTAATTTTTATATTGTGATGTATGTTGTAATCACATATTTAAATCTGATTTGGTAATTTGATTTCTATATCTAAATTCACTTACATAAGTTCATATTATATCTTTCCTTCACCTTGTTTTCATCATTTGGTATCAAAGCTAATGGTTGCATCGAGATGGGATGCATTTCTCTTAAGTGTTGGAGTTTTTTGTTGTAGTGGGGGCTTTATTTTGTGGTATATTGCAGATTTGAGAAGAGGATTGTTTACCATGGCTTCTACCTCTTGCCACAACTGGGAAATTCAGTGGTACAAGCTACACAATGTAAGCTGAAGATGAAGGATCCCCTTAAAGAGAGAGATTAGTGGTTGCCAGTTTCACAAGAAAAGCAACTACAATGTCTAATGGAGATTAGAAAAAGTTAGACAAGAAGGCATGAGGAACCATAAGATTGTGTCTCATAGATTCCATCCTTTTAAATTATGTCTTCATGAAAGGCAACACATACAAGTTGTGGAAGAGGATAGTTGATCTTTATCAAACTAAAAGTTTATCTAACAAGTTGTATCTCAAAATACAATCATATTCATTAAAAAAATGATGATTCTATTGCACACAATTTAAATTATTTTAATTTGATTATCAGTCATCTTGTATTGGTAGATGTTAAATTATAAGATGAAGATAAATGTATCTTGTTTCTTTGTTCTTTTCCTATTGGAAAAATCTAATTGTTACCATAAGTAGTGGTAATGTGGAGCCAAAGATGGAAAGCATTATTTCCATACTTCATTCAAAGGAGATGAGGAGAAAGTCTATGAATGTTAACTCCCAAAATTCCTTTCGTGTGCGAGGAACTAAAGGAGATAAAAAAGGGATAAAAAGAGCTTTGTAGAGAGAGTTATTTGGGTGTAGAGCTTGGGGGAGGGAGATAGTGATATAGATAAAAAAGAGTTGAGAGAGGAAGAAATAAGTATACAAATTGGGAGAGAGAGGGAGATAAATAAAGAGAGGGAGAGAGATAGACAGATGAGTAGATAGACATAATTAGAGAGAGGGAGAGAGATAGGGCAGGAGGGAAAAGGAGGGAGACATGGGTAGAGAGATATAGAGCTAAGGAAGGAGGGAGATGTAGATAAGGGAGATAGAAAGGTGAGATATAGATAAGTAGAGAGGGAAGGAGGGAGAGGGAGAGGAAAAAATAAAGAGAGGGAGGTAGATAGAGCTAGGTATAAAGAGAGAGGTAGGGAGGGAGGTGGGGAGAGGCATGTCGAGAGAGGGGGAGGTATAGAGATAGGTCTAGAGCTTGGGAGATAGTGTGAGATAGAGAGAAGTAGAGAAAGGGAGAGAGAGAGAGGGAGGGAGGGAGGAAGGGGTAGGTAGTGTTGATGTGCTTGCTAATCATACAAAAATAGATAAATTTATTATAATAGAACATATCTCTTGGGATAGAGAGAGGAGGAGTAGGAGAGGGGGGAAGGGATGGATGGAGGGAGAGGTAGTAAGAGAGATAGGTCTAGATCTAAATGGATAGATAATTTGAGAAAGGGAGGGAGAGAAAGAGGTGAGTTAGATATAAGTAGAATAGGAAGGAAGGAGAGGGAGGGAGGGAGGGAGGGAGAGGTAGGTATAGAGAGTGAGAAGGGAGACATTAAGAATTAGAGAGAGGGAGTGAGTGGTAAAGAGATATCTAGAGGGAAGGAAGGAGAGAGGGGTGGAAGAGAGAGATGTAGGGAGTTAGAGAGATAAATAGGTCTACAACTTGGGAGAGAGGGAGAAGTAAATAAAGGAAGAGAGAGAAAGAGAGGGAGTGCGAAGTAGTCTAGGTAATGTTGATGTGATTACTAATATCCCTTATATAGGGAGAGAAGTAATGAGGGAGGAAGGGAGGAAGAGGTAGTTAGAGAGAGAATGAGAGGTATAGAGAGAGGTCTAGAGCTTAGGAGAGAGAGTGATATTGAAAGAGAGAAATAGAGCTTGGGAGGGAGGGACAGAGTTAGAGAGAGGGACAGGGAGGGAGGGAGAGAGGTAGAGAGATCGGTGGGTAGGACAAGAGAGAGAAATGGAGGGATCAAGGGATGGATAGGGGAGATATAGAAAAGTAGATAAGGAGGGCGCAAAATATAGAGAGAGGAGAGAGACAAAGATATAGATAGAGAAAGAGAGAGATAGAGAGAGGTGATTTAGATAAAAGTAGAGAGAGGAGGGAGAGCAAAAAAGGGAGGGAGAGGTAGGTAGAGAGAAGTAGATAGATAGGTCTAGAGATTGGGAGAGAGAATGAGGTAAAGAAATATGTTGGGAGGTAGGAAAAGGTAGAGAGATAGGCCTAAAATATGGGAGAGTGTGTGAGATAGGGAGAGACATAGAGAGAGTAGTGATGGAAGAGAGAGAGAAGGGGATATAGAGAGATGAGATAGATTGAAAGAGAGAGAGAGATAGAAATAATATGAGATGAAAGAATAGTTGGATATATAGGTCTACAAATTTGGGGAGAGAGATAGAGATAGAGAGAAGTAATTAAAGGAAGAGAGAGAGGTTATAAAGAGATTTCAGAGTGAAGGAGGGAGAGAGTGTTAGATAGAGAGAGATGTGAGAAAGAGGCTGGAGAGGGAGGGACGAAGGAAGATGGAGTGAGGGAGGGAGGGACGGGAGGAGCGTGGGTAATGTTGATGTGGTTACTAGTATCACTTATAAATAGAGAGAATTAGAGAGGGAGGAAGGGAGGGAGAGGTAAGTATAGAGAGAATGAGAGGTATTGGGAGAGGTATAGAGCTTGGGAGAGAGAAAGATAGAGAGAAGTAAAGATTGGGAGGGAGGGAGATAGAGAGGGGGAAGGAGGGGGAGAGAGAGGTATAGATGGAGGGAGGGACAAAGAGGTAGGTAGGAAGAGAGAGAGATGGAGGGAGTGAGGGAGGGAGAGGGGAGAGAAATAGATATAGAGATAGAGAAAGAGAGATATATAAAGAGGTTATTTAGAGAAAAGTGAAGAGGGAAGTAGGGAGAGGAAGGGAGGGAGAGAGAGTTAGGTAGAGAGAGAGGAGGAAGTAGATAAATAGGTCTAGATCTTGGGGAGAGAGGGATATAGAGAGAGGTAGGGAGGTAAGGAGAGGAATATAGATAGGTTTATAACTTGGGAGAGTGAGTGTGAGATAGCAACATGTAAAGAGAGGCATACATATGTACAAATTGAGAGAGACAAAGAGATAGAGGTAGAGATAGATAAAGGCATGAAAAGAGAAAGTGAAAGAGAATGAGAGAGAGGTGAGATATAGAGAGGTAGAGAGGGAATAATGAAAAGAGAAAGATAGGAAGTGAGAGAGAGAAGGGGAGAGAGAGAAAGGGGATATAGAGTGAGAGAGAGAGAGACAATTGGGGAGGAAAGAAGAGGTAGGTAGATAAGTCCAAAATGTGGGAAAGAGAGAGAGAGTAGAGAGAAATAGAGACAGGAGGGAGAGGGAGAGGTAGGTAGAGAGGGGGAGGCACATATTGATAGCATTTTGAAAATTTCTAGTGGTTCCATAGTTATATTTCAAATTTTTTGGCATTTCATTGGTCTTCTAAGGATTAGGATTTCACTCTCCATTTGCTAGGGTTTATCTTTAGGGCTAAAACCCTCCTAGAACACTAAAAAATGCAAACGACTTAACATTTTTTCCTAATTAATGGTTGACTTGTGTATGCCCATTCCCAATCATTTAAGCCACAACTTGAGCCATTAATGTCATTGGTAAACTGACCCCTTTGTAATAGCAAATATCAGGTGCATACATTTTTATATATTTTCCTAAAGTCCTAAGTTTGAAGTGGGCCAATAGTTTTAATGTTTTATTTCTACACTTTAGACATGGGTCTGAAATATTTTATAAAAATGTCTAAGTCAAAATACATAGGGATGGACCTTCTTTAAGTTATTAACTTAAAGCACGTGTGTTAAAAATATTTTAAAAACTCAATCGTGCCCCACAACTCAATTTTTATTGGTTCCTCTCCATCCTACAACTATTAAAATATTCAAGAAAAAGCTCATGTGGGATAGCGAGCATACACCATGTGTCTCATCTCTTTGGTGGGCCACACAAGTCTTTGTAAAACTTGATGGTGGTGGGTCCTTCAAATCAATAGTTGAGATGGAAGATGCTAAATTAATTTGGGTCATTCCCCACCATCCAACAATATGTTTTTAAGTGGATCTAAGGAGCTTGTAGGATAGTGGGCGACTAAAATGTGGCACCATCCTAGGCATTAAAAGAGCTATAGAACAAGGTGAAGTGTTTCATCAAATATTTTAGATGACTTAGGGTTCACTAAAGGTCATGCTACTAAAAGGACCTGATGCTCTATAGTTAAAAGGTTGTCAAGATGTTATACTCTTGACTATCCATATTGTCAAGATTTAAGACATGTGCTAAAAAGTTTCTATGTGGGGTCATAAGCCTAAGAGGTTAAAGGGTGCACAATTTGGAATGTATGAGTTTGATCTGAGTCATTCTCCACCATCCTGCAACCCTTACTCTGCATCCAAGTAGACCCATGTGGGATAGCAGACAAGTGACACATAGTAGTTTAAAAGGAATATAGAGGATGGTGGAGCACATGGTAACAATGCAAAGCTTCTCTACATGGCATGTTCTCACTAGTCTAATGTTAAAGATAATCTGATTCCTAATTTCCAAACTCATTTGAATCCATCTGAGTCGTTTGATGATCCAAATCATCTCAAGATCAATGACTATGTTTTAAAATTATGAAAATAGGTTGATGGAGTTGTTCTGGTTCATGCGAGCGAGTAGTAATGGTGGACTTGATGTTTTTTCTATCAAATTGAAGGATATTTTCACCATAAAAGTAGGATTTAAAGAATATTGACTTAAAAAAGAATCCTAAAGAGAATTGAATATTTTTCCTACGTAGTATGAGCTTTCTTGCATCAACATATTAGGGTTTTCTACAATCCAAGCACCACCAAGTAAAATTTTCATCCTCTCATCCCAATTCCTCTCAAATTTGTGTGTATTTTCCTTTTTGTAAGCTAAAGATTACAAGTTTATTTTCTTTTAAGGTTTGATGTTCATAGAATTTGTTTCAAACTACTTCAAATTTTCCTTAGTTTACATGTTCCTTTTAAGAACACCTAAACCACCTTATCATAAACCATAATTTGGAACCTTAGAAAACCCTAGGTTATGAAAATCTTGAGAATGGAACTCCCAAAGGTTGAGGCTTCTAGTTCTACCCCTAAGAGAGGCCTTCATGATGATAAACTAAACCAATTGAAGGATTCTGGTGTGACAATGTAAGAAGCCTAGTTCTCCCCCAAACTAAAATTCTTTGCAACTACTAATCTAACTTTTGTGTTTTGAAGTTTTCATAATATTTACAAAGAAATGCATAAAATTGTGAAGCAATTACAAAGAGAGCAATGTTGGAAACTAAGTACCAAATGATCAACTTTATTGTTTATTGCTTTGAATTTACAATAAGATTGATCATACCCAAATATCAACTTCTGATCTGCAAATGATTATTCCCTAAAACCCTTGAAAAAGACTTCTCAAATCTGCACAAACTTGACCTTTGGATGAAGCCAATAGTTAAGCATCTTCAGTTGATAGTTTCACAACCTCAGAATGCTTATTCAATGAAGAAGTTGTGATCTTCAATTTTGATACGCTCTAGAAATGCAGAAACCCTTGGGCTCCCTTCTCCAAATGCCAAAGAGAAAACAAAAGAAAAATATCAAATCTTGGATGAATCAATAGTTGTGGTTGATTCCCTTTTATAATTTATCAAGAAGAGGTCGATCCTACAGAAACCTCCCTTTTAATCATTTTAAATAATATTAATGTGCACTTTATAAAATAATTCCTCAAAGTTGGCATCCATGTACTTTAAATTAGTAAGTGGCCCCCTTTAGACATAAAGTTATTATATAACTTTATAATATGCTTTTTTAAAGATTAATTATTATTAAAGTCACCTTTAGTAATAATTAAATGGTATAACTCACATATTACTCCTTATTTCACTTGGCCAACTGAAACTGGGATTAACGTTGAACTTGCCAAATGTCTAGGTGCCTTGCTATAAATAGAAACACTTGAATCTCATGACTTGATGACTTACTATAAATAGTAAGTGTATGAAATTGAGCCTTGAATCACCAAACAAAGGCTAAAGCTGAACCACCCAAAGCTCTGAAGAAGGAACTACTATGATATTTTCTAAACAAGACCCTTTGAACAAGCCTACGAGGGTCAGGAAATAGGCTAATCCCTCTGAAAACTAATGCTCATGAAAATGGGGACATTATAGTCTGCCCTCCCTAAAATTGCTTGTCCCCCTAAGCAATCTTCATTGCAAAGAACTCCACTCCTTAGAAGGTCCAAAAGAAGAGCTATGAAATGTCATACACATCCTTGACTAGCTCCTGTAACACTAGTAACCACAACTATGCAAAAATAGAGAACATAGCAACTATTTAATCCCTATGCACTAAAACTGTGCATCGAACCCAACACATGTACATGAGAACCTAGAGTGAAACTACAAATGAACCACACCATGTACATGCAAAAATACTCCCCAATGAATCCAGACTAGAACCCTAATGCACACAAAGGATCTCTCAACATATTAGAGAGTGTCCAACATAATATACCTAGATCCCAAATCTAGAATATAAGTTTGCCATGTAAAACACCCTCAGAATTCCACTGCTTAAATATGATCTCAACTTCACCATGCTGTAGATAGTGAAGCAACCCAAAGGGACCCATCCAATATACAATGCCAAACTTGTCACCACCTAGATCCCAAAAATACCAAACCTCACATCTATTTGTCTTGTAGAGATAAGAACATTTGGAAGTGTTTGTAACACAATATCTCTCTAAAACTTCTGCTAAACTCCCATGGATGTGATAACTACCCAAGTCATCATGCCCACTACCACTGCAACCTCTTGGATGCCCTGTCTCCCATTGAAACCTAGAAGTGGAATTTTTTTTAAGGTACTCACCAGCATGATGGTAATCCAACCTCTAGTCTTGTAAGTAATCCCCCACAAACAACTAAGCCGAATACTTGTAGCTTCTATTATCATCTTCTAAAGATGGTAATTTTGTGCACATAAATGATTTGATTCCATTGACTATGCAAAGATAATCATCCTAAACACAAGAATTGTGTATCAAATATGAATCATGTACTGGTGGATCAAAATAAAAACTATACACACTTCTCACTGTTTACATGTAAAACTCCTCCATGAGCTCTGTTTGGAATCTTGATGCATTGGAAAGATTCCAAACACTACGATTATTGCTCAATCCTGAACTTGTTGTAGGAGTGTGATCAGCTTCCAACTCGAAGAGGGGATTATCATAGGTCAAACCCCCATCAAACTCAAATAACATATTATTCAAAAAGTACACAATCACTCTGTTCTAATCTGAATCAACCATCTCTGAGTTCCTAGAATAATAAATTGAATCATATTCCTGAATTGGTTCAATAGACTGCTAATCATAATTAACTGCATGGGATGAAATGACTGATTTGTTTCTAGGAGAGGGGAACAAATCAATACAAGAACGAATCTCCCAACTAGATGATACTCTGCATACCTCCCATGAAGAAGATGGAGTAGTGTCGTGAGTTGTCACACAACTTTCTAGTGAATCAATTACTTTGTCATAAGAGCTATCAATAATTTTCCCTCCATCACAAGTCATGGGACTAACCTTAGGAGAACCTAGTGCAACATCTGGTTCCCTGCAAATCTCAACCAATGCACTCATCCCATTTGTATCCACTGCACTTGTAACTATGATGGATGTAACCACATCCTCAACCTGCTCACGACCTAAATCCATGGATGCATGCTTCTCACCAATTGCTGCCATAGAAACTTGAACTCTATCTATAGATGGTGAAGACTATGACAAACTCAATTCCACAATAAGCTCCTCTACCTGTGTCTACGACTCTTGAAGGTTCAATTGAGTGCTCTTCAATTAGTCCATAGACCCCTCAAGCTCATGAGTGATCTCATCAACCTCCTTTTCGTTTCCCTTCAATGCCTCATGATGGTTGCAATCCCACTCAAGAAGATAATCTTTTTCTGCAAGTAGTTGTAGGTAATTTTCTTTCATTATTTCAATTGCTTCTTGAAGTGCATGAATTTCTTCAAGGGAAGGACTACTATCACAATGCTCATCTTCCTCGGGAGTACTATATCCATAAGTGGCCAACATCTGATGAACAACATCAAAATGCTCTATGGTGGTAGTGACCATCCTTTCATTAACCTTAAGTTTCCCTACCACATCATGAGGACCCTAGAACTTATCACTCCCATACAAGTTTTCAAATTTAGAATCTACACTATGATATGTAGTTGAATCATCATCGCTCACCAACTGATAATTAGCATTGTGTGTTCTATCAACTTTACACACAATATCATCAAAGGTACTACTACTATGTACCTCATAGGATGGATCAAAAAATATTGTAGAAGCTATTGTTTTGACAATATCTTCACACACTTCTTCTTCCAAAGCATCTGCATATCCATCTAAATCAGAATCATGGGATTCATTTCCATTAAATAAGTTTTCTTATTCATTTGCTAAGTTCTGATATGAAAAATCAGACTCATTGTGGCATGAATCTTCCTCATAAATTGCATCATTAGTACCCAAAGCTTGAGTACCAACATGTGTAGAAACATCATTCCCTTGCGAAATCCTTCTTGTCTCATATTGATGCAAACATAACTCACTATTACAGTCATAAAAATAACAATTGTTATGGGTCATATTTTCCAAGCAATCTTCAAGTTTGACACTCTCATCTTGCGTGTCAAAACTCAAAGTGACTCCCATTACATTTTTTGCACGTGCTATGACATCTGTACTATGATTATGTTCAAACAAGGGACTACTGTCATAAAAAATAGAAGTGTTATCATGACTGAAAACAACATCTTGAGCATTAAAAGAATCAACATTATTGGGTTCCATCATACTGTTTTTATGAGGTAAAATTTCCTCATCCACCACCTCTTCATTTTCAACCCATGTCCACCTGTAGGTTAAGATTATTCTCTACTAACTCAACACTTTTTAACCCAAACATGCTATAGAGACTTTTAGATACTTCACCAAGTCTCTCTTTTTTGCTTTGTGATGAGGTTTGTCTTGAAATGGAATCTTCATACTGCTGCAAGCTATGAGCTAATCTTCATTGTGAAAGCATAAGTCTTGCTAGATATTATTCAAGATGATCTTAACACTTGGCTACTCACATTTCTTTGATTTTCTTTTTTGCTTGCTATAATCCATCTGATGCTACATATATTGCTCAAAGTCTAGATGATTTTTGACCTTATCTATAAGTGCTATGTACTCCCCATAAGAAACCATTACCTCATCAAAAAATTTAGTAGCCATAATGCTAATTGTTGTTTCTTTTTTGGGGTTTTGATTCCCTTGCAATATCTATTGTTTAATTTTTAGTTTGTTGCCTTGCAAATTTCGTCAAACACTTTCCTTGCAAGGTACTGTTTTCTTGTAAATGTTTCTTGTATAATTCTCTGTTTGGGTTTTGCTTAACTAGCAATGCCAAAAGATTACTAGTACTCTAGGAATGGAATGCAAGTCATTTTTGTGATTTTCTAATGCAATTAGATGGCTGAAACCAATGCAAATTTGAAGTTATAGAACTTGACATTATGAAAAATAGTTTGTTAGCACCCTCCCAACCTCATATGCTTAAAGCTTAATTATGGAAAAATGTACACTCAACAACTAGCTGTCTACACCTAGCTTCAGGAAATTCTTTATTGAACATCCTTCTTACAATAACTTCTAAGTAATATATCATTGATTTGTTGGTACAAAGATCTCTTAGAATGAACAACAACACCACAATAACTTAATACCTTTAATAAATTTTACAACAATAGATAATGGCCATTCATGAATATATATATATATATATATATATATATATATATATATATATATATATATATATATATATATATGCTTATGTCCAGCTTCGCCTCCCTTGACTATTCAAAAATCCCACGTAACCTTCCATGCTTGGGTCTTAGTTTCATTCTTCTATCATTAATAATGTGTTGAGCCGTTAAGAGGCTTTGATACTCCCAATAGGAATATGGTGGCCCCTTAGAAAAATCACGACTCCTTGATTTGTCTTATTCTTAGAATTAACCAAAAATTTGAATCCCCACAAGCAACTCTTGATTTTTTTGTGAACAAATGCTATTTTATCATAGGTGGCTAAAAGAAAAACACACAATTACCTTAGGAAAAATACGGTACAGACAATTATCCAAATTCATCTTATACAATGATTTGTCTTTTCTCATATATCATCTATATCAATTATGTTAGCTGAGAAACCCATCGCTACTTCTCAGAGAAATTGTGGTAGATTTTAAGTTGTCTTCATTTGCATTTTGTCTTGTCTTCCTATCTATCGACCAAGGGAAGAGGCAACAGCTACTAAAAACCTTGACTTCTTCACAAATATTAGTTTGTAAGAATCCCATGAATAAAATATCCACGATGCCAGCCATCTCTAATTCGACCTTTTTTGCACTTTTGTCTCTTCTACAAATTCATGTAGGAGTCCTACCTAGCCACAATTATGTCTTGTTCTTTAAATCTCTTGCCTCCAAGAAATCAACACTATAATTTTTCTTTAGCTCGATTTCTTCTTGGCATGATATGACTTTATGAATTTCTCCGATTATATACCATTGGATGGCTCCATAAATGTTTCATTTCTTCTTCAATAAATCGCAGATCCCTTAGAATTTATCATTTTTTTCTAGAGGAAAAAACCCATGATAAACCCTCCAACTTAAACTCAATGCTTTTTTCTTCAAAGCATTCACTTAGTTGTCTTTTCTTCTAACTGAAAGTTTCACACTTTCCTTTGATGTTTCGTGGCATACATATATGAGGTAATTGCTTTAATTTTTTTTAAAATTTCTTCATTCAACTTCAGATACCTCTTTATCTCCTTCTAATGCAACATAAAAACAATTTGATACCCAGAAATATAAACTCCAATTCACCACCAAAAATGAACCCTAAAATTTCTTCAAACCCTAGAAGTTTGTAAATATTCTTTTTACTCATGAAAAAAAATTCAGCACAGGATGGTAGGAAAACTACTCTGATACCACTGTAAGAACCCTAGTTCTCCCCCAAACTAAAATTGTTTGTAACTAGTAATCTATTTTTTTTGTTTTGAATTTTTCATAATATTTACCAAGAAATTCATAAAATTGCGAAGAAAATGCAAAGAGATCAATGCTAGAAACTAAATACCAAATGATCAACTTTATTATTTATTGCTTTGAATTTACAATAAGATTGATCATGCCCGAATATCAACTTCTAATTTGCAAATGATTATTCCCTGAAACCCTTGGAAAAGATTTCTCAAATCTGCACAAACTCAACCTCTGAATGAAGCCAATAGTTAAGCATCTTCAACTAATAGCTTCACAAGCTCAGAATGTTGATATAATGAAGAAGCTATGCTCTCCAATGCTGATACACTCTAGAAATGCAGAAACCCTTGGGCTCCCTTTTGTAAACACCAAAGAGAAAATAAAAGATAAATATCAAATCCTGGATGAATCAATAGCTATGGTTGATCCCCTTTTATAATTTCTCAATAGGTCGATCCTCTAGAAGCCTCCCTTTTAATCATTTTAAATAATATTAAGGTGTACTTTATAAAATAATTTCTCAAAGTTGGCACCCATGTACTTTAAATTATTAAATGGCTCCATTTAGACATCAAGTTATTATATAACTTTATTTAATAGGATTTTTTAACTAGATTAATTATTATTAAACTCATTGTTAATAATATAATAATAGTATAACTTGCACATTACTCCTTATTTCACTCGACCTATTGAAACTGGGATCAATGTTGAACTTGCTACATGTCCAAGTGTCTTGTTATAAATAGAAACACTGGACTCTCATGACTTGATGACTTACTATAAATATTAAGTGTGTGAAATTTAGTCCTGAATCACCAAACAAAGGCCAAAGTTGAACCACCCAAAGCTCTGGAGAAGGAACTACTCTTATATTTTCCAAACAATACCCTCTGAACAACTCCATTAGCCTACAAGGGTTAGGAAATAGGCTAATCCCTATGAAAACTAATACTCAGGAAAATGGGGACATTACAAACAAAGGCCAAAGTCTAGGGCAAGATTATGTTTCAGGTCCCTAAAATAGATAAGAGTTTTATAGACAAACATGTCATCAAGGATGCTGAGGTGCCAACCACTAGATGATATTTATTTAAATACTAGTTTGGGAAGAGATTTTTTGATGCCCCTACATTTAATGGTTGGAGGCTTGACATGGGGAAGCTTCATGCACCAAATTTTTACCTTGATATTAACCTCCTAAAGGTTGTAACTGCCAATTATGACCCCAATATTTGGGTTGTGTGGTCACACACTAGTGTCCTGACTAAAATGAAAGAAATGTACAAGGAGATGACACGTGTAAAGGGAAGAGAACATGTAAGAAAAAGTAGAGTATTTCTCTTACTTGAATGGGATATGGCATCTGTCATAGCATTTGATACAATCAAAAGACAAGGCTCAAAGGTTTTTGCAACAAATGAAGAGGTAGTATGTGCACTACAGGGGTCAGTCTTCAGTCCTAATTGGAGAACATTGGCAATTTGGGCACTGGCCCCAAACACTAACAAGCTTGAGGTTGTAAAACCTTCCACAGATTTAAGAGGAGGATTGATCATAAAGAGAGTTTTAGAGACTCTAGTAGTTGAAGCAACTAATATGGAAGTGAATGTGGCACAATTCACTAAGGCCACTATTGAGTCCTTGGAGTAGAAGTATGAGGCTGAAAATAACTTGTACAATGGTTTAGTTATCTCTTACAATAAGGATGAGAAAAGGATTAAAGAGTTGGAATTGTAGAATGAGATGCTACAACAATAGTTGTGTAACGCTCTACCATGCGAACCCCAAAGGACAACTAAAACTAAAAAATTACCACACTATTTTTATTTGAAAGTAGAACATTACACAAGTTGAACATGAAAATACATTACACATACATCAATTATACAATTACAATATCAACTATGTCCCATGGGGTACACGTGATGACATTACGAAACCTAAACTCATACCATAGCAATAATAAATGAACCAAGATTACATTATACACCATCAATAAGAAACATCCACAAATGATAATTCAATAAGATTAACTCAATTCCAATAACCATAACATACTATTATCCTGAGAACTCAATGGAGCATAATTCCACAAATACAACACATTAAATAACAGCTATCATGAACCATTAACCACATAAGGCTTACAAGGTAACATAATACATTACATTTGTTTCATTACATTACATTGTTCAAGAATTACAATAATACAAAAGTGTTCCCCAACATGAACAAGAACAATACAATATGATAGAGTAATACAAATGAAAAGATTAATATGCGTATTAAGACTAGATCCATCTATGACAACTCTGAAGTCACCGTAAGTGGCACAAATCTCCACATTTCGATCCTCGGCTGAGGACTCAATGGGGTGCATAGCACGTTCCACCCGACCACATGGGTCCAAAGACCCACCCCCATGCTAGGAGTTGATAAGAAAGACCCTCAACCAAAATAGTCAAGTGAACAATGGCTAACAAGACTCCATGTCAAAAGCAATAATAACACAAGAAATGTCTGCTTTCAGAGGTACAAGAACAATAAGGGAAAACAACAAACACACAAGGTTGCTAGAGGGTGGAGTGTCATCACATAAGCTTGACATGGGTTACCCAATGCGGATTTTCATAGGTTACTGGCCACCTACCTGGTTAAACCCTAGCAACCTCAACCAATCCTCAACCCCCATTCTCACTCATGCAGGATCAACATACCTTTCAAAAGGACAAGGCAGTTGATCTTTTCCATTCTAGGCCTTCCCAGTCATCTCAAGCCTAAGCGAGCACTTGAGCCATGAGTGAGGGTAACTTATTTGGATTAAAGTGAGATACTACCCAAGCCCCCTAGTTAATTATTAGGTTATCACTGGTTAAGGAAACTCTTAATGAGTTACCTATACACCACTTTGTGCACCGACCACTACTAAAAGCCACTCCCCTTCTAACAACAAAAGACTCATAACCAAAAATGGGGCAAGTCAACTTGCACAAAAATATTCAAGCCAAAAATTAAATACATAAAGTGATGCATGCACCATCTCATGCTAGAATTCCATAAATAAGCAACTTCTAAGTGCAAGGCTAAACCCCCCCAAAAAAAATCAAAACAATCATAAGAGAAACCATTCAAAAAAAAAAAAAAATGGAAACCAATTATGAAGTAACATATTATTTCCCCTCCTCTAGAAGCCCAAGAAGAATGACTAACCAAAAACCCACTAAAAAGGGTAAAACAAAGCAACACAGTTCCAACACAAAACTTCGACATATAAAATCCCCTCAAGACAAAATCAACTCAAGAGGAAAAACCCATCAATTTGGAACCATCAAAACATACTTAACTTCCACTAATATATTCAAGGTACTAGATATCAAAGAACACTCACATAATTACTACCTTACCCGACTAATTTATAACAAGCACTCAAGTAACCAACATATTCATGAAATCAACAAATCATCTGATACATGATTATAAACAAAACTACTTTTAAAAGGATAATCCAACTAACTTCTTAAATAAACCCTTCATTTATACATTTATAGTTAATTCTAATCTATCAAATATAATCATTTATTTAAAGAGACCAAAATATTCTTTTCTAACATTTAACTACACAAGCCCCTTGATTCAATAAGAGAAACACATAAAATATTGTCATTTAAACTTCTTCAACATTGGACTTTCCCTAAGCGGACCTAAATACCCCTTTAATAACAATTATCTGACCAATTTTATTAAATAATCAAGACACACTAAATTTACTTTATTTGCACATCCGTATTGAAATCAGTTAAAGAACTATGAAATCTTATAGTAATTAAGCCAATAATTCTCTCTTATTTTATGATTCCTAACATAAGTATATTTGTTTGTACTCAAAATAAATAAATAAATTTAATTAAGAAACACAACGAATACCGAACTATATATTTTGTACAAACTAATTCTCTAAACTAACATAAACATCTGTTTACACACAAATAAATAAATAATTTTAATTAAGAACAATCTTGAGTTATTTAATTTACGTTATAATAGAAACAAATTACTCTTTTTAAAGACAATTCATGAGGTACTTAATGACTACATGCATACATTTCGTAATCTAGTCATTTGAGCATAATTAACCTCCTATTATGAATATCCAAAAAAAAAGAAGTCAATTATTTAAATTAAACTTTACCAACTCTAAAAGTCATAAACAAATTGCAATGGATTAACCCTTTTTAATATTTAACCTAATTCATGAATCAATTAAATGTACATTTTCTTTTGTTTTCTCTATTTTATTATTTCATCCATTAAAATATCATTTCAAATATTATTCATAATGGAATTGACAAGAAAAGGAGATTTTAGTTACTTGATCCACCAATAATTACCTACTTTTACATTTTATACACCAATTTCACTTAAACTAATACAACAATTTACTTTTAACCATATTCATATATCTATATATATCTATTCAATTTAAAATAAACTAATATAAAAAATTCCACGTGTTATTTTACTTCATCCCCCATAATAAAATATTGACTAAGTTTTCATATTTAATTAATCTTTAAAATATAAATTAATTTTATCCTTATAAAAATATATACTTCCCAAAGGGAATTATAGAAATAATGAAATTAATTTTAAAAATATATAATAAGTTATCCTTGCAAAGAATAAAATATAACTACTTCTTTCTCTAAAAAGAAGAAAATATAACTACTTTAAAAAAAAAGATTACATGGCTAGAAAAGTCATGAGGAATATAATAAGTTATGATTATCTTCTAACTAAAAGCGATGCTTATATTGTAATTTCTAAAAATAACACGTCATTTCGCCTTTTATTTTGGTCCTAGACTTATAAAAGCATTCCACTGATTTTATTAGTTTTTATTTAAATGTTAATTTATTTTTTAAAATTATTTTTGTAATCTTTTCTAAAAAAAATCCTAAGCAATTGTAAATAAATCCAATTTTTAAAAGCTCTTGTAAATAAGTCAAATTTTAATTTGAATAAATTCCTCTTACAAACTATCCATGAATCCATTAATTAAGTTAAACCTACCATTCAACCAGTCATAAAAGAATTCACAATAAAACCTATTTTGTTGTTATTAATAGCGAACCACACACACACACACACACACACATATATTCACATAATAAACATCACTATAAATCTACTAAATTTACATATATCAAAATAAATCTATTTATTATTATTTTCTAATAAACTATAGACAAACTGGAATACTGAAGTAAATACACCCACATGTATATGTAAATTATAACATATAAAGTAGCTCAAAGCAAGAGTGGTAAGAAATGCCCAAAATAAAACAAAGGTAGACAAGAGGAGAAGCCATACAAAAAACAGGTCTCTCGAATGCCAAATGTTCTAGAATATAGAGGACATCTAAAATTAAGAAGAATGTCATAGTTTCATAGATGCATACCTGGCTACACTTGGAAACATAGATGGAGCGCTGAGTTTCTTCTTAAATTCTCTCCATTGTAAAAATTTTTAGCTTCTTTTTCCACTTTTTACCACAGTCTACTCTTGAGTGAAAACAAAATTTTGTAGACAATTCCCTTATGATCCTCCCCCCGAATTCCCAAAAAAAAAAAATTAAAGAAGAGTTCTATCATTTTTCTAAAAGGACAGATGACAAATTCACAAATTTCATTTCCCCACCCTTCAATACTCTTTTCACCCATTTTTACACCTTTGATGAATCTTAAGGTTTTTATTTAAACAAGAAATCTAACTTTCCCAAATCCATTTAATTAGCAACTACGGGTAATACTTTTCACCATTTATAATTATATTACCGTTTTACATTAGATTAAACTAATTGAATTAAATAAATCATAATGATCATGCAATTGTTTTATTTTTTTGAAATTTATCATTTCCACTATAATATTAAATAAAATATCCCTTTTAATATTTTATTAAATACTTCTTTATCCAATATTTCAAATTTAAAAATGAACCTTATAAATAAGTGGATTATTAATCCACTATATATTTAATTTAAATTAAACATTATTTATAAATGTAAATTTATGTTTTTATTTACATATTTCTTTCTTTTTTTAATAAAATAATAGTATAACTATCAAATCATTATAACCTTTAAATTAATTTAATAATTAATTACTAAAATTCTCTTAATAATTTAATTAAATCTATGTTACAAATATGACTAAACAACAATGAACCAAAACCATGCAAAATCATCCAATGGCACAATAATCAACGAAATCACAAATAAACACTTACACAAAAGTCCAGAAAGACTGATTCAGAGGGGCACTACAAGCTGCAAGAAATATAGGTAGGGTAACTATTGCCACAAGTGTAGCATGATGTTCCATCTTCTCCACCACCTCCTCCTATCCATTCACCCCCTCTTGTACAATCACCTCATCCACCTTCTCTGGGAATGGTGATATATAGAGAAGATAACGTACCACTTGCATATCTGGCCCCAAGCACATTAGCTACACCCCCTCAAATAAAAGAAGTAGAGGAGAGTTGATTCAACAACTAGAGGTGTATGAGGAAATGTTTGCATTGTACAATTATAACAATTTTTTTATTGTTTCTAATGATTTGGAACATTGTTTAGCAAAGGAAATAAAAAGAGTAAAATGTGTTCACTCTAATTGTTCTTTAATATTCAACTCAATAAATATGTTTGAAAGGGATAGATCAGTTGCTATTCTACTAATGCAAACATGGATTCCAAGGCTTGGTGCATTAAAGAGTATGGTTATAGGATCAACAAATGATTAGAATAAGCCAATACAAATTGCTTCAACTTACAGAGTAGTGAAATAAATTATTGAATATCAAGGGTTAGTGGATCTATTCGGAAAGATAATGCATTGGTGAGGCAATTTGATGAGAGTGATCTTGGTCTCCTGCTAGATATTCTTAATAATGATGGAGTTGTCAAGACTTATGGGTGATGGAGGTCTCATATGGATGAAAATCAAATAATGACAAAGTAAGGTCTTTATAGAACAAATTTGAATGAATCCATGGCCTTCAATTGGCCTATAGAAGAGGATTATACTGCTTGCAACAAGAAATACAATGATATTCTTGATTTGTGGTCTTCTCCAATAGTGATGTGGCAAAAATTTTGGTCTATTTGGCATACTCAATAGTCTCACAAGTCTTCAGGGGCATCAACAAAGGTGTTTTATCATCTTGCACACCAGGATTTTGCATTTTCCTACCAACTTAGCTTTCTCGTGTCCATAACAAGAAGAATGAAGAAAGGAAGCAGAAAAGGAATCAACTAAATTTTTAGATATTTTGAGAAAGCATCATGAATGTAACAAATTTTTTAACTACCTTGCAGTTACTAGATTGTATTTTTGAAATACAATTTTTTGTCAAATGAAAATGTGACATTTGTAGTGGCTCAAAGCTTGTTGCTCCATTGTTTTATAAAAGGCAATTCAAGATCATTTACATGAGTTGTTGTTGATTGATTTTGAAGAGCTATTGTAATACAAAGTGCAATCACTAATTTTTCTAAGTCTTCTAAAATTTTGAAGTTTTGAGTCATTTTTATTATTAATGTTGTATAACAGTACTATCATTTCTGGAATACAAATGACATATTTCCAAAGCTAGTGTTCTCCATTATGTACTTCACATGAATTTATGAATGAAATGAATCAAAGATCATTCAATTCATCTTCACTTTGTTTCCTTTGAATTTTTATTTACAATTAATGCACTTGTTCAAAGAATGAGTTAAAATTGTTTTAACAAAAATAAAGGTTTATGTGAATGTATGCATGGATCATTTAAGTATTATTGGTTTAGATTTATGAGTTTAACGGTGTAATGTATCATTAAGTAGCTCTATTATGATAGATATAATGTTGTTATATGTTTCCAATTGCATGGTTTAAGAATCCATACCTTGGGATAAGGTACTTATCACTACAAGTTGTGTCTATGTTACATCTTCCGGGTCTTTCTCAAAAAATACATTCAAAATCAAATTAATCTTTACTTTATGTTGAGAATGTATGTTTGAGTGATGTTATACCATATTCTCATGTTTTAGACTGCTAAATGTTGTAAATATTATCCAAATCTTTAAATTTTTCATCTATCATGCAACACTTAGGAGAATATATCTATTAATTTATGATGTGTGAGATAATTGGCACAAGAGTATCTTAAAATACATTGTAGGGATCACCCTCTCGGGTTTTGTAGAGCCCAAAGTGTAGAGGGAAATTTTAGAAAACTTTCACCTATTCGTTGGCCAATCCATGCATACAGTTAACCATTGGAAAGGGAAAAACCATAGATTATATGCAAGATCAATTTGGGTATTTAAAAAACATCAACACATAGTTAGGACTGGAGTTTGGGTATTGTAACTATGAGATGGTATTCTTATGTCAAGTTCTTGCAAGTAATTGGGTGTTGTTGAGTTGATCAAAGACTAATAGTGAAGTGTGTTATTATGTACTATCATTCATAGATTAATAATATACTTTCACTTTTCTTGTGTGGAGTTTTTCCCAAAATAGTTTCTCCACATAAATTTGGTGTCACAATTTGTTTGTTGATTTTTATATTCTAATGTATGTTGCAATCATATATGTAAATCTGATTTCATAATTTGGTTTTTATATCTAAATTTTCTTGCATAATTTCATATTGTATCTTTCCTTCACCTTGTTTTCAATAGTTGGTATCAGAGCTCATAGTTGTGTTGAAAGGGGATGCATTTCTCTTAAGTGTTGGAGCTTTTTGTTGTAGTGCGGGATTTTGTTTTGTGGTATATTATAGATTTTTGAAGAGGATTTTTTTACCATGGATTCTACCTCTTGTCATAATTGGGAAATTCAATGGAAAAAGCTAAGTAATGTGGAAACTGAAGATGGAGGATCTCCTTAAAGAGAGAGATTAATGGTTGCCAATTTCACAAGAAAAGAAAATACAATGTCTGATGGATATTAGTAAAATTTAGACAAGAAGGCATGAGGAACCATATGATTGCATCTCATGGATTTCATCCTTTTAAATGTATCCATGGAAGACACCACATACAAGTTGTGGAAGAGAATAGGTGATATTTATCAAAATACAAGCTTATCTAATAAGTTGTATCTCAAAAGACAATTATATTCATTAAAAAATTTGATGATTCTATTGCAAACCATTTAAATTATTTTAATTTGATTATAAGTGATCTTTTATTGGTAGATGTTAAATTATAAGATGAAGATAAATGTATCTCAGTATTTCTTTTTTCTTTTCCTGATGGAAAAATATAATTGTTACCATAAGTAGTGGTAATGTGAAGCCAAAGATGGAAAGCATGATTTTCATACTTCATTCAAAGTAGATGAGGATAAATTCTATGAATGGTGGCTCCCAATATTCCTTGCATGTGCAAGGACCTAAAGGAGATAAAAATAGGATAAATAGAGCTTGGAAGAGAGAGTTATTTGGGTGTAGCTATCGGGGGAGGGAGATAGTGATATAGATAAAAAGAGTTGAGAGAGAGGAAGGGGATGGAGAGTGAGAGAGGAAGATAAATAAGTATACAAATTGGGAGAGAGAGAAAGAAGTAGAGAAAGAAAGAGAGAAATAGAGGGAGAGAGATAGACAAACAAGTAGATAGATAGAAAATTAGATAGAAAAAAATAGAGAGAGGAGGGAGAGAGATAGAGGGAAGGAGGAAAACTGATGGAGACATAAGTAGAGAGATATAGAGATAGGGAGGGAGGGAGAGGTAGATAAGGGAGATAGAAAGATG
>VDFB02281492.1:644487411-644577719 GCA_007258455.2 Sequoia sempervirens
TTCTAAGGGTTAGGGTTTCATTCTCCATTTGCTAGGGTTCATATTTAGTGCTAAAACCCTCCTAAAACCTTAAAAAATGCAAAGGCCTTAACCTTTTTTCCTAATTAATGGTAGACTTGTGTATGCCCATTCCTACTCATTTAAGTCACAACTTGAGCCATTGATTTCATTATTATACCATCCCATTTTTCCTAGAAAATATGGGGTGTATAAATATTTAAATATTTTCCTAAAGTCCTAAGTTTGAAGCGGGTCAATAGTTTTAATGTTTAATTTCTACACTTTAGACGTGGGTGTGAAATATTTTATAAAAAATTCTAAGTCGAAATACCTAGGGATGGCCCTTCTTTAAGTTATTAACTTAAAGCATTTGTGTTAAAAATCTTTGAAAAACCCATCTGAGCCCTACAACTCAATTTTCATTGGTTCCTTGCCAATCCACAACTGTTAAAATATTCAATAAAAAAATCATGTGGGATAGCAGGCATGTGCCATGTGTCTCATCTCTTTGGTGGGCCTTGCAAGCCTTTGTTAAAGCTAACGTTGTTGGGACCTTAAGATCAATAGTTGAGATGCAAGATGTTGAATTAATCTTGGTCTTTCTCTGCCATCCCACAACAGGTTTTTAGGTTGATCTAAGGTGCTTGCGAGACAACAGGTGGTTGACACATGGCACCATCCTAGGTGTTAAAAGAGCTATAGAAAAAGGTGAAATATTTCACCAAATATTTCAAAACAACTTAAGGCTAGCTAAAGGTCATGCTACTAAAAGGCCCTAATGCTCTATAGTTAAAAGGTTGTTGAAATGTTATAAGCTTGACTGCCCATCTTGCTGAGATTTATGACATTTGGTGAAAATTTTCAAAGTGTGGCCATAAGATGGGTAGGTTAAAGGGTGCACAAGTTGGAATGTATGGGTTTGATCTAAGTCGTTCCCTACCAACCTGCAACCCTTAATTTTCATCTTGAAAGACTCATGTGGGATAGCGGGCAAGTGACATGTAGAAATTTTAAATGATTATAGAGGATGGTGGAGCCCAGGGTGATGATGCAAGGCTTCTCCACATCACATGTTCTCACTAGTACGATGTTAAAGATAATTTGAGTCATGATTTTCAAACCCATTTGACTCCATCTGAGCCATTCAATTATTGAAATCATCACAAGATCGACGACTATGTTTTAAAATTATGAAAATAGGTTGATAGAGTCATTTTGGTTCATGCAAGTGAGCAGTAATGGCAGACTTGATGTTTTTCTATCAAATTGAAAGATATTTTCACCATAAAAGCAAAATTTAAAGAAGATTTCAAGTTACGAAAGCATCCTAAAGAGAATTGAAGATTTTTCCTATGTAGTACAAGCTTTCTTGTTTCAAAAAATTATGGTTTTCTGCAATCCAAGCACCACTAAGTAAAATTTTCATCCTATGTGCCCAATTTCTCTCAAATTTGTGTGTATTTTCCTTTTCTAAGCTAAAGATTACATGTTAGGTTTATTTTAAGGTTTGAAATTCATAGAATTATTTTCTGACTACTTCAAATTTGACTTAGTTTATGTGCGCCATTTAAGAACACCTAAACCACCTTACCAAAACCCTTCAATTGAAACCTTAGAAAACCCTAGGTTGTGAAAATATTGAGAATGGCACCCCCAAAGGCTGATGCTTCTGGTTGTACTCATAAGAGAGGCATTCATGATGATATACTGGACCAATTGAAAGATTCAAGTGTGATAATGAACAAAGTCTAGGGAAAGATTATGTTTCAGGGCCCTAGAATAGATAAGGGTTTTGTAAACAGACAACATGCCATCAAGGATATTTAGGTGCCAACCACTAGATGGTATTTATTTAAATACTGGTTTGGGAAGAGATTTTCTAATGTCCCTACATGCAATTTTTGGAGGCTTGACATGGGGAAGCTTGATATTCCAAATTTTTTACCTTGATATTGACCTCCTAAAGGATATAACTACTAATTATGACCACAATATCTGGGTTGTGTGGTCACACATTGGTGTCAAGATGATTGAACTCAACCTTGAGGGAAACATTGAGGTTTTCAATTTAAACCCAAATGAAAAGGATCAAATTAACTTGAATTCCCTTTAGGAAGAATATGAGAACCATAAAAGAATTTTCAGGGTCACAACTATGCCAAGTTTCATGGGAAGAGGAAAGGAGAGGAGCAAGATAAGGATAACATCAACTTATTAAGAACCCTTCCCATCAGACATGTTCGGATATTACTTTGAGAGTTTCTGTTACACTTTGTGCAAGATTGTAGAGTTTGAACCTCCTTAGAGGATGTATGTGGCCTTCATGTAGATGGTAGCAAATATCCAACATGTATTAGTAAATAGACTATATGACTTCACCATCTATTTTTCTAATGAAATTTAAAAGGGGTTGATCACTCTTAAGTCTAGTCAGATAGGGGTAATGTTTTGGTGGTACTCCTTGATAATGCACATGTTTTTATTCAAATGAGCAAAATATTTTGGAACTTGGATATGCCACTAAATATGGGAGGTGAGGGAAATGAGATACTCCCTGTCTAAACTTGGAATCACCACCTGGATATGCATGATTAAAACTCTAGTTTTTTCACCTTTATGTTTTTTTTTTTTTTGTGAAAAGTTGAGATGGTTTCTAGTGAGGAGTCCACCAAGGATTCCAAAAGAACTACATGATTTTTTGATGCCTAAGGAGAGGAGGCCAGTAATGGGAATTGACCACAATTGGGGTGATATCATCCCTTATCCCAACTGCACTCATCAAAGTGTATGGAACATATTTTTCTCAGCATGTGTTCCCAAGGAATGTGTCATTAAGACTTGGCTTTGTGGAGGTTATGTGGTAGCTAGGGAATGTTGAAGACTCACACCTAGCAAGATGGAAAAAGGGACTCTTTTCCCTACTTACACTACATTTTTTTATTTCATCATGATAAAGGATGGGTGGAAAGACATCCTTAAAATGATTACACCTTATGGCATGAAAAACTGTCGAGCAAGGAATCACGATCCTGAAGGATTTATTGCATCATTGAAATAAAGTATAAGAGGAGGTAAGTTTTGGCATTATTATTTTTCCTTGAAGATATAATTAGATATGTATTTGATATGTTAAAGGTAGAGGATATAAAGGTGAAATGGATAGCATTCACCAAATTAGAGAAGGAAAATAAGGAGTAAGATCCCCACTTCAAAGGAATTTATAAGGATATTGGTGTTGACATTTTGAGAGCAGATACGATATTACAAAAATTTTGATAAGGTGGTAGGACACCTAAAAGAGAAGAAGGAAGTGGTTGATAAAGGAAAGTCTCATGTGGTTGAGGAAAGACAAACCTATCAACCACATAATAAGTTGCATGTCTTCTCAAGAAGAAAACAAAAAGAGGTTGTGAGAAAAGAAGATACTATTGCTACTCCTACTCATTTAGATGAGTCAAGAGCACCTTCCCTCATGCAGCAATTTCCATTATCTCTACCTCAAATATCACCTCCATCCCATGCTCAAAATGTTATTGACGTGGATTCACCTCCAAGATATCCCTCATAAAGAGGAGAAAGATTGCATCAGTAGGGTTGGTTGATTAATCCCTTGATTTAGATGAGGATATTGTTGTGACCATAGATGAAGTCAAGCAAAACATGCCATCAACCCCAAGGGAGGTGAAATTTCTAGTTCAACAACTCAAATTGAGTAAGGCTATTCTAACAAAAATTGATAATGTTGATGATGTGAGGGAGAAGGCTTACAATGAATTTATGAATGATAATTCAGTTATAAAGTAAAAAAATTTTGAAGAATTTTTGTGGAGGGTAAGGAGAGATGAGTATGAAAAAAAGGTGCAAATAGGAATGATTAATTCTCAAAAATTTCCTTGGGAGGTTATGACCTCAAGAGTCCTAACTAAAATGAAAAAAAAGTACAAGGAGATGACACTTGCAGAGGGTAGGGAACTTGCAAGAAAAAATGGATTATTGCTCTTACTTGAATGGGATATGGCATCTTCCATAGCATTAGATACAACCAATAGATAGGGCTCAATGGTTTTTGCAATAAATGAAGAGGCAGTATGTGTACTACAAGGGTCAACCTTCAATTTTGATTGGAAAACATTGGCAATCTCAGCATTGGCCCCAAACACTAACAAGCCTGAGGTTGCAAAACCTTCCACAAATTTAAGAGGAGTGTTGATCATAAATAGAGTTTCTGAGACTCTAGAAGTTGAAGAAACTACTATGGCAGTGAATGTGGCACAATTCACTAAGGCCACTATTGAGTCCTTGTAGGAGAATTATGAGGTTGAAAATAAGTGGTACAATGATTTAGTTATCTCTTACAACAAGGATGCACAAAGGATTAATAGAGAGTTGGAATTGCAGAATGAGATGCTACAACAACAATTGCAAGCAATATAGGCAAGGAAACTAGTGCCACAAGTGTAGCATGATGTTACATCTTCTCTACCACCTCCTCCTGTCCATTCACCCCCTCTTGTACAATCACCTCCTCCACCTTCTCTGGAAATGGTGATATATAGTGAAGATAATGTACCACTTGCATATTTGGCCAAAAACACATTAGTTGCACCTCCACAAATAAAAGAAGTAGAGAAGAGTTGATTCAACAACTAGAGATGTATGAGGAGATGTTTGCATTGTTTAATGATAACAATATTTTTATTTTTTCTAATGTTTTGAAACATTTTTTATCAAAGGCAATAAAAAGAGTGAAAAGTGCTCACTCTAATTATTCTTGAATATTCAACTCAATAAATATGTTTGAAAGGGAGAGATTAGTTGCTATTCTACTGATGCAAACATGGATTCCAAGGCTGGGTGCATTAAATATTATGGTTATAGGATCCACACATAATCAGAATAAGCCACTAAAAATTGCTCCAACTTACAAAGAAGTGAAATAAATTATTGAATATCAAGGGTTAGTGGATCCATTGGAAAAGAGGATCAAGGCATTACTCAGGCAATTTGATGAGAGTGATCTTGGTCTTCTGCCAAATATTCTTAATAATTATGGATTTTTAAAGACTTATGGGTGATGGAGGTCTCATATGGATGCAAATCAAATAATGAAAAAGTATGGTAGAAAAAAATTGAATGAATTCATGACCTTCAATTGGCCTATAGAAGAGGATTATATTGCTTGTAACAAGAAATACAATGATATTCCTAATTTGTAGTCTTCTCTAATAGTGATGTGGCAACAATTTTAATCTATTTGGCATACTGAATAGTCTCACAATATTTAGGGGCATCAAAAAAAGTATTTTATCATCTTGCACATTAGGATTTTGCATTCGCTTACCAGCGCAGCTTTATTGTGTCCACAACAAGAAGAATGAAGAAAGGAAGTGGAAAAGGCATCAACTATTTCAAATATTTTGAGAAAGCATCATGAATGTAACAAATTTTGTAACTACCTTGTATTTTTAAAATGAAAATTTATGTCAAATGAAAATGTGACATGTGTAATGGCTTGAAGCTTGTTGCTTTGTTGTTTTAGAAAAATTGAATTCAATGCCATTTACATGAGTTGTTGTTGATTGGTTTTGAAGAGCTATTGTAATAAAAAGCATAGTCACTATTTTGTCTAAGTCTTATCTAGGTTTTGAAGTTTTGAGTCTTTTTTATTGTTAATGTTGTATAACAATACTATCATTTCTGGAATACAAATGGCATATTTCCAAAGCTAGTATTCTCCATTGTATACTTCACATGAATTATGAATGAAATGAATCAAAGATCATTCAATTCATCTTTGTTGTATTTCCTTTGAATGTTTACTTAATATTAATGCAATTATTAAAAGAATGAGTTAAAATTCTTTTAACATAAATAAATTTTTATGTGAACGTATGCATGGATCATTTAAGTATTATTGGTTTAGATTTTTGAGTTTAATGGTATAATTCATCATTAAGTAGCTCTGTTATGATAGATAAAATGTTGTTATATATTTTCAATTTCATCGTTTAAGACTACATACCCCGAGATAAGACACTAATCACTACAAGTTGTGTCCTTATTACATCTTCTTGGTCTTTCACAAAAAAATACATTCAAAACAAAATTAAATCTTTAATTTTTGTTCAAAATGTATGTTTGAGTGATGTTCTACCATATTCTCATGTTTTAGATTACTAAATGTTATAAATATTAGCCATATCTTTAAATTTTTCATCTATCATGCAACACTTAGGAGAATATATTTTCTAATTTACAATGTGTGAGATAATTGGCACAAGAGTATCTTAAGATACATTGTAGGGATCACCCTCCCGGGTTTTGCAGATCCCAAAGTGTAGAGGGAAAGTTTAGCAAACTTTATCCTATTTTTTGGCCAATCCTCCATATAATTAATCATTAGAAATGTCATCTCCATAGATTATATGTGAGATCAATTTGGGTATTTAAAAAACACCAACACATAGTTAGGACTAGAGTTTAGGAGAGAGAATGGGATAGAGAGATAAGGTAGAGAAAGGGAGGACATGGGGAGGTAGAGACACAGATAGAGAGAGATTGATAGAGAGATATAGAGAGGGAGGGAGGGAGCGAGATGGAAGGTGGGAGTGGGAATAGAAAGGGAGGGATAGAGAAGGGGAGGGAAGGATGGATAAAGAGATAGGGAGGGTAGGAGAGTAGATAGATGGAGAGTGGAGATTGTATCATTGTTAATTGTCACTCTTGACAATTTCACACAATATTTTTCCACCCCTTAAATTATTGGACCTATTTTGACCCTTAATATCCTAAACTATGCATTCTATGGCTTATTTTTAATAATTACTAAGAAGTTTTTAGAGGAAAAAAAATACATTCATCTAATTCTTTGCCCCGACACCTTAAATTATAGAAAATAAGGTTCAAAATTAGACACCATATGTAAAATGAGTCCCCTTTTGGAACCTATGTCCAATTTTAGCATAAGTGTCCCCCTATTCTGTTTGGCTCCAAATTCAAAAACGTTGATGTAGGCAATTTATTATTTAGAATTCAAGTGTCAAAAGTCAACTATCAAGATTTAATTATGGAAAATAGAATAATTGCATATAAATACCTAGTTATTGCATCATTTTGAAATCTAACAAGAATTATCTAGCATTAAGAGGCAATTTAACATATCAATAGCATTATCAAGCAAGTCAAGAGTGGCATTTCAAAGATTCATTGCAACAATTCATGATCCAAACATCATGTGAAATCATATGTAAGTTCATGTATGTTTATGTTATTATTGTTTGTGAAGGCTAACCCTTTTATAGGTTTCCAAGTGACTCAAGAAAATCAAGCAAGCAAGATCCAAGACCTTGAGGAGATGAGCATGAATTCACTCTTTCAATGAAGCCATTGAATGATGGTGAGTCACAACAATTTTTGGATTCATCATTCCTTCTTATCATTTATCATTTTATCATTGTCATTACCATTGTCGAAGTGATAAACTAGCATAGGGTTTGACTAAGGTAAACCCCTAAATGGAACAACCTTTCCTCTCTCTTTGAATGTCTAGGTTTTAGGTTTGGAGAGGATTAAATAATTTTGAAGATCATTTATCCATTGTTGCATTCAAAACCCTAGGCCTTGAAAAATCACAAAAACTCACCTACAAAACTATCCAACAGTGATCAAACAAATTTGCAGAAAGAAATTGGAAGCTCAAATTTGGAACTAAAGGACTATGAATATAGAACTAAAATATCCCTATAAGGACATAGATGCTCTTGGGTGGCTTTGTCCTCCTATTGTGGTGAACCATAGAAAAAAGGACCTCTTGCTTGACACAGGAATAATTTAGGATAAATTGGACTTAATGAGGTCTTAATCTAGTGTTGTGAGGTGTTTTCCACATCCACACAAGGTCTTGGACCCTTCGAAGTGCATTAAAAAATGTCTTGTAAAGGTGTTGTAAGATACTTTCATGCTTTTCTAGACTTAATGAAGCCATTTATCCCTAATTTAACATTACAAAATGTGTTTAATAACATTATTATATCAATCTAGATTTTTTTTTAACTAAATTTAATGTTAAACTAGTGTTGTAATGTGTCTTTCACATTCACATTGATTCTTGCACTTTCATAGGCTATGTGGACATCATTTTAGTGTTGTAAAGTTTATTTAATCACACTTTCACATTGAATTTTGGGTCCCAAGCCCTAATTTACCTTTATATCATCACTAATAGGCCCCTATTAACCCGTATTGTGCATCCCAAGGCTTAAATTGATCAAATACCCAACAAAGTTACAATCTAAACCTTATTTCCTTATCTCCTAGCATCTTAGCTGTCAAAATGGCCCCTATGGGACCAATTCACCATGGGTGGAAAATGAGTCCCATTTGCCTCAATTTTGACCTTTGAGCGGGAAAAAAGTGAAATTTAAGTTTAATCTTACTTCATGTCAGCTGTGATGAGGTATTAATGGGTAAAATAGGAAAAATACCTATAAATATAAGTATTTTAACCCTAATTCACATCTCTTATGATTTATTCATCCACCAATCTTCTATCTCAAGTCAAGTAACTTAGGGTTTCATCCTTTCAAGCCACCAAGAAATCAATTTCCAGATATTCAAGGGCATATCCTTCATGTTTTGCTACAAAATTTCAAGATTAAACATCATGGAAAGGTAATCAACTCCATTATTTCATGTTTCATTACATTCTTTCATCATTTTGGTTTAAATATCCTAAAAGGGGTTTGATCAAGGAAAACCCCCATGCCCTAACATTCAACATTTCTCTCTCTTGTCTTGTGTGTTTGCATATTTAGGAATATTTTAAGCTTGGAAATAATTTTAGATCAAGTTTCAAGGTTTCTCAAGTCTTCTCTTCATTCAACAAGTCAAAATATCAACAAAAACTCACCTTCAGGTTCATAAATCAGAGTTTCAGAAGTGGACACTTGTAGAAATCTAAAGTGCAGATCAAAAGCTTCAAATTCCACCTTTGAATAATCAGAAATTAAAAGTGGACTCATTCACCATGGGTGGAAAATGAGCCACTTCTAGGTCAATTTTGAGTTTTTTGCATTTTTAGATACCCTTTTGTCAAAAATAGGTTCTGATACAGTTTGGCGAAACTGGGACTGATTCGCCTAGAATGGCGAATGAGTCCAATCATGACTAAAAATTGACATCAACAACATTTCAAATGTCATTTATAGCCTTCTTCAAGATTCTAGGTGCAACTTTTAGTTTGGTCCATTTTTGTTACAATTTTCTACTCATTTCCAAGTGTTTTACATTACACAATGTGTTTTCAAACAAGTCACATTTCTTAGGTTTTTCATACTTAATCAATCAATTTTATCATTTAGTTGCTTCTAAATCATTGCATTTAGCCTTAATTACATCATACATTTCTTAATTTGAGTGAACCACCTAGACTTTTGAGTGGGATTTATCTCTCTCCTTTTAGGTGAAACATCCTAAGAGTGCAAGAGTAGTTTTAAAATCCTTACCCAAAAATCTATGGTTCATTTTGGTGAACCTAATTTTTGAATACTTCTCTTTTTTGATTTGGTGTCCTTCATCATATGTCTAGCTTACATTGATCTTGCATTAGGATTTGAATGAATTCATTTGCATGCTAGGTTTCAAATTTTGCATTCATAAAAAGTGCATTTAGGTTGCATTGTTTGCATCTAAATTCATTTAACTTTTCTGAAATTCTAAATTTTTCACTTAGGTTTGCATCATAGCACTCAGAAAGCATAAAAATTACTCAAAATATCCTGAAAATATCCTAAAAATATCCCATACTAGAACTCATTCGCCACCCTGGGCGAATCAGTCCCTTTTGACCCCTGAAACTACCATTTATGGAGCTAAAAACCCTATTTTTAAACTTTTTTTTGGTGCCTTTACCTACCTGTATCAGTTGGCTACATTTCTATATCATGAATTTCATCAAATCTAGCCTAAAATAACTCATTTCATGCATTACTTAGTTGCACTTTTGCATTCACATTTCACTTTTAGATTGGTGCATTGTGTAAGAAAAAAAATAGCTTGCTTAAAAACTAAAATTTGAATTTCCTTTTAAGTCATTGCATTGTACTTTCTTTCCTTTTTCATCATATCATGTTTGCTTTCAAAAGATGTGGCTTTGATTTAGTTAAAAGTGGATTGTATAAGCACAATATTCCCTCTTATGAATTCAATTTTGATTACAACAAAAAGGACTTTAAGGAACATGATCAAACCATTGACACAATCCTTGACCTTACATTTCCCATTGGTGAGAATGGTAGTGTAGACAATTATAACAATCATACTTGTTCTTCCTCTAATACCTCTCCTATTAGTGATGAAGGTATCTTGGTGAAAGAGGTTATGAGCATTGAGAGTTTTGATTGTCCATCTCCACATTCCCCTTTGGAAGATGTTAGACAACAAGAACATGTAATCATAGACACATTTCTAAATATCACCTTACCAAGTCTCCATGGTGATGACCATCAACATTTTCCTTCTAATATCCCTCCTCTATGTAAAGAGGATAGGGTGGTGTTAGAAGATATACCTATTAAGATTCATGAATCCCTTATCCATCCCTTCCCAATTCTCTTCCCATTTGGGATAATATTTTTGAAAACCATATTCGTCCTTCTCTTGATGCCTCCCCCACTTGTGATGAAGCTATTTTACAAGCATCAAACTTGGATGAACATATTACCAGCTCTTCTAGTAGGGTAGATAACATGGCACAAGAGAATGAGACCTTAAAGACAATGGACATTCAACTAACACATTCTCATAATCCCCCCTCTTAATAATCCCATCATTGATCATTCTCCTATTGGTGATGAACCAAGCCTCACTTGTCAAGAACATGTAGCTTGTTGTTCTCCTAAAAACTCTCCTCCTAGGGAGAATATCATGGTGCTATAATGCAAAAAAACTAATAATTTTTCTTTCTTTGATGAACACTAAATAAGTGGTTCTTGATTTCCCTTTATTAGAGATATATAAAACCAAGACTGATGAGGTTATGAATGCGCAAGTGTCCATTAGATCCCCCTCAACCAATGGACCTCATACATACCCCATGGGACAACCTAACAACCCTCTAATTCTCTACCCACCTTCACACAAACAAAAAACTCAAAATAAACCCAAACTTATCTTGTACCCTCCTCAAACTAATGTATTGCAACAACCGAGTTATAATATCGTTGCTCATTCGTAAACACTCAAAACAATCCGCAACCACCACAACCCACACCAACACTCTTACCATTGCCTAATCCTATAACACCTAACCCTTTCTTGCCAAGTCTCAAGGAGTATGATATTATTGAGCAACTTAAGAATACTCCCACTAAAATCTCATTGTGGGACCTTATTTAAGCCTCCCCTCACTATCACAACATGATCCACACAACCTTACAACAAGTTCTTGTCCCTTCTAATGTGCCACCAACTGATATTGCAACAATGATTCAAGGCCCAAATGTTGACATTGTTTTCCACCAAAGTGAACTCCCCTCTTTGGATGTGCAAAAACAAAATGATCCTTTCATGATCATCGCTCAATAAGAAACAAAAGGGATAAAGAGAACTCTTGTAGATACTGGTTCAACCTTGAATGTGTGTAGTGTGAGCCTTTTGGATAGGCTTGGCATTGATCAATCAACCATTTAACCAAATTCTTTCTCCATTAAGGGATTTGACAATGTTGAAAAGAAACTGCTAGGGGTGATCATTATGCCTCTTAGCATTGGAGTGGTCACCTTGAATACACCAATCCATGTTATGCCTTAAAAATTTTCATGCAATCTTATCTTAGGCAGACAGTGGATTAATGCCATGAAAGGTATGCCTTCCACTCTTCATCACAAAATGAAATACATCTACAAATAAACAATCCACACAATTGAAGCTGATCTTGAACCTTTATTGCCTTACAAATTGAGAAAAATAAAGCACATTCCTTAAACACATCAACATCACTTGTTCAACAATAAGACAAACAACAACATATGGAACAAATCACGACACTATTAGAAGATGAATATAACTTGGACGACCTTTTGAAAGCATTCGGCTCAACCACTTTAGAAAAAGAAGAAAACTACACAACAACCTTTGATAAACACAACAACGGACAACCACTCGATTCAAAAGCATTGAATAAATTTTATGGAAAATGTTATGAGCTTACGACACAACTTGACTATTGTGGAAAAGGATGTGGTGCTCACAAACAAGGTATTCACAACACTATCAACCCTATCACACAACAAACAACTCATGGTCTTGGCTATTGTCCTGTAATAGAAATCACCAAGCCTTCCCTCAACATCAACACTCTCACATAACATTATTCTAAGCAAAATTTAACTGTAAATCATCCTAAGTTGATATACACTAGTGGTCTTGCACATCATCCTTTACACAACATGACACAAACAATGAACTCTTCACTTAATGTCAATGTAATCTCACAAAACACTCATAATTTAAATTCATTAGATGTTACACCCTCCTATAAAGGAGAGAACACAATCTTGCAAACTAAAGATTCTTGCGTAAGTATGACATCTGCTACTAAGGAAGATGTATACACAAACCATAAGACCACCTTCTACCATTGATCAAGAGGGTATCTTGTCGAGACTCCTCCAAGATCACTTGTTCACCCTCCCTCCTAGAACTCAAAAGAAATGCTCTTACAAGACTTCATTCTACACCTATCATAGAGTTCACGGTAACTCCACTAATAAATGTATAGCTTTGTGTCATAAAATTTAACATTTTAAAGAGTTTGGTATTCTTCCTTCCATGGGGGCATCTAATTCCTTTAATTGATACTAATTTTAACTCTAGCCTACATTTCATCAATCATTTTGGCTCACCTTTGTCCTACACTAAGTGGGGGAAAGGGGTTAGGCAACCTTGTCCTCATATGTCTCTTGTGGTTGCCTCCTTTGGCTAGTCATTAACCTTTCATGAATACATAAGAGCAAGCTTGGGATGTGGACGACATGCCTTAAGTTGGCCCGCATGTGACATACTCCCTCTTTCATGATGTAGCTCATCGGAAACATATGACTTCGCATAGGGCTTTCCAAGTAAGCTCTCATGTTCTCCTTCTAGTTTAAAGCAATTGCTCTCAATATTGGTGTTTGCAACTGTTTTAAAGTGGGGGCACACATCACCACTCACATTTCATTGTGCGATTTTCTTTTTCTTGTGATTTCCTCTCTTGGAAGCATTAGGTACAATGATGCCCTGAATGAGACCTTGTACTTGTCCTCTCTTGGAAAAAAGATGAGACCACTTGCACTTATCCTCTCTTGGAGAAATTTGGCAAGATGTTCCTTAAGATGAGACATTGCATGAACAAAGAAAAATACCTTTGAACAATCTTTATACTATCTTACAGTTACAATGTCTATGACTATCAAGCATAAGAAGTTTTTATTACCTCATAGAGCTCAAAAATCATGTTCCTTTGTGGCACCTTATTAAAGTTATCAGGAGGCATTACTTTGACATGGTTGAGTGGGAAGCCCATTCAGCGACATGAATGTCCCCATAGCCACCTATGTGTTTGTGAGTGCATACCAACTAGTGTATGTACTTCACCTTTTGGGCCTTCTCACCCCGCGGATGACCAGGAGTTCCATGGCCCCAAAGTGAGTATAATTTTTTGGATTTATCACTCAACGGACAACCAAGACTTCCATTGCCCTAGAGTGAGTATGCATTTTCTTTTTTCGAAAAAACAACCTAGATCTAATCCACAACTAGCTGGACAAGCGATCAAAACTTGATCGACCTTTTCACCTTTCTCTTTCTTGTCATTGCATGATTATGTATCTTGATAGTTTGACTTAGGATCTTGGATCTTGGGGGCTTAAATTCCTTCTTCATCTTTGTCATTATTTTTCATCTACATCTTTACACTCAGATCTCTCTTGAATGTCTACTTAAGTGTGAGTTTGAGGCAACTTCATCCTCTCACTAAAGTGGGGGCCAAATGAACCATAGAAAAAAGGACCTCTTGCTTGACATGGGAATAATTTAGGATAAATTGGACTTAATGAGGTCTTAATCTAGTGTTGTGAGGTGTTTTTTTACATCCACACTAGGTCTTGGACCCTTCCAAATGCATTAAACAATGTCTTGTAAAGGTGTTGTAAAGTGTTGTAAGATACTTTCATGCTTTTCTAGACTTAATGAACCCATTTTTCCCTAATTCAAAATTACAAAATGTCTTTAATAACATTATTATATCAATCTAGAAGGTTTTTGAACTAAATTTAATGTTAAACTAGTGTTGTAATGTGTATTTCACATTCACATTGATTCTTGTGCCTTCCTAGGCTATGTGGACCTCATTTTAGTGTTGTAAAGTGTATTTAATCACACTCTCGCATTGAATTGTGTGTCCCAAACCCTAATTGACCTTATATATCATCACTAATAGGCCCCTATTAACCCATATTGTGCATCCTGACTCTTAAATTGATCAAATACCCAACAAAGTTCAATTTAAACCTTATTTCCTTATCTCCTGGCATCTTAGCTGTCAAAATGCCCCCTGTGGGACCCATTTTCCATGCATGGTGAATGATTCCCATCCAGGTGGTACCCATTCACCATGGGTGGCGAATGAGTCCCATTTGGCTCAATTTTGACCTTTGAGCAAGAAAAAAGTGAAATTTAAGTTTAATCTTACTTCATGTCACCCTTTGATGAGGTATTAATGCATAAAATAGGTGAAATGTATATAAATATGTATTTTAACCCTAATTCACATCTCTTATCATTCATTCATCCACCAATCTTCCATCTCAAGTCAAGCAACTTAGGGTTTCATCCTTTCAAGCCACTAAGATATCAATTTCCAGACATTCAAGGACAAATCCTTCATGTTTTTCTACAAAATTTCAAGATCAAACATCATGGAAAGGTAATAAACTCCATTATTTCATGTAATGTTACATTCTTTCATCATTTTGGTTTAATTACCTAAAGGGGCTTTGACTAAGGCAAAACCCCATGCCCTAACATTCAACATTTGTCTCTCTTGTCTTGTGTGTTTGTAGATTCAGGAATCATGGAAGCTTGGAAATCATTGAAGATAAATTTTCAAGGTTTCTTAAGTATTTTCTTCATTCAACAAGTCAAAATATCAATAAAAACTCACTTTCAGGTTTGGAAATCAGAGTTTCAAAAGTAGACACCTATAGAAAGCTAAAGTGTTGATCGAAATCTCTAGATTCCACCTTTGAATAATAAAAAATTAAAAAGTGGACTCATTCTCCATCGGTGGTGAATGAGTCCCACTTCTAGGTCAATTTTGAGTTTTCTGCATTTTTAGATACCCTTTTGTTAGAAACAAGTTCTGACATAGTTTTACAGGACTGGGACTGATTCACCCAGAATGGCAAATGATTCCAACCAAGCCTGAAAATCAGCTTTAGTAGTATTTCAAATGTCATTTCTAGCCTCCTTCAATATTCTAGGTGCACACTTTTAGTTTGGTCAATTTTTGTTACAGTTTTCAATTCATTTCCAAGTGTTCTTTCATTACACAATGTGTTTTCAAACAAGTCACATTTCTTAGGCTTTTTATACTTAATCAATAAATTTTATTATTTAGTTACATCTAAATCATTTAATTTAGCCTTAATTACATCATACATTTCCTAATTTGAGTGAACCGCCTAGACTTTTGAGTGGGGTTTATCTCCTTTTGGGTGAAACATCCTAAGAGTGCAAGAGTAGTTTATAAATCCTTACCCAAAAATCTATGGTTCATGTGGTTGATTCCAAATTTATAGGATAGGTGAAAAAAACTCTACCTTTGCTAGATCTTCTTGTGACTTTCTTGTAGTTTATCAGTTGTCAAAGTATTGTATTTTCAAATTAGGGCACACAATTTGATTAGGTTAATCAAGGCAAATAAATTCCAATCAATTTACAAGGCTCACAAGGATGTAGATCTAAGGCTAGATTGGATCACATTCATGGCTGAAATTCAATCTAATCACCCTTTTTATTTGCATCCTAATGATCCCATGGAAATAAGAAAATTGATCCTAGGTTCTTTGCATTAGATCATAGGATCATCACCCTTTTCTATGTTTCATTTTGGTGAACCTAACATGTTAAAATTATATACCTTCTAAAATTCGAACCTAGATCTAAGGTTTTCCAATGCATTATTTTATATTATCTATTTAGGTTTTCATTTTTACACAAAAATTCAAAAAAAAAGCATATTGTATTACTTCATAGGTTGCAATAGTATTAGTTTCAAACATTTAGGTCAAATCTACATTCAAAATTGTATTCACAATTATTATTTATTGTTCAAGCATTGTTACCATTTGCATTTGAGTTACATTGTCTTAAATTGAGAAAATTTTGGAAAAATAATAATTGTCAGACCTCTTTACACATAGATATAGAACCCTTAAACAATTTAATAAATAGTCAAACTTTCAATTTTATGAAACCCTATCTAGCACATATACGCCTTTGGGTGGCTTTGTCCTGCTATTCTTGGCACAACAAAAATTTTCTCAAATCTTTGTTTATGTGTCCTTATTTTATTTCTACTAGTTGGTTTCTAATTTGGAAATCTTAACTGAATGCATTTAGGCATCTTTCATATAGCTCAAAAAAGTGAAAAATTGCATCAAAATCATCATTTTCAAATTTTGGCATCTTAAAATTAGTCAATTGTTGCATCTCAAATTTGGAAACTACATTCAAACTTGTCATTTATTGTTTAAAATTTTTCAACATTGTTATATACTTCCATTTTGAATCATATTGGAATAAATTGAGGAAATTTTGGAAAAATATTTGTTGTTAGACCTATTTGCAAACAAACACAAAATCCTCAAACACTATTATACAAAGTCAATCTTTGAATTTTATGAAACCCTATCATGAACATAGATGCCCTTGGGTGGCTTTGTCCTATTTTTGGCTCATACAATGTTTTCTCAGATATTTGTTTGTGTTATTTTTCTTGTTTTGTTGTCTAAATTCTATTTTTTAATGTTTTGTTATGATTATTTGATAGTTTAGTGTTCATTTTGGGCACACTTAGTGTTTTGAAACTTGCATGAGCTTCATGACCTCATGTTCTATTGCCAATACTTTTGTGAGATGTAGTTCAAGACTTGTGGCATCCCCATTATTGTTTCATCCATTGTAGATCTTGAGTCTTCCAACTCTTTCATGCAAAGTATTTCCAATACTAAGCCTAGTTTGGACTCTATTCCTAATGCTGCCATACCAATGATAGCTTTACAACAATTTTTTTCATAGATGTTGAGACTGTTATTACCCATGTTCCCGAAGATAAATTGAAACAATTGGACAAAGATGTAGAGGCACTCCAAGACTATTTGAGCACTGAATCTCTAGCTTTCTTGATGGTTCCTATAGTAGATAATATAAGGAAATTAATTAATGATGCTCAAGGATTAGAGGTTTTGTGTATACTAGCCCATATGGTTGATGCTAACATACCTATAATGGTAAGTTGCACTCAAGCTTTTTGATATACTCAAAGTCAAGGAGGAATCTAAACATCTCTCTCCCCACAACTATAGCCTCTATTCCCACATACACAAACCTAACTGTAGCTTCAATGATACAACAAAGCATTGGAATAACTCAAACCTTAGATCTTTCAACTAGGAATCCTTATAGTTTTATGTCCTCATATTTCACACCTCAATATTCATCACATCTCATAAAATTACAGCATAGTATTCCACCAAGTACATAAATACTTCCACCTTATTCACATTCCCAAAACATGTCAAGCAATGATTCAACCATAAGCCAATTTTTTTAAATGTGACGTCAGTTCAACAAAAAATCAAAACATTGAACCACAACCAAAATGAACAACCATTGCAATATTTCAAAAGGATCCCATTGTCACTTGAAATCCTAAAAAAAACCCATGACACAAAACATAGAGATACCTCGATTTGAGAAGTACAACATGGTAAGGAGACCCTAGAAATCATATATTAGTATGTGTAGTGACTTCATTTTTGAAGTTATACTCCTAGATAAACTCTTTCTTGGGTTATTGAAATACATGTCTTTGGAAAGTTTTTCTTCATTTCCAAATAACTCAATCCATTCTTTCAATGAACTTGATGATGTGTTCCTCCAACATTTCTAAGTTAAGATTGGTCCTAAAATTACACTAACTGATTTAATGTGATGCAAACAAAGGAAAAAATAAAAAGGTAATAGAATTTATAGGGTGCTATTAGTTTCTTTACTCACAAATCAATATTACTTTTCTTGAAGTGGATGTTCAAAGAGTTCTCAATGAAAATTTGTAACCTTGGCATAAGGGATTAAATCTTGTTGATAAAATATTTATCCTTTATACACTTGTGTACGACCCTTCATGATTATCAAAATTTGGTTCATTAGTATGAAGAGACATCTTCATATACTCCTACTAAGAAATCTAAATCACTACCTCAAAATAAATACCAACCATTCAAGAAGAAAAATAATAACTTTATCAAGAAAAGTACACCTCAAACAACCAACCACATTGAACCATAAGTTGCAGTCATAAATTAAACTCCATACCAATTTAAATTGAGAGATAGACAATTTACCCAATTATTTGATTCCCTTCATTTGATCATGTTGTAACTCTTCAAAAAGAACTTAATCCAATTACCTTTGATTAGACCCATGGACACAACCAAACCTGTATCTCCAAGTTTCAACCGAAAATCATTTTGTCAATATCTTTGCATAAATGGACATGATACAAAAAAGTGCATGCATCTGAAACACCAAGTGCAAGACCTCATTGATTATAATCACATCCATTTGGACAGTGTTAATGATCAAGGGAATAATTTTGTTTCCCTTCCTAGACAAAACTTGCAAGTTTTTACCAATCCAATGCCAAATCATTCATCCAACTTTGTGCAAGCTTGTCATGTCAAGAATCATGATATGAATGTTGATAAAACTGGTGACATGAATAATGATAATAATGATGATGAGGATGGTATACAATATATGGTTACTCTCATAGATTTAAAACCTCATAAGGGACAACCCACTTTATTACTTGACATTTCTTTCACACATATTGATGCATCTATTCATGTGTTAGATGGTTCTCTCTATATAACCAAACATATTAATTAAAAACCTACACAAGGGATACTCATTGATCTTGTCTATATAAAGAATGTGATCATTGAGTAAATCTTGTTTGTGCATGACCTTTATCGAGATTCTTATAAAAAATCCAAAGCATGGATACAAATTCATGATAGTTTTTCTCACCTTATGATAGGTTTGATCACTCTTCCACTTAAATTTGGATTGGAAAAATTAGATGTATCATTCTCTATTATCCCAACATTAGACCAATTATGTGTGAATATAGGTTATCCATGGCTACACTCCATGAATATGTATTGTTGGTTATTCACAAGTGCATAAAGTTCTCATTTGAAAGCAATATATTTATAGTGTATCATAGTTAGTTTAATACTTTGTCCTCTCATGAAAAATTCTCATTGGATTTATTTTGGCTTCAACCAATGGAACCTATCATTCCTCACAAGGATCTTTTTCTTAGGTCATGTATCAAAATTTTAAGGAAAAGAATATAGAAGAACTATCCCTTAGCAATATCCCACCTGATGATGATAAGACTATGGTTGTTCCTCCTACCCCACTAGTTGTAGAAGAACCCATGCCTAAAGCATTTTATCGTCCAAGTAACCAAGCCTAAAGCAATTTATCCTCTAAGTAACCAAGGTAGATATGTTGTAGATCCTCCACCCATATCATATTAAATACCAAGAGACAAATATAAATAAATTGTATAAACCTAAGGAGACAGTGGTTTTCCAATGCCCAGTCGTCCCTTTAGTTCATCCCCTAAGGAAAGAAAAGAGACCGATGATTGAAAAAACCACTCGTACACCTTCACAAATTGAAAATTGTACAAGAATAAACATAAATTCTAAAGAGAGTAGGTGTAGATGTCATGCTATTTCTCGTCAATTGGAAGAAAAGAAAAATAAAAACTCAAGACCAAACACCAATTAAAATAAACTATGATGATCCACCACCTTCACCAAAACATAACAATGAACTTTACATGTCCCAACCAAAACAAAAATTGAAATAATAACATACAACTAACCATCAATCATAGACACATTTCTAAATATCACCTTACCAAGTCTCCATGGTGATGACCATCAATATTTTCCTTCTCCTAATATCCCTCCTCTATGTAAAGAGGATAGGGTGGTGTTAGAAGATATACCTATTAAGATTCATGAATCCCTTAACCATCCCTTCCCAATTCTCCTCCCATTTGGGATAATATTTTTGAAAACCATATTAGTCCTTCTCTTGATGCCTCCCCACTTGTCATGAAGCTACTTTACAAGCATCAAACTTGGATGAACATATTACTAGCTCTTCTAGTAGGGTAGATAACATGGCACAAGAGAATGAGACCTTAAAGACAATGGACATTCAACTAACACATTCTCATAATCCCCCCTCTTAATAATCCCATCATTGATCATTCCCCTAGTGGTGATGAACCAAGCCTCGCTTGTCAAGCACATGTAGCTTGTTGTTCTCCTAAAAGCTCTCCTCCTAGGGAGAATATCATGGTGCTATAATGCAAAAAAACTAATAATTTTTCTTTCTTTGATGAAAACTAAATAAGTGGTTCTTGATTGCCCTTTATTAGAGATATATAAAACCAAGACTGATGAGGTTATGAATGCCCAATTTTCCATTAGATCCCCCTTAACCAATGGACCTCATACATACCCCATGGGACATCCTAACAACCCTCTAATTCTCTACCCACCTTCACACAAACAAAAAACTCAAAATAAACCCGAACTTATCTTGTACCCTCCTCAAACTAATGTATTGCAACAACTGAGTTATAATATCGTTGCTCATTCGTAAACACTCAAAACAATCCGCAACCACCACAACCCACACCAACAACCTTACCATTGCCTAATCCTATAACACCTAACCCTTTCTTTCCAAGTCAAGGAGTATGATATTATTGAGCAACTTAAGAATACTCCCACTAAAATCTCATTGTGGGACCTTATTTAAGCCTCCCCTCACTATCACAACATGATCCACACAACCTTACAACAAGTTATTGTCCCTTCTAATGTGCCACCAACTGATATTGCAACAATGATTCAAGGCCCAAATGTTGACATTATTTTCCACCAAAGTGAACTCCCCTCTTTGGATGTGCAAAAACAAAATGATCCTTTCATGATCATCACTCAATACAAAACAAAAGGGATAAAGAGAACTCTTGTAGATACTATTTCAACCTTGAATGTGTGTAGTGTGAGCCTTTTGGATAGGCTTGGCATTGATCAATCAACAAATTAACCAGATTCTTTCTCCATTAAGGGATTTGACAATGTTGAAAAGAAACTGCTAGGGGTGATCATTATGCCTCTTAGCATTGGAGTGGTCACCTTGAATACACCAATCCATGTTATGCCTTACAAAATTTCATGCAATCTTATCTTAGGAAAACAGTGGATTAATGCCATGAAAGGTATGCCTTCCACTCTTCATCACAAAATGAAATACATCTACAAATAAACAATCCACACACTTGATGTTGATCTTGAACCTTTATTGCCTTACAAATTGAGAAAAATAAAGCACATTCCTTAAACACATCAACATCACTTGTTCAACAATAAGACAAACAACAACAAATGGAACAAGTCATGACACTATCAGAAGATGAACATAACTTGGATGACCTTTTGAAAGCATTCTCCTCAACTACTTTAGACAAAGAAGAAAACTACACAACAACCTTTGATAAACACAACAACAGACAACCACTCGATTCAAAAGCATTGAATAAATTTTATGGAAAATGTTATGAGCTTACGACACAACTTGGCTATTGTGGAAAAGGATGTGGTGCTCACAAACAAGGTATTCACAACACTATCAACCCTATCACACAACAAACAACTCATGGTCTTGGCTATTGTCCTGTCATAGAAATCACCAAGCCTTCCCTCAACATAACCACTCTCACACAACATTATTCTAAGCAAAATTTAACTGTAAATCATCTTGAGTTGATATACACTAGTGGTCTTGCACATCATCCTTTACACAACATGACACAAATAGTGAATTCTTCACTTAATGTCAATGTAATCTCACAAGACACTCATAATTTAAATTCATTAGATGTTACACCCTCCTATAAAGGAGAGAACACAATCTTGCAAACTAAAGAGTCTTGTGTAAGTATGACATCTGCTACTAAGGAAGATGTATACACAAACTTTAAGATCACCTTCTACCATTGATCAAGAGGGTATCTTTTCGAGACTCCTCCAAGATCACTTGTTCACCCTCCCTCTTAGAACTCGAAAGAAATGCTCTTACAAGACTTCATTCTACACCTATCATAGAGTTCATGGTAACTCCACTAATAAATGTATGGCTTTGTGTTATAAAATTTAACATTTTAAAGAGTTTGGTATTCTTCCTTCCATGTGGGCATCTAATTCCTTTAATTGATACTAATTTTCACTCTAGCCTACATTTCATCAATCATTTTGGCTCACCTTTGTCCTACACTAAGTGGGGGAAAGGGGTTAGACAACCTTGTCCTCATATGTCTCTTGTGGTTGCCTCCTTTGGCTAGTCGTTAACCTTTCATGAATACATAAGAGCAAGCTTGGGATGTGGACGACATGCCTTAAGTTGGCCCGCATGTGACATACTCCCTCTTTCATGATGTAGCTCATCGAAAACATATGACTTCGCATAGGGCTTTCCAAGTAAGCTGTCATGTTCTCCTTCTAGTTTAAAGCAATTGCTCTCAATATTGGTGTTTGCAACTGTTTTAAAGTGGGGGCACACATCACCACTCACATTTCATTGTGCGATTTTCTTTTTCTTGTGATTTCCTCTCTTGGAAGCATTAGGTACAATAATGCCCTGAATGAGACCTTGTACTTGTCCTCTCTTGGAAAAAAGATGAGACCACTTGCACTTATCCTCTCTTGGAGAAATTTGGCAAGATGTTCCTTAAGATGAAACATTGCATCAAACAAAGAAAAATACCTTTGAACAATCTTTACACTATCTTACAGTTACAATGTCTATGACTATCAAGCATAAGAAGTTTTTCTTACCTCATAGAGCTCAAAAATCATGTTCCTTTGTGGCACCTTATTAAAGTTATCAGGAGGCATTACTTTGACATGGTTGAGTGGGAAGCCCATTCAGCGACATGAATGTCCCAGTAGCCACCTATGTGTTTGTGAGTGCATACCAACTAGTGTATGTACTTCACCTTTTGGGCCTTCTCACCCCGCGGATGACCAGGAGTTCCATGGCCCCAAAGTGAGTATAATTTTTTGGATTTATCACTCAACGGACAACCAAGACTTCCATTGCCCTAGAGTGAGTATGCATTTTCCTTTTTCGAACAAAAACCTAGATCTAATCCACAACTAGCTGGACAAGCGATCAAAACTTGATCGACCTTTTCACCTTTCTCTTTCTTGTCATTGCATGATTATGTATCTTGATAGTTTGACTTAGGATCTTGGATCTTGGGGGCTTAAATTCCTTCTTCATCTTTGTCATTATTTTTCATCTACATCTGTACACTCGGATCTCTCTTGAATGTCTACTTAAGTGTGAGTTTGAGGCAACTTCATCCTCTCACTAAAGTGGGGGCCAAATGAACCATAGAAAAAAGGACCTCTTGCTTGACATGGGAATAATTTAGGATAAATTGGACTTAATGAGGTCTTAATCTAGTGTTGTGAGGTGTTTTTTTACATCCACACTAGGTCTTGGACCCTTCCAAATGCATTAAACAATGTCTTGTAAAGGAGTTGTAAAGTGTTGTAAGATACTTTCATGCTTTTCTAGACTTAATGAACCCATTTTTCCCTAATTCAAAATTACAAAATGTCTTTAATAACATTATTATATCAATCTAGAAGGTTTTTGAACTAAATTTAATGTTAAACTAGTGTTGTAATGTGTATTGCACATTCACATTGATTCTTGTGCCTTCCTAGGCTATGTGGACCTCATTTTAGTGTTGTAAAGTGTATTTAATCACACTCTCGCATTGAATTGTGTGTCCCAAACCCTAATTGACCTTATATATCATCACTAATAGGCCCCTATTAACCCATATTGTGCATCCTGACTCTTAAATTGATCAAATACCCAACAAAGTTCAATTTAAACCTTATTTCCTTATCTCCTGGCATCTTAGCTGTCAAAATGCCCCCTGTGGGACCCATTTTCCATGCATGGTGAATGATTCCCATCCAGGTGGTACCCATTCACCATGGGTGGCGAATGAGTCCCATTTGGCTCAATTTTGACCTTTGAGCAAGAAAAAAGTGAAATTTAAGTTTAATCTTACTTCATGTCACCCTTTGATGAGGTATTAATGCATAAAATAGGTGAAATGTATATAAATATGTATTTTAACCCTAATTCACATCTCTTATCATTCATTCATCCACCAATCTTCCATCTCAAGTCAAGCAACTTAGGGTTTCATCCTTTCAAGCCACTACGATATCAATTTCCAGACATTCAAGGACAAATCCTTCATGTTTTTCTACAAAATTTCAAGATCAAACATCATGGAAAGGTAATAAACTCCATTATTTCATGTAACGTTACATTCTTTCATCATTTTGGTTTAATTACCTAAAGGGGCTTTGACCAAGGCAAAACCCCATGCCCTAACATTCAACATTTGTCTCTCTTGTCTTGTGTGTTTGTAGATTCAGGAATCATGGAAGCTTGGAAATCATTGAAGATAAATTTTCAAGGTTTCTTAAGTATTTTCTTCATTCAACAAGTCAAAATATCAACAAAAACTCACTTTCAGGTTTGGAAATTAGAGTTTCAAAAGTAGACACCTATAGAAAGCTAAAGTGTAGATCGAAATCTCTAGATTCCACGTTTGAATAATAAAAAATTAAAAAGTGGACTCATTCTCCATCAGTGGTGAATGAGTCCCACTTCTAGGTCAATTTTGAGTTTTCTGCATTTTTAGATACCCTTTTGTTAGAAACAAGTTCTGACATAGTTTTGCAGGACTGGGACTGATTCACCCAGAATGGCGAATGATTCCAACCAGGCCTGAAAATCAGCTTTAGTAGCATTTCAAATGTCATTTCTAGCCTCCTTCAATATTCTAGGTGAACACTTTTAGTTTGGTCAATTTTTGTTACAGTTTTCAATTCATTTCCAAGTGTTCTTGCATTACACAATGTGTTTTCATACAAGTCACATTTGTTAGGTTTTGCATTCTTAATCAATAAAATTTATCATTTAGTTACATCTAAATCATTTAATTTAGCCTTAATTACATCATACATTTCCTAATTTGAGTGAACCACCTAGACTTTTGAGTGGTGTTTATCTCCTTTTGGGTGAAACATCCTAAGAGTGCAAGAGTAGTTTATAAATCCTTACCCAAAAATCTATGGTTCATGTGGTTGATTCCAAATTTATAGGATAGGTGAAAAAAACTCTACCTTTGCTAGATCTTCTTGTGAATTTCTTGTAGTTTATCAGTTGTCAAAATATTGTATTTTCAAATTAGGGCACACAATTTGATTAGGTTAATCAAGGCAAATAAATTCCAATCAATTTACAAGGCTCACAAGGATGTAGATCTAAGGCTAGATTGGATCACATTCATGGCTGAAATTCAATCTAATCACCCTTTTTATTTGCATCCTAATGATCCCATGGAAATAAGAAAATTGATCCTAGGTTCTTTGCATTAGATCATAGGATCATCACCCTTTTCTATGTTTCATTTTGGTGAACCTAACATGTTAAAATTATATACCTTCTAAAATTCGAACCTAGATCTAAGGTTTTCCAATGCATTATTTTATATTATCTATTTAGGTTTTCATTTTTACACAAAAATTCAAAAAAAAAGCATATTGTATTACTTCATAGGTTGCAATAGTATTAGTTTCAAACATTTAGGTCAAATCTACATTCAAAATTGTATTCACAATTATTATTTATTGTTCAAGCATTGTTACCATTTGCATTTGAGTTACATTGTCTTAAATTGAGAAAATTTTGGAAAAATAATAATTGTCAGACCTCTTTACACATAGATATAGAACCCTTAAACAATTTAATAAATAGTCAAACTTTCAATTTTATGAAACCCTATCTAGCACATATACGCCTTTGGGTGGCTTTGTCCTGCTATTCTTGGCACAACAAAAATTTTCTCAAATCTTTGTTTATGTGTCCTTATTTTATTTCTACTAGTTGGTTTCTAATTTGGAAATCTTAACTGAATGCATTTAGGCATCTTTCATATAGCTCAAAAAAGTGAAAAATTGCATCAAAATCATCATTTTCAAATTTTGGCATCTTAAAATTAGTCAATTGTTGCATCTCAAATTTGGAAACTACATTCAAACTTGTCATTTATTGTTTAAAATTTTTCAACATTGTTATATACTTCCATTTTGAATCATATTGGAATAAATTGAGGAAATTTTGGAAAAATATTTGTTGTTAGACCTATTTGCAAACAAACACAAAATCCTCAAACACTATTATACAAAGTCAATCTTTGAATTTTATGAAACCCTATCATGAACATAGATGCCCTTGGGTGGCTTTGTCCTATTTTTGGCTCATACAATGTTTTCTCAGATATTTGTTTGTGTTATTTTTCTTGTTTTGTTGTCTAAATTCTATTTTTTAATGTTTTGTTATGATTATTTGATAGTTTAGTGTTCATTTTGGGCACACTTAGTGTTTTGAAACTTGCATGAGCTTCATGACCTCATGTTCTATTGCCAATACTTTTGTGAGATGTAGTTCAAGACTTGTGGCATCCCCATTATTGTTTCATCCATTGTAGATCTTGAGTCTTCCAACTCTTTCATGCAAAGTATTTCCAATACTAAGCCTAGTTTGGACTCTATTCCTAATGCTGCCATACCAATGATAGCTTTACAACAATTTTTTTCATAGATGTTGAGACTGTTATTACCCATGTTCCCGAAGATAAATTGAAACAATTGGACAAAGATGTAGAGGCACTCCAAGACTATTTGAGCACTGAATCTCTAGCTTTCTTGATGGTTCCTATAGTAGATAATATAAGGAAATTAATTAATGATGCTCAAGGATTAGAGGGTTTGTGTATACTAGCCCATATGGTTGATGCTAACATACCTATAATGGTAAGTTGCACTCAAGCTTTGTGATATACTCAAAGTCAAGGAGGAATCTAAACATCTCTCTCCCCACAACTATAGCCTCTATTCCCACATACACAAACCTAATTGTAGCTTCAATGATACAACAAAGCATTGGCATAACTCAAACCTTAGATCTTTCAACTAGGAATCCTTATAGTCTTATGTCCTCATATTTCACACCTCAATATTCATCACATCTCATAAAATTACAGCATAGTATTCCACCAAGTACATAAATACTTCCACCTTATTCACATTCCCAAAACATGTCAAGCAATGATTCAACCATAAGCCAATTTTTTTAAATGTGACATCACGTCAACAAAAAATTAGAACATTGAACCAGAACCAAAATGAACAACCATTGCAATATTTCAAAAGGATCCCATTGTCACTTGAAATTCTAAAAAAACCCATACCCACAAAACATAGAGATACCTCGATTTGAGAAGTACAACATGGTAAGGAGACCCTAGAAATCATATATTAGTATGTGTAGTGACTTCATTTTTGAAATTATACTCCTAGATAAACTCTTTCTTGGGTTATTGAAATACATGTCTTTGGAATGTTTTTCTTCATTTCCAAATAACTCAATCCATTCTTTCAATGACCTTGATGATGTGTTCCTCCAACATTTCTAAGTTAAGATTGGTCCTAAAATTACACTAACTGGTTTAATGTGATGCAAACAAAGGAAAAAATAAAAAGGTAATAGAATTTATAGGGTGCTATTAGTTTCTTTACTCACAAATCAATCTTACTTTTCAATTGTAATGATCCTCTTGATGAGAGTGAACCACCACATGTTCAACTTGGTGATGCTTCTAGTATGGCACTTGCTATAGTCCCTTTGGATAGTTGTATCACTTTTGTATATAATGAGAAAGATTGGGATGTGAATGACTCATTTTAGGTTGGTTTTCACATGCAATACCTTTGTTATGTTTTATTTGTATGTGTTCTTTGTCCTTTCTTGTACATGATGTGATCTCGTGTGTTGTGCTTTGCGTGCCTTCATGTTTGTGAGTTTTCTTTGGATGACCCTGTTTCTCCATTGGCACAAGGATACAAAGAAAAAAAATCTATCATGAAATTCTTCTATTTGTATCATTATTCTTCTATATTTCATGAACTTTGTTGTCTTGTGTTTTTCTTTTGGGGATGATGCAAGGAATCGAGACATTTAGGTCTCTTCCATGTTGACCCAAAAGTTTTTTTTTTTCTCTTTATGTGTCATTCTTCCATTGTGTTTTTTGTTCTAGAAGTATTTGGGGAATGATGCTAATTTTAAGCTCTATATATCATTGTAGCAAAGACATATATTGACCCCATATTTGTGGATCCCTTTTGTGTTCATATTTTGTGTTGTTTATAGTATTTCATTTGGTCACAACCCCCTATCATAAAGAAACTTTTTTTAGAAGCATATCATTAGAATAGGGCTTTCCAAATAAGCTTTTATGCCTTTATCACATGGTTATCATTTTATACCTTAAATTAATTGCTCATAGCATGGTGTTTAGTAATTTATTTAAGGTGGGGGGAATACATTCCATTATGTCTTTCATTTTTTTCACATGAGTTGGACTTAGTGGTGCATTGGCATTGGCATTTTTGACTCACTTAGTTCACATGTGTTAGACTTAGTGAGACATTGAAATTGGAATTTTTTCTTCACTTTGTTCACATGTGTTGGACTTAGTGGTGCATTGACATAGCATGTTTTTTCTTCACTTTTTTCACATGTGTTGGACTTAGTGCTGCATTGACATAACATGTTTTTTCTTCACTTTGTTCACATGCATTGAAATTAGGATGCATTGGCATAACATCTTGATCATTTTCATAGAACCTTATCAGAATTATCAAGGAGTTTAAATCTTGGTATGGTTGTTAGTGGGTACACACCTATTGAATATAGGACTTCACTAGCCTTACGTGTTTCTCATTTTAATACATTTTCTTAGGGGGTCACCTAGTGAATATTGAACTTCAAGAGCCTATGTCGCCTTCAATTTTTGATTCACCTAGCAAATATTAGAATTTTCTAGTCTACGAGTCATGAAAGCCTATGATATGGATCCTACAATAATGTAATTTTCTAGCTCATGACTATCTATACCCTCATTTTGCATTTTGTTTTGACATCATGTATGTTTGTGTATGTTTTCTTGTTGTATTTCATGCATGTTTTATATATTTTTCTTATGTTGTCTTTTCATGCAATCTTTGATCCTGGGGGCTTGTGCACTCCTCCTATATCCTTAGTCATCCTTCTTGGAAAATTGTGTGTTGTCATGAATATCAAACAATTGTTGTTGCATTGATGTCAACCTTTGGAGAAGCTTGATTGGTTGCATTATGGTGTCATTAGTAGTATCATTGATGTCAACCCCTAAGGTAGATCTGATACCAATTATTGAATACACAAGACAATTGAGAGGGGGAGTGAATCAATTGTATATTAAAACATCAAAACCTTCATTAACATTTAGATCCTTATTAGCTCTTAAACCCTTAATAACTTTTAATCCCTCTTTAAGCATTAGAAAAATGTAAACATGTGAAATAGTAATGCAAACACAAACATACACAACAGAACACTAGATATACATGGAAACCTAGAAGGGAAAAACCAAAGTGAGGATTAGCTCTCACAACATAAAGTAATTGAATATCAAATACAATGGGATCATTGTTGGAGGACATACTACCCAAAAGAGAGAAGGGCTCACTGCCAAAGGCTCGCTATCAGAATAGAAAGAAGAAAGAAGAAGATTGTTACAATGAGAAATCCATCTTAGAGGAACAAAAAGATCCACCACTATAACTTTACACCATTTTAAACCTTCAACTCACTGCCTCCAGTAACTTTAGGTTCACTAAAAATGTGGACACCTTCTACTCACTACTTCAGGTAGCCTTAAACATTAAATATCACACTCAAATCATTGCTTCTGCCAATATTCATATCACCACACAACACACACATCATCTCCAACAACTCATCACAAATATATACCATCCACAACCTTGAAAACATTCTCCAAGGTTGGCTATGCACCTCAAATGTGCAAATTCAAAATAAGTCAGCATCAAACACTTTCACAATGGAAAGAAGTGAAGGAAAAACACATCACAACTTAAATCTGACCCAAAACTATACTAAAATACCACCCACACTTCCAAAAACACTGAAGTACATTTGTAGTGCATTCAAGGAAAAAACATATCTCAATCTAGTATCACTTTCTAAGAGAGAAAGTTGCAGATAATAAGGTGAAGCTAGAATATGTACCTACAAAGGATCATGTTGTAGATATTTTCACAAAGGCTCTTCCTAAAGATACATTTGAGTATCTCTGACAAAAGTTAGGGGTTATTACCCCTCTTTCTTTCAACTAAATTCATAAGAGTATGCATTAGTGTCATGAAGAAATTCAAGAATAATTATTTGTTTCGGACTAATGGAGGCTACCTCTTCGGGGGAGCAAGTAGTAGTGTTCTTATATGGAGTATATATTGAGCCCCTAATGGGGAGAAATTTGAAAAGTAAGAGCAGTGAAAGTTGAGTAGTGTAGAATGATCTATAGTAAGAGTTGTAATGGTTTTTGGTTATTGTTGTTAGGGGGAGCAAGTGTTGTCATTTGATTTGCTGACTACAAGCATGAAGCATACAAATGTGTTTTCCTTTTTCATTCAGTCAGAGGAGGAGAGAAGAAAGGAAGAGGAGAGAAGAAAGGAAGAGAAGAGAAAGAAATTATATTCGAATGATGTCAAAGGGGGAGCAAAGAAAAGAAACCATGTGTTTCCCTTTTCCATTGATGTCAAAGGGGGAGAGAGATCTAGTTGAAAATCCATTGTAAGTTAGGGTAAGAGAGATTGTGATAAAGAGAGATGTTGGTATGCCATGGAGTAAGAGAATGAGAAAATGTTGGAAATAATAGATGCTATGAAAGGGGGAGTGTTTTTTATTAGAAGTTTCTTTTGTTGTTGATGGTTTTTAACCAGTGTTTCCATCAATGGCAAAGGGGGAGATTGTTGGAAACTTTTGTTTTGTCATTGATGTCAACTAATTTTTGTTGCATTGATGTCAACCACTAGAGAATATTTTATTGGTTGCATTATGTTGTCATTAGTAGTATCATTGATGTCAACTATTTTTTGTTGCATTGATTTCAACGACTAGAGAAGCTTTTATTGGTTGCATTATGTTGTCATTAGTAGTATCATTGATTTCAACCTCTAAGGTAGCTTTGATGAGAAATTGTTTGTGGATGTTTACCTTTAGTGTGGTTAAGATGCTAAGATATCATTGCATATGTTGATTTAGTGTTTATAGTGCTTGTTTTCCAAGTTCTTTTGAGAAAATTTGAATAAAATAGAGTTTAATGTTGCAGAGTGGTATTCTGGGTTGTGCTCCACATTTTTTTTGTATTGAAGTGATGCTTGTGTGATTTGGATATGTTGATCAAAGGTGTCTAGAGGTGCTATATCCAGAGTTTTAGGTTCTGAATCATTTGACAGAGGAAGCGATAATCACTAGTGTGTAGATAGTGAAATAGAGTTGTTTAGGATAAATGGAATTGCTTCACATCTCTCTGCATTGTAGTTTATAGTCTTGTAGATCTAGGAATGTGATTATATTTTTTGTATCTATCATGGCCCTTAGAGTTTTTTGAGGTTTTTTGTTCTGCAAGGTTGGATTCATAAGTTGTAGTGTTGGGAAGGTTATCTGGTTGTACAAAATGATTATATTCTTCAAGTGTATGAAGTTGTTAAAGTGTTGTTGTATTTTAGGGTGTTGATGGAATATTCGAGGTTGACATTAAGATTTTCATTTCATCCACAAGTCATCTTTATATTTATTGAAGTGTGTACTTAAATGATTAAGGGTGTTAACATAGGTTCAATTGACCTAGCGTGTTAGCACTAATTACAGATATACTTCAGTGTTTGTGGAATCATGGGGTGGCATGCCAACATAATTTTGGGTCTGAGTTAAGTTGTGGTATGGTCTTGATTCACTTCTTTCCATGCAAAAGTGTTTGGTGTCAACCTATTTTTAACTTTCACATTTGAGGTGCATAGTCGACCTTGGATAATGTTTTCAAGGTTGCAAATGGTATATATGTGTGATGAGTTGTTGAATATGATGCATGTAGTGTGTGGTGATGCAAATATATGCATAAGAAATTATTTGAGTTTGATCTTTAATTTCTAAGGCTACCTGAAGTAGTGAGTAGGTGTCAACATTTTTAGTGAGTTTGAAGTTACTAGAGACAATGAGCTAAAGGTTGTAGATGGTGTAAAGTTGTAGTGGTGGATCTTTTTGTTGGTTTGAGATGAATTTCTCATTATAACAATCTTCTTTCTTCTTTCTATTCCAATAGTGAGACTTTGGCAGTGAGCCTTTCTCTCTTTTAGGTAGTGTGCCCTTCAGCAGTGAGCCTATTGTATTCAATATTATAATTACTTTAAATTGTGAGATAATCCTTGGCATAGCTTTTCCTTTCTTGGGTTTTCTACATAAATCTAGTGTTTTGTTGTGTATGGTTTTTTTTGCATTAGTATTTGACATGTTTAAATTATGCTAATGCTTAAAGAATGCTTAAAATTTATCAAGGGATTAAGAGCTAATAAGGATTTAAATGTTAATGATGGTTTTGATGTTTTAATGTACAACTGATTCACCCCCCCCTCTTAGTTGTCTTGTGCATTCAACAATCCTACCGCTTCAACATTTAGACAACTAGACCCTTCTTGAAACATTTTTTCTACTTTAGTGTGAGTCTAAGAGTAAGTTCATACTCACTAAAGTGGGGGATAAATTTAGCATCATAAATTTTCACCCTTAACAATTTAACACTATTTTTTTCTCCCCCCTAAACTATTGAACCTATTTAAACTCCTAATTTCCTAAATTTTGCATTCCATGGCCTATTTTTAACAATTACTGATAAATTGCAAGATTTTTTTTTATTCATCTAATACTTTCCCCCTACACCTTAAATTCAAAAAAATATGGCTGGGACATAGATGCCTATGGCAAATGAGTCTCCTTTTGGCATGTATGTCCTATTTTGGCATAAGTCTTCCCCTATGTTGTTTGGATCCAAATTCAAATATTTCATTGTAGAAACTTTATTATTTGCAATTCAAGTGTCAAAATTCATCTATCAGGATTTAATTTATGTAAATTATCATAATTGCATACAAATACCTAGTTATTGCATCATTTGAAATATAACAAGCATTATCTAGCATAAAGAGGCAATTTTAGAGATCGAGAGCATTATCAAGCAAGTCAAGAGAAATATTTCAAGGATTCACTATAGAAATTCAAGATCTAAAAATCTTGTCAAATCATATGTGAGTTCAAGTATGTTCATCTTATCATTGTCTGTGAAGGCTAATCCTTTTGTAGGTCTCCAAGAGATTCAAGAAAATCAAACAAGCAAGATCCAAGGCCTTGAGGAGATGTGCATGACTTCATTCCTTCAAGGAAGCCATTGAGGGTGGTGAGTTGTAGCACTTTGTGGATTCATTATTCCTTCCTATCATTTATCCTTTTATTCTTGGCATTGCCATTATGGACATGGAAACACTAACATAGGGTTTGACTAAGACAAGCCCCTAAATAGAACAACCCTTCCTATCTCTTTGAATGTGAAGGTTTTAGGTTTAGAGAGTCTTGAAAGAATTTTCAAGATTATTTATACATTGTTGCATTCAAAAACCTAGGCCTTGATAACTCATAAAATCTCACCTAAAAATTATCCAACAATGATTCAAAAAATTTGCAAATGAAAATCAAAAGCTCAGATCTAGTATCAGAGGACCATGAAAACAAAACTGAAATATCCCTACAAGGACATAGATTCCATTGGGAAGATTTGTCCTCCTATTATGGGTGAATCCCAATTTACAAGATAGGTGCACAAAAATCTTCTTTTCCTAGGTCTACTTGTGAATTTCTATTACGGTTTATCAATTGTCAAAATCTTAAGTTTTCAAATTACAATGCAGAGTTTGCTTAGGTTATTCAAGCAAAATCAATTACAATAATTTTACAAGGCTCACAAGGATGTGAATCTAGGTCTGATTGTATCACCTTCATTGTTGAAATTCAATATAATCACCTTGTTGATTTGCATCCCAATGATCCCATAGAAACAAGAAAAATGATCCTAGGTTATTTGTATTAGATCATAGGATAATCTCCTATTTCTATGTTTCAGAGATGATGAAAAGTAGAGATGGAAGGAGGGGGGAGGGGGAGAGATAATGATATAAATGAAATAAAGAGAATTAGAAATTGAAGGAGGGACAGAGGGATGGAGGAGGGGAGGGAGTGGTATCTAGATGGAGGATAGGTAGAGAGATAGGTCTAGAGAGAGACAGGAGAAAAATATATATAGAGAGGGAAGGAGGGACATAGAATGGGACATAAGGATGGAGAGATAGGGAGGGGAGAGGTAGATAAAGGGAAGGAGGGAGAGAGGGAGAGATTGAGATGAGGAAGAATGAGACAAGTGATATAGAGATAATTAGAGGGGTAAGGAGGGGTAGGGAAGAGAGGAAGAAACAAATATGTAGCTAGAGAGAGAAGGAGATGTTGATATATAGGTGTAGAGATTGAGAGATAGGGAGAAGTGAACTCATGTGGATTTTTGGCACTCTAGGAATCTTTATCACTTTTAAGGTTTTTCACCCAAAAAGGAGAGATAAAGAGGCCAAAAACCTACAAGTTCATTCAAATATGAGATTTTGAGTGATTTTATGCCTAAATGAACTTAACTAAATGCACTTGATTGATTAAAACTATTCTAATTGAATATGAAACTAAAGTGCAATTTATTCAATGTTTGAAAACATAGTGTGATATGAAAACAATACGAAAACTAAGGAAAATATGCAAAACTAAAAGCACAAAGTTGAATATGAGTACACCTAGACTGAAACTGAAGTATTTGGGATGTATGGAATTCTAGATCAAATCACTAAAAAATCATTGTGGGACTCATTTGCCAAGGGTGGCGAATTAGTTGACCTATAGGTGAAAACTGTCGGAAACAAGTTTTTGTTTGTCGGGATCTAAAATCTGACAAAATCCTAATTTCTGATCTCAAGTGGGACTCATTTTCCAAGGGTGGTGAATCATTCCACTCCTTTATTTTAGGAAATACAATCAGCAACTCTGCAACACTAGATTTGGCAAAGTCTGAATGTCGGGTTGTCAAAGTCAATTATGCAAAAAACAAACATAAATCACTCAAAAAGCATGACAAGATGATGAAATGACCTGAAGAGCCTATTTTACTTGATTCCACTTGTCAACACCTTTTAAACCTGTTAAATCTACAAAACAACACATGCAAAAAAGGGAAAAAGGTTGGAGGGTTAGCAAATAGGGGTTTGCCTTGGTAAAACCCCACTTTGGTACTCAAACCCTATAAAAATAATTGAAATGAAAGGGAAAGGATAAATGAATAACATAAAAGTATTACAACTTACCACAAAACCCTTGAAGATGCAAGCCCAAATCAATGTCAATGGCTGCTCCAAGATGCTTCAATGATTGCTTAATGATCTATTGCAAAATGCTTGATGAATGTTATAATTGCTTGAATGCTTAATGGATGTGCTTAAATACTTGGAGATGGATGTGCTTGGATATTAAAATGAGGTGAAATTAGCTTATTTATACAATTCATGTGTCTTAGTACCCGTTAATACATCATCACATGTCAATATCAAGTGTAAATTTGAATAAATCCCAAAAGAAATTTAAATTATTTTGAACTTTGAGCCAAAGTGGACTCATTCGCCACCCATTGCGAATGGGTCCCACCTTGGATGTGTGTTTAAGTGTCAGGAATTAAATGCTATTTAGTGTTATGTGTTGGGGTATTATTCAAAAATACACTTAAATAAAGAATATGAGTGTATAAGGAGGTCCGATAACACATGAGAATGGTGTAAATAAGGGGGAAATGCCTAGAAAAGTGTGATTCTTGATTACAAGACTTAAAAACACTTTAAAATAAGGATTGTTGATGTGTCAAATGATTATTTTTAGGTGAATTATGTCAAATAGAGTCTAGAATAATGTAGAAATGTCTTACAGCACTTCACAACACATTCACAAGACTTCAATATTTACATTTTAATACTAAAATAAGCATGTTCAAGACATGTTACAATATGAAATTAAGACAAAAAAATTTAATGCATGATGAAACAAGACCTAAAAGGCCATGAAAATGACAAGGGGCCATTTTTCTATGACACAAGAAGCAGGGAGGTAAGGAGGGAAGGAGAGAGAGAGAGATGTAGGGAGGAAGGAAGAAAGAGCTAGGTAGAAAGAGAGAGAGGTAGGGAAGGTGGGAGAGGTGGGTATAGATAGAGGGAAGGAGGGATATAGGGAGAGGAGGGAGGGAAGGAGAGAGATAGATATGTAGAGAGGGAAGGAGGGAAAGAGAGGGAGAGGAATAATGGAGAGAGAGATAAGAAGGGAAGGTGAGGTATATAGAGGGAGAGAGGGGGATGGGAGATAGAAAATAATACAAAGAGGAGGGAGGGGGAGATAGATAGAGATGGGAGAGAATTCCATTTTCAAGATAGAAATAATTAGAGATGGAATGAGGGAGAGGGGAGGGAATAAGGAAATGATAGGTAGCTAGAGAAAAGAGAGTTATAGATAGGTATATAGAGAGACATGCAAGGATAAAGGGAGAGAGAGCTATAAATAGAGAAGTAGGGAGGGAGGAGAGGTAGGTATAGATAAATATAGACAAATATGTTAGACTACAATACCACTAAGAGGGGGGGTGAATCAGTGGTATACCAATTAAAATGACCTTGAATTAATCTTTCACAACTTTGAACATATAAAATGAAATTTTCAAAATAGTTCAACTATCATGTGTAGTGTCATGCATGTATAGATATCAAGCTTGATTGAACATAAAGACCATAAGCAGATCATAAAAATTGAAGACACCATAGAAACTCAAATGTTGAAAGATACACAAGACTGAATGTTTGAACATGAAGACCAAGTAAACCACAAATAATGAGAAACCATAACATAGTGATTTATGAGTGGAAAACCCTCATAGGGATAAAAAAACCACTCAAAAATTTTGTCTCACTGGCTTAATAAAATATCACTGATTACAAAGCCTCACTGGGTACACAATATGCTTCATTGGAAAAAGAACCTCATTGGTTACATGTACAATTGACTCACTGGGAAAATAAACTTTCTCATCACAATGATTCTGTAAATAACAAGACAGAGTATAATCTTTGTTTCTCTATAAAATATTTCTTGTTTGTCTCATTTACATCAGAGACTTCAAGAATCTATATTTCTATGAATACAACCTATAGTTAAAGTGCATTTACAACTTTCAAAAAAAAAATTCACATCAATACTTTTAGCATGAAAGTAATAGTAACTCTAAACAGAGTATCAATCTCACATATGCATCGAATCCAACATAGTGACCATGTCACTCCTTTTTTATATGCAGTAGAATAGCATCTTCTTTTCATGAAAAATATGTATCTGTAATTGTATTTTTCAAACTTCCTGTACACAACTTCATAATTGTCACACACCGCATGGAATAGCTCTTTTATTGTTTTCAACTGACTGCTTGACATAGAATTAATATGCAATAATTCCATTTTAATCTTGAATGCATTAAGCACAATGAAATACACATTGAAAGTCGACATGCTGAAAAATAGGGTATCCAATCTACAAACACATGTCTCAAGTAAAAACCCTCTAAACAAAATTAAAGTCTCAACAACAACAATGTATTATGGTAATACCATTCCCTAGCATGAGGGTAGAATATACCATAAACCCACATATGCACTCAATTAAAAACACCCTTGTTGACACATTGTGTGTATGAAGAACACGATCGAAATAGAATGACTAAACATTGAAACAAACCCAATAGCCATAGACATTTAAACATCACAAAAAAAAATTGTGAACTGTAAGTTGACCAAGATCATGAAGGTTCAAAAAAACCCGAACACAACCAAATTTCGTAACTTTATACACCCAAAAACACTTGTAAATATAACACGACCTTAACCTTTGACCTTGAATCAGAAAACCATTTTCAAATTATCCAAACTTATGCAAAGACAAAACTAGGGTTTAACAAGAAAAGAGTTACCACTTTGAATGCATTTCAAACCGGCGAATGAAGATTGATAACACCTTGTTGAAGATGAAAAAAATTTCTTGGCAACCATTTCTCTTCACTTCCATCTGCCAAACCATGAATGTTCCAAGACCTAGCGCAACTGCCTTCAAGTTTTGACAATGATAAATTTTAGGGTAGAAATGATGTCATGACAATTCGTTGTCTTTTATCACTTTGTAAATCAAAAACACAAATATCATTGTTTCAGCCTTTTGTCATCATGTGTTGTTTATTTTGAAAGTGCAACAAAACATGATAATGCTTGTGTTGACCTATAATACCAAGGTACCATGTTTTTGTGGAAAGTCTCTAACTTTGATGATTATTGTTGCCTTAGTAAAATGACAATGATAACCAAATATCAGCCAACATCATACTACATTATGCCTTTCAAATATGCATCAAGGTGAAAGTCCATATTGACATCAATTCCAAACTCAACCCATGTCAAAGGGGTCAACAAACTCCCCCTTTGGCATTGATGTCAAACACCCTGTCACTTCCATCGAAAGATTATCATCTGTATAAACATAAAGACTATCAAATGCCTAAATGAAATCATCATGAGAAATGAATTAGAAACATCATCAACATCACCTCATTGTCGAGTATCACTATAAAAAATACAAAGTATATTACTGTCAAACTATGCATAGCCAAGTAACCAATTCGCAATTGAAACAAACAACCAAAAATAGCTATCCACATTGACTATATCACTATATGAGTTGTCCAACATATATCAAGGGATTAGCATCAAATTGCAAATAAAAACAATGCATAACCAAGTGACCATGCACTCCATGCATTGAAGTAATGAACTGAAGTAACCAAAGGAATTGGAATGCATGTGAAGTGCCATGAATTATCTCCCCCCTTTGACAACAATGCCAAAAAATAGGAAGGGGAACAATCTAAAGTAACTAAATAACAATGAATAACAACTGCAGAAGATAAAGGAACTATGAAAACAATGCGTTACTAGTCACAAAAAACACTTATTGGATAACTTGTGGAAAGGAGCTATGAACTGAAACACCAATGAATAATCCTCATGAACTGTTGTCATAGTTAATACCAAAGCACTGTTAGACCAGAATATATAAGCCACAATCAAATCACTGTCATAATGACTACCAAAGTGTAGAAATTTTTCAAAACACACATGCCACCAAGAATGAAAGATGACAACCATGCATATTGTTTAGCCATAATAGTTTACTAATTCAAAATCCAAGTGAACTAGGATAAGTGTAAATTGAAAATGACTATCCTCATCTATTTAGCACTGCCAATGTATACCATTGTTCCAAGAATTTCCACTTAGTAGACATCGAAAGCATTGTTACTAGACAAGCAACCAATGTTCATAGATGTCCAAGATATGTTTCAAGTTGCAAGAAAAGAAACCAATGCCACAAACATCTCATAAATACTAGCAGATTTGGAAAATAATCATTGTGAGTGCTCTTCTCCCCATATCAAGAAACCTTCAAGACTCACTAACACAACAAATGTTATGATTAAGGATTGTTACAAGCAACATGGGTTATAGCACTACACATCTTGAGTCACACATATGAAGACACTAACACAAGTCTCAATACTCAATATTTCCATACCATATAAGATGGATAACCACTGTACCAAAAAGAAGGATGCTTGATACTAATACTCTATCATGAAGCAAATGTTCATCAGTGTCAAGACTAACATTCACTACCACACATGAACTGTCAAAGATTATGAACCTATAAATGAGTTTCAAAGAGAGCTAGGAAATGTCAACATAAAAGAGATCTTAAAGTATGAAGAACCAAGACTGTCACTATACCCATAATTTGATAAAAAACTATGATTCGTCTCTTGTCCACAAAACAACATTCAATGGTTTGTTTATTTATATTGTTCAAGGAAACTGTCAAATGTTACTATCAAAGTTGTAGTGCACTATCCATCACTCTATCTTGTCCATTCACTGTCATTGGTATGGTCATTCATTATAATTATACAACATTGTTTCCAATGGTTCAAACACCATTTCAAGAATTGAAGAATATATGCAAATTAGTAACAAAGACAGTACATACATATCGTGCTTTCGTGCACAACACTTGGTAACATAGTCAAGATGAAAGATAGTGTTATCATGTACCTTGACTGAGAAAGTAAACCTTTCACCAACCTTACCTTTGCATCACATCAATCACTATTGGATCAATACTAATTGACTAATGGATTCCAATATCACTATCTAAATGCTTGAAGACCAGTAAATAACACCCAAGCTATGCAAACTACTTACTCACTACACAACAATTATGTAGAGGATCATTAGACAAACATTCAGATACTGTCAAATTGCATTGTCAAGGCATGTAAAAGTGACAAATTCATTTTCAAAACATTGTTTGTGTCAAACCCACTACATGAAATGATTGTGTAAACTCACTATCACTATCAAAGAGTAAACCAAAACACCAACCACCTTTTCATGCCTTAAAAAAAAACATTATACTATGCATTTGCAAGATGAAATAGGTAAGACAAAAAGTAACCACTGTGCATCTTGTTATTATACATCACCACACTATCAAGCATATGTAAAATGATGCTCCACTCTCTACTCCACTATATATAGGCAAGCAACAATTGTGTAAGAAGAATCAGTAAACAATTCAATTACTCCTTAAAGTTTTGACAAATTATTTGCAAGCTAATAAGAGCACTAGAATACCATTTGTGAAAAAAGACCACTATGAAGGAAACACCATTGAGAGCAAGAACACTATTTACAGATCATAATCAAAAGATGTGTCACTCTCACTACGTTCCTATGGCAATATCACAATCAATAAATTCCTTTAATAGCTCGAGACAAGAGAAAAACCACTATCATGAGTAGTGTCCATTGAACCATAGACCATATCTACATCTCCAGGATTTGACTATAGTGTCACAAGTCTTCTGTGATCTTCATGAAGAGACATATAAATGAACTCTCCTTTGCACATTTTTCATAAGCTTGATCATTTTTAAAATGACTTCCCCATCAAAACAAAACATAGACCTTTGCTCAACAAGATCAAAAAACTTTCAATCTACTAATAGGGGGTTGTTATACTTATTATGCATAACTAATAAGATACTTCACTCTCTACTCTAGGGGTCTGACAATTTTAAGGAACTCAATTTCAAGCAAACGAGATCAAAGTATAAGATCACTTTCATTGATCAAACTGCTCATGTTTCAGACACATGGTCAAGGAACATTAGTAACACCGCACTGACCATCAAATATCTATACTATATTGTCAGCACAGCCAACAAAATTTGTGCTTCAACCTATTCTTTATCCAAAGTCCAAAGCAAGATGTTCTTCACATGTGCACTGTCTATTGTCAACTTTCCAAACAATGAAAAACTACTATTAGTTCAAAATTGATTCAAATTTCTATGTGCATACTCCAACCTATCTAGATTTGAAGAAAAGAAAGAGATCACAATACACCACTAGTGTATTACAATAACCTGTGACTAACAAGGTACTATGGGACTAATAACCACTAGCAGCTGAGAGCATGAGTGTTAGAAAAAAAAACCTACTTCCTTAAGCATTAAAGCACTGTCTCAGTCAACTTTGAATCATACATGTGCATTGCAATAGATCAAACAAGTGAAGATTTAAAGAATTTGTCTTACAAACTAGACCTTCATTATTTTCACCTAGCGATAAAAGATATGACATTAAACATCTCCCCCTAACCACATGCTAATTTTTATGCATGCACTAATGTTTCTTTTATAGCATGCACATGATCAAATTCTTCTACCTCTTTCTTTTGTTTCCTTCTCCAAACCTTCTTCTCTAGTTTCTTCTTGTCACCAGATTTTTGTGACTTTGTATATTTCTTATGTAAGCAATCATTTCTTCTCTCCTGTTTCAAAAACCTAGTTCTACAATACTTTGCAACATGACCATGGTTATGACATCTATAACATATTACATTCATATTTCTAGAGAATGCATATTGACTCCTTTTATACCTTCTACAATCACTTGCTTTATTCCCATAACCATTACATGAATAACAATAACTAGGAAATGAATAAATGTACCTCACTGATTGACCTTTCCAAGTAGATGGAGATCATGTGGACCTGTTGGCTCTACTTCTTCTTCCCTTTTTGATGTTCTTGAATAGTCTACTATCAATAGTCTTAACTTTTGAATTCTTCTTTTCTTCAATCTTAGGGGCTGTACATAGTGTGATAGATTAGAGATCTATCTTCTTTCTTGGTTTTTTTCTGACTCCAAAAATTTTCCCTTCAACAAAGCCTAAACCATTAACATCCTTGTGATGTTTTTTCTTGTTCAGCATATCATATAAACACTCAATACTCTTTTCAAGTTGGAATGTCTTGTGTAACTTCAAAGAATATTTTCCTAATTCATCTCTCAAAGATACTATCTCAAAGTCATAATTTTCACAATCACCTTCTTTGTCCTTTAGTTTCTTATTGACTTCCTCCTCTATTTTCTTAACTTGAGCAACTTGAACCTTCATATATCTTTTTTTTTTTGTATTTTGAAATGTTGAAAGAGCTTTGGTCTTAGATTCTTTTTCCTCTTGTAGCTACAATTTTAACCTTTTGTTCTCCATTCTAAGTTTCTTAATCTCATCAAGAGCATAGATGAGTTCACATTCCATATCAACCTCATATTTATTTTCATCAAACTCTTGTTCAAAATCACTTACTAAGTGATCACCTTCTTTGTCTACACTCTTCACTACAAAATAATCTTTTGTACTAGGTTTAAGTGGTGTTTTTTCAACAATTTTCTAGGTATTTCTTTTTTCTTTGTTTCTTTTACTTTTTTATGATAATGAGTACTCCACTACCAGGAACCCCTAAATTGGTTAAAATTAGTGCAAGGGTATGGCTTTGATACCACTTTCTAGAGTACAAATACCACTTTCTAGAGTACAATACCACTGAGAGGGGGGGTGAATCAGTGGTATACCAATTAAAATGACCTTGAATTAATATTTCACAACTTTGAACATATAAAATGCATGTTTCAGAACAATTCAACTATCATGTGTAGCATCATGCATGTTTAACTATCAAGCTTGATTGAACATAAAAAACATAAGTAGATCATAAAATCTAAAGACACCATAGAAACTCAAATGTTGAAATATACACAAAACTAAATGTTTGAACAAAAGACCAAGTAGGCCAAAAATAATGATGTGGACAATGATTTTGGCACCCTAATACTCTCTTGTACTTCTAGGGTTTTTCACCTAAAAGGAGAGGAAGTGGGGCCAAAATGCAAGTGTCTACACTCAATATTAATGTAAATAGATGCAATGTAACTAATTATGATGTAATAATGCAATAAATTGAAAGAAATATGACTTATCGATGCTAAATCTAAGAAATGTGAAGTGTTGGAAAACACAGTGTTGTATGAAAACATGTGATGAATGACCTAAAAATGCACTAAAACTATACAAAAAGTTATGAAACATAATGTGTGCACCTGGAGGTTGAGAAAGGATGGAATGAAGGTCTAGAATCTTGAAAAAACTAATGCAAAATCCGACTGCAACACTTGTGCCAATCTGAGGGACTTAGTCCTAATTCTAGCAAAACTACTCAAAAATCCATTTCAGCCAAGTGGATATCGAAATCTGCAAAAACCTTTCAAAAATAGGTTCAGTTGGACTAATTCGACACTGTTGGTGACTTAGTCCACTTCTGAATTTCTGAAGATTCGAAAGTGGAAACGGAAGCCCTTGGTCTGCACTTCGGTTTTTGATAGGTGTTCACTTCTGAAACTATGGTTTTTGGGCCTAAACGTGAATTTTTGTTGATCTTTTGGCTTTACAAGCAAGGAGAGGTCTTCAACAAGTCTTCAACCTAGTCATGAATGATCTTCAAACCCTCAAAGTGTCTAAATTTTCAAACATAATGAAAAAGAAAGAAATGGTGAATGTTAGGGCATGGGGGTTTGCCTTGGTCAAACCCCTTTTTAGGTAATTAAACCAAATGAAGAAAAAATGTAATGAAGCATGCAACAATGGATCTAATACCTTTCCATGATGTTTGTTCTTGAATTTCTATAGTAAAACATGAAGAATCTACCCTTGAATGTCCTTGGAAGCTATCTTGATGAAGTTTGCAATGATAAAACCCTAGCTTGCTTGACTTGAGAACATGATGAATGATGGATGAATGATGATGACTTATGAAAATAGGTCAAATGAGAGGTAAAACCCTATATTTATACATAATTATGCCCTACTTCCTGAAAATACCTCATCATAGGTTGACCTTAGGTCTTAAGGAATAAAAAACCAAAAGAAATTTTATTTTATTTTGATTTTTGAGCCAAATGGGACTAAGTCACCACCACTGGTGACTTATTCCACTTTGGCAGTTTTAAGTGGATTTCAGGAGTTGTGATAATTTAAATAATGTTTATCGGGTTCTTCTTCAACAAGACACTTAAGTAAGGCCTACAAGTGTATAAAGGGGCCATTTAAAGCATAAGAAAGGTGTAAATATTGATGACAATCCTAGAAGAGTGTGAAAGTTTGTTACAATACTTTACAACACTTTGAAATAGGCTTGATAAGGTTATTTAGGTGAATTATGATATTATGGTCTTAAAAAAGTGTGAAGATGTGTTACAACACCTTACAACACCTTCACAAGACATCAATAAATGCATTTTATTCAATTTGCAAGGGCTCAAGACCTAATGTGGATGTGTAAAACACCTCACAACACCAAATCAAGGCCTCATTAAGTCCAATTTGTCATCAATTATTCCCATATCAAGCAAAGTATACACTTTTTGGTGACACAAATGAGAAAAATAACATAGTGATTTATGAGTGGAAAACCCTGATAGGCATAAAAAAACCACTCGAAAAGATCACCTCACTAGCTTAATAAAATCTCATTGATTACAGAGTCGCACTGGCTTTTCAGTGTGCATCATTGGAAAAGCCTCACTAGCTACACAATATGCCTCACTGGCAAAGTAACCTCACTGTTTACAAGTACAACTGCCTCATTGGAAAAATAAAATTTCTCATCACAATGATTCTATAAATAACAAGACAAAGTATAATCTTTGTTTCTCTATAAAACATTTCTTGTTTGTCTCATTTACATTAGAGACTTCAAGAATTTGTATATCTGTGAATACAACCTACACTTAAAATTCATTTACAACTTTCAAAATAAATTTATCATCACTGCTTTTAGCATGAAAGTAATAGTAACTCTAAGCAGAGTATCAATCTCACATATGCATCAAACCAAGCATAGTGACCATGTCACTATTTTCTATATGCAATAGAATAACATATTATTTTCATGAAAAATATCTGTATGTAACTGCATTTTTCAAATTGCCTATATACAGCTTCATAAATTCCAAACAACATGTGGCATAACTCTCTTATTCTTTTCAACCGACTACTTGACATAGAATTAATATGCAATAATGCCCTTTTAATCTTCAATGCATTAAACACAATGAAATATACATTCAAAGTTGACATGCTGAAAAATAGGCTATCCAATCTACAAACACATGTCTCAAGTAAAAACCCTCTAAACAAACTTAATACCTAAACAACAACAATGTATTATTGTAATAACATGCCCTAACAGCAGGGTAGTCTATACAATAAACCCACATATGCACTAAACTAAAAACACCCTTGTTGATACATTGTGTGTATGAAGAGCAAGGGAAAAACATAATGAATAAAAATTGAAACAAACCCGACAACCATAGACATTTAGACATCACAGAAAAACTTTGTGAACTGTAAGTCGACCAAGATCACAAAGGATCAAAAAACCTGAAGACAACCAAACTCTATAACTTTATACATCCAAAAACACTTGTAAATATAGCACGACCTTAACCTTTGACCTTGAATCAGAAAACCATTTTAAGATTATGCAAAATTATGCAAAGACCAAACTAGGATTTAACCAGAAAAGAGTTACCACTTTGAATGCATTTTAAACCAGCGAATGAAGATTGATAGCACCTTGTTGAAGCTGAAAACAAACTACCTAGAAACCATTTCTCTTCACTTCCAACCACCAAACCATCAATCTTCCAAGCCCTAGCACAACTGCCTTCAAGTTTTGATAATGATAAATTTTAGGGTAGAAACGATGTCAAGTCAATTCATTATGTCTTTTATCACTTTGCATATCAAAAACATAAATATCATTGTGTTGACCTTTGTCATCATGTGTTGTTTATTTTGCAAGTGAAACAAAACATTATAATTCTCGTGTTGACCTATAATACCAAGGCACAATGTGCTAGTGGGAAGTCTACGACTTTGATGATTATTGTTGCTTTAGTAAAATTATAATGATAACCAAATATCAACCAACATCATAATACCTTATGCCTTTCAAATATGCATCAAGGTGAAAGTCCATATTGACATCAATTTCAAACTTATCCATTGTCAAAGGGGTTAACAAGATAAATAAGGAAAAATATAGAGAGGTTGAGTGAAAAATACAAAGAAACAAAGAGATATAGAGAGGGAAGGAGGGAGAGAGACTCGGGAAAGGTAAAGAGATGGTTCTAGAGATTATGGAAGAGATAAAGTGAGATAGAGAGGGAAGTAGAGAAAGGGAGAGAGAGAGAGAGAGAGAGAGAGAGAGAGAGAGAGAGAGAGAGAGAGAGAGGGAGGGAGAGAGAAATATATAAGTAGATAGGGGAGAGAGATAAAAAATGGTAGGTCTAGAACTTGAGAGATGAAGCTAGATAGAGAAATAGAGTATATATAAAGAGATGTATGTCTAGAGCTTGAGGGAGAGAGAGTAAAGAGACAACTGTAGAGAGGGAAGGAGAGAGAGGGAGGGAGGGATGGAGAGAGGGATATGTAGAGAGAATAGGGATAGAGAGGGAGATGTAGGAAGGATATGGAGAGATATAAGATAATTTTTTCTTTAGATAAATGTGAGTATACTATAATGTGCATATATTTGTGTGAAGAGAAAGAGAGAGAAGGAAAGAAAAATCAAATTCTCTTTGTAGGAACATGAACACATTATAATGTGCTTGTATTATTATCTTCTTTATGAATTTTCAACCCTTAGGGCTGGATTTTTGTTGGGCATGCAACCCAAAGGGTTGGACTATGTTTTTAATTCCAACAAATATGGTATTAATATTTTCTCATAAGTGATACAATCTTGAGTATACTCTCCATTACGTTTGTACATCTTTCAATTTCAAGTTAAAAAAATACCACAAGAATGTTGAGCTCTCTTATCTTTTAACCATGTAAGTTTTCTTATATTTTCAAATATGTTAAGGTTTTGATCTTTAAGTTCTTTTGCTAGTGTCTCTATTTTTTGTCAAAAACCTACATATGGTATTTTTGGTTTCATTTTCTCCTTTTCATCAAAATTTGAAACAAATTACATTTTTACAAACTAGACCCATATTCATTTTTATTTTTTTTATTAGTTTCCAAAAAAATTAGGGGGCACACACTCAATTTTTTGTTTTTTCAGAATGTTTCCACTTTGAAAATTAGTACAAAATTGTATATTCATTTAAAAATTATCTTGAGAATCGAGCATAAACTACATAGTGTTAGCTAAGTTTTCACTGAATCAATTTTTTAAATACTAAAAATACATTAAAATTTTAGGTGGGCCTCACTAGATGCTCTATTATATTTTTTGATAAAAACATGAGCAAGTTGTGTGGCCCCCTATTTGAATCCCTTAATATACACCATTTTCAAAAGAAGAAAAAAAAGTATTTTAGAAAATAGATTCAAAGAATTATGACTCTTGTTCTTGTTGCGTCTACAAAATTTGAATGTAAATATCTTGAATTCTCATGATCCAAGATCAATTTTTATTGATTTTGGAAAAAAAAAAATGGCCACTTAAGACCCCCTTTTGGTCCCCCAATTCCATGTAATTACCCTTCAAAATAATAACATCCATAAATATTATTAACTTAAAATAACCATTAGGGTTATTATAGATACAAAAATCACAAGTCATGCTCTTGGAGGAATCAATTAACTTCAAAGATAGGGAAATTTTGTTGAGAAGCTAGACCAATTGCCTCATCAATAAAATGTGAGTAATTTAAAGCTAATTCCTAAGAGTGGATAATCTCTTTTTCACTTTAGGCTTAGCCAGACTTGATAGGGTGTTCCTAAAGGAATCCTTAATAGGATTGATTACAACTAGAGATAAACAAATAATTTTTATAGTAGAATGCAATACATGCTTTAACCCTGAAGGTTTTAACAAGACCAAAGACTAACTTACTACACATAGTTCAACCTCTATTAATTTGACAAATATTTTATTGAGAAATTGCAATATGTAGGTATATAAAGCACTATTCATGAAGATAATAAATTTTAAAGCTCATAAATATGCTTCCCTAGATGGATCTCTAAATTATGAGGTGCATAAAAACTACTAATGCTACTCCTCCACTAAAAATAAAAGATGATTTTTATTTTAAGTGTATGGTGGATCACAAATTTCTTGGACCAGTGCCTTATTCATTGGTTTATAGAGTCACAATTTAGCAAGATAAATAACACAACAAAATAACAACAATTGTTTCATATCAAACAATTGATGTACTTACTGATCCCTCTCTAAACTCTAAAAAATTATATAAAATAAAGAAGAGACCATTACGAACATTGCTTTTAATGACTTAAAATGCTACAACAATTATCAAATCCTTATTACAGTCATATCCAAAAATATGGCAAGAGGAAACCCTATGCTAGAATTCTACCATCCACCTGAGGGGTAGGTGCATGAATTGTAGTTCTCACCATCTTTTTGTGATGGTGGCATATCAATTCATGTTTGTCATTTTTGTATCCCTATAGCTCTAATCTAAGGTGTATTGCTTGATATAGGATAAGATTTATGTTTTGTGCAATTTCCTATATGTTTTAATCTTATATTTTAATGCTCACACCTATGATGAATGTATTTGTTGTGTTTGACATTTTTTAGCATGCAGTGGAGCAATACATGAGGTTAGCTATGAGGTCATTAAGCAGGTGACATTTTGTACACAACCTATGTCTCCATATTGTTAGATGTCTAACATTATTCATAATTGATTTGTATTACATACAAAATGTGATCCAAGCAATACATTTCATTATATCTTTATTTGTTAGATTATATTCTCTCTTTAGCATTACAATAATACATAATCACTCTATGGATGAGCCAAGTGAAGAAGATCATTTGTGTGCAAATAATGTGTTGGTTTGTTCTAGTAGACTATTGCATTCTACACACAAACTAAAACTATTAAACATTGTATATATTGCCCATGGATACACCCTCACTCAAATGTATCTTTGGATTTTGGCATGAAATGGTTGATGGAAAGTGAATCTCTATTTTTTTAAACAAATTATCACATCCTTGAGCAAATGACACTATACCCCAACCATAACTCTCCATAAACATTGTGTTATCTTTAAATTTTTGGAATAAAATAACTAATTATCCTTTTAGGTAAATATTTAATAATATAATTAAATATTAAAAATATAATATTTAACACAAATAATACTAAACTATTAAATATAGGATATATTTACAATAATTAATATAATTATTATATATTTAGATCCATAGTTAACCTTCATTTTTGTGCTGCTTCTCAAATTAAGCTGATAGAGCCATATGAGCAAGTTCCTTTGCACAAGTGCAGGCAGACGTTTATGTCCGATGGAAGTAAAAGATGCTTCTATGGCGACCGTGGTAACGGGCCAGGAAGATTTCTGTTGACGGAGCCTTTGATGGACTTCGAGCCGTACATATACGTCTATTCTGCTGTAGCCTGTGTGTAGAAATAATGTCACGACAGAAAACTTTTTAATTCATCCGATGGTCGATATTAACTTGCTCCATTTGATACAGAGAACGCGTACGAAAAATCTTTGATTTCATTTCACATCAGTACTAATTTGGAAGAGTTCTCTACAAGAAATGAATGAAGGTGCTCGTTGTGACTCCCGACACATTCTGTCAGCTCGAAACCAGGACCAAGACCAATTTGACGCATTGTTGGATACTACAGTGTCATTTCAAGGACTATCAAATTGGCGGGCACTATATTTTCAGTATCATTATACTCTTCAGCTTTCACTCAGATTATTGTATCAAGTTTGTGTAGATGGGACAACTCGAATAAATGCACCTGTGAAGCTCTGTCCATTGGCCATCTTTTATGACAGTTTACATATAAATGCACCTGAAGCTCTCTGAAAAGAATTTGTACTTCACAAGAATTTGAGCTCCTTTACTGAACATGGATGGGAATTCGAGCTGCTTTACTGGTTTGCCATGTTATTCGAGTTGTCCCATCTAGAAAAACTTGGTACGACAATCTGAGTGAAAGCTGAAGAGTCATAATGATACTGAAAATATAGTGCCCGCCAGTCTTTGCAATGACACTGTAGTATCCAACAATGCGTCAAATTGGTCTTGGTCCTGGTTTCGAGCTGACAGAATGTGTCGGGAGTCACAATGACCACCTTCATTCATTTCTTGTAGAGAGCTCTTCCAACTTGGTACTGATGTGAAATGAACACATAAATGCACCTGTGAAGCTCTGTCCATTGGCCATCTTTTGTGACCGTTTACATATAAATGCACCTGAAGCTCTGGCTCTGTCCATCTTTTGTGACTGTTTACATATAAATGCACCCGAAGCTCTGGCTCTGTCCATCTTTTGTGACTTTACATATAAATGCACCTGAAGCTCTCTGAAAAGAATTTGTACCTTACACGAATTTGAGCTCCTTTTCTGAACATGGATGAAAATTCAAGTGGTCCCATCGACATAAACTTGTACAATAATCTTTGAGTGAAACCTGAAGAGTCATAATGGTACTGAAAATTTAGTGTCCGCCAATTTGATCATCCTTGCAATGACACTGTGGGTGGTATCCAACAATGTGTCAAACCTGTGGGAGATAGATTAAGGTGTATTAGGGGAGAGGACCCACTAGTTGTGTACCTTAACTTCGTGCTTCTCAAAATCCTAGGTGGAAATTTCAAATCACTCCATTTTTTTTACAGCAGCTTACATGGCAAGTCCCCTGTTTATAACTTTTGTTTTGGGGCCACATCATCAAATATAATGCCACATCAGCATACTTTTTGTCAAGATGTAGTTGACCAATACTTGTGCATTCACATCATGCGTAGTTGAGCGCTGGTGTCGCATCACGTGATTGGTTGTTTTTTAGATCAACAAAATACTTTTTGTTTAATTATGGGTAGTCATGTCACAACTATTGGTCCAATATTAAAAAAATATTGGGCATTATATAAACAACTCCTATCACAACTATTGAAACATGCTCACCTACTCGGTCCTCTCCCCTATGGTCCAACTAGCTAGCTCTTTGTTTTGTCATAATATTGAAAGTTATAGGCATATCTTTTGGGACTGTTTACATGTTAAGAAATAATAGTTTTTTATTTTTAAATATTTTCTAGCAATTTTTAATTATGTTTTGAATTGGAAAGAAGCTATTCTTGGTCTTGGTATGCAAAACGACGTGATTGTGGGTTCTATTCAGTGAGTTATTTTAGGAAATATATGGAATAACAAATGTGTTGCTATGTTTTTTAATGACTATTATCTTGTAACATGTATCGTAAGGCTTTACTCTAATATATTTCTTTAGGTGGTTTGTTTTTTCTCCCAGCTCCATATTTTGTGCAAGAAGAATGAGTTGATCGAGTATTGTCTACAACAGCTTAAAGATCAAGATATGCAGTTTCAGTTTGATAGTAAACTCAGCCTTGGTAAATATGCTGTACAACTTATGCAAGAGTCCTTTTTGTAGCCTTATGGCTTGGATATTGGACCTTTTTGTTGTATCATTATTCTCTCAGCTACTTTTGTAGCTACATTCTTGTAATTTTAATTGCTTTGTTCAATATAAAAAAAGTGCATTTATAGATATTGGGAGAATGATGATAGGTGAGGGAGAGCGCCCGATGGTGGTGAGGGCTATGTTGTGAGAGGGGTCCATGGTTGTCTAATTTTTTTCACGCTTGAGAGAGTCCACTTGACAACCCAAAAAAATTCAACTAGGAAAAAATTTACACATTTTTAAAGTTTTTTTGACCGCTTTCCAAAATTCACATTTTATGAGTTCAAAAGTGGCCTTGTTTGATGGTGAACATGTGGTACGTGATTGCTTGTTTCCTACCACACTAGTCCTTGCAAACTTAACTCACATTTACTGCTCATTTACTACCCCATTCCCCTTCACTATCGACCTTTTCCCATTCACTTTAGTATGTGTTTAATATGTTAGGGTTTGTTTTTGCTTCTCTGTTATGTCATTCATGCTTAGTGTCTACACATTATGATGGCCATTGAAGAACCAGTGGTGGTGCACTTCGCAATTGATGGTGGTGAGGCTAGGGGTGACTCGTGGTGATGGATTTTTGTAGTTATGTGTTTATCAACACTTCCATTGCCAAAAGGAAACATAATTAAATTCTATCATCATAGGTGAGGTTGTCTTCCAACCTTGCAAGGGCGATATCTATCCATTGCATGATTTTTTAAAAATTTTGTTGCATATTTTTTCTGTAACTATCTTGTGACCGACTGTGTGTATATACAGATATATATACACATAATCATCCAAAATAAATGTGCATAAATATATTGATAGTATTTGAGGTTTTGATATGCTCGACTCAATGGTTTCTTGTAGCTATATTATGGCTAACTGTTTATACACACACATATGTATGTATGTATATTTATACATATATACACAACCAACCAAGAAATATAGAACTAAATTCATAAAGAAGAACTACTACAAATTGAGAAGAATGATACATGGATTCTTGTTCCTAGACCTAAGGATAAAAATGTAATTGGAAATGTTGCAGCTCTAGAACATTCTTCAAATCTTCAATGGGTTTACCTTGACAGAGTCGCCACCTCTTTGCAGAGGATAGAACTTCAAATGATATGAAGTTCACTTACATATAATTCCTTCTCTGAACTCGTTCCACCCGCAGAGCACCATAAATATTTCAGGCTGACTGCGACAAAACTTTCTCCAGGCCACAGATTCTTCAAGCTTTGAAGAAAACCAACATGGAAAACGATATGACTCTTTTGATATGACACTTTATAACTAGATTTCTGAGTAAGTCCCCGGCAGAGTTGCCAATCTGTTGGTTGTTTTTTTTGTAAACCAAGTTGGTCTCCTATTCTACCTATGGAGTAGCCAACTCCAATCAAGGGTAGTTCAAAGGACCTAGACCAACTGACAAGATCAAAAGATCTTCTGCACTTTAGGCTCTATAGAACCAGGGCGGGTATACCCACACAATGCCTCAAATAAGACCGGACATTACTTTTTATAGCAGATGACTCCTGATGCCAAGTGTTGAGAACATCAAATAGGGCTAGATTCTTAGTTACAAAACACTTGAAGCAACAAGGAGGTAGGGCAAGACATCAAACAAGATTGATTAAATAAAAGGATTGATCTTGAGCAAGAAAACTAGAACCCTAAAGACATACAACAAATATTAGATTAGTGCCATTATTCTTAGGCTAGGAGTCACAATAACCTGCAAATAGAAGGAACCATTACTCTAGACATTAAAGTCTATGTGAAACTAACCTTATTAATCCCACAACTAGTGATCAGATCTTAGAGACTGCTTATCAAATCCTCCTATCATACATGTGAATCTCTGATATGATTAAAGCATTTAACTTATTCCTTGAATAAGAGCAACAATCAAAACAGACAGTATAACATTGTATTACAAAGGTTAATGAAATGATCCTTGATCAACTTTCATTAACAATCCATACGCACAATACAAAGGAGAGACTTAAAGACCTCCATCTATACATTCAGATTCATATATGCGTCTAAGACCTTACAATTTACAGACTACAAAACCTAGACCTCAAACTCTAATAGTAATCTGAATTTGTGACTCAGTGCTCTTTCCTTTAGAATTGGTTCTAATTCCTAGCTGAAGACCCATACAAATGATTTAGAAATTCCTTTTAAATAGTGTAGGGATCGCCATCCAGCTCAGAGCCACATCAATACACCATGTCAGACCCCAACTGCATCGTGACCAATCAAAACTCTCGCTGTAACCTTCAACAACTTCTTTGGTCTCATAAATGCCACTGGTTGGGTTGCTACAGGAAAGACATTCCCACATGAAAGAAGCCAAGAAATCAGTGTCAAATCTGCCACTAAATCTGGGTGCCCATACTTAAGCCATGTTGTCCTTGTCCCAGAGTCACGTCACCATGAATGCTAGCTCGGCAGAGCCAACCACATTCCACTTGTCACCATGAATGCTCCAGGCATCTGGTCTTCATGCGTAAACATAACAAAAACCCTAGCTGCGTGCATGTTTCAATCTCTGCCATCAATCACTGAGATCAGACGGCTGTCTTTTAAATCTTCGTTAGCCGGTGAAGTAGGCTACCACTGTCGGTAAGACAAAGTAGTGTCAGGAAGACCTCCAAGCGACAAAAATAGTTACACTGAAGTCACCGGGCATATCGACTAGACATAAGGAAGTCAGGGAAACATTCAGCCGAAGAGAACATGTTATATCGAGGTACCAACACAATTAGCGAGACAGGCAATGGTCATGGAGACATCTCCCTAAAGAAAATAACTCTCACCGAAGAGCCTTTGAAAGAAACCCTTATGCGATGTCACTGTAACTTTATGTTTCTTTCGCCGATGCAACCTTCTCCCTTATAAATGTTGCTATAGCATACTATCATCGGGGAAACCTCATGTAGAATATATTGTGTCATACCGAGAGCCCTTCAATCACTCAGAGTCACTGAGACATTACAAAACCTATGCCGACGAAGACCCTTATGTTCCATCGGCGATACCAAAGGTCACTCGCTGAGACCTCTCGCTGAAAACCCTGAGTGCATCCATTACCGAGACATCTTTGAATGTTAGCCCAACCATATGATTCACGCTGACGAACTGTTCCATGTGCACAAGTCGGGGAGACATATAGAACTCAGTGAAACACCACCTTGATAGTCACAACCTTTGCCGATATGGTCATCCTTAGTCACCAAAACCACGTGAATGTCTTGTCGATAGACATCCACAAGCACTAGTTGGGGAAACAATATATCTTCGCTAAGACCTTATCCCGAGAACCCTGACTCTTGTCGATACACTTCCATCCACCATCAGTCGGTGTGACCCCACAAATTCGCTGTGACTTCACACCGATGGCATTACACTTTGCCAAAATGCTCATTCTAAAGTGAGTTGGTATAACATTTCAACTTCGATAAGACCTTATCCTGACTGTATACCATAAGCTAATGGAAAATAATTTCCATCACCAAAATACAATAGAAGTCTTGCCAACCATGGCCTGAATGATAAATTCAATTGCCAAGGCATCTGAAATGTCTTTCCGATAGGCAACTCAGACATTTCAAATTGGATCGAGAAGACTGGGCATACTCAGCTAGACGTCATAGTGAAGTCACCGTAGGGCCGGTGAAAATGGTAACAAGGGGCTAGTTAACGATGAGACAAATGGGCTCGGGGGGAACTTAAGTCGCAGGTGCACCAGCCAGGTAGGTCAACGAATCAAAAGGCTAGTGGAACGGGAACCAAACAAGGTCGGAGTTAGAACCAGGAAAGAGGTGGAGTCAGAGCCGGAGCGGGGGAAGAAAAGAAAACCAAAATGACCACCTAAGACCAAAATCCAACCCAGATCCACCTCCGCAAAAGACAAAGGAAGGGAGACGGGAGCAGAACAGAACCCAAAAATAGAACCCCTAAAAAGGTTCCAAAACCTATTCTCATTTCGATCCCGCACCCACCAAAGGAAACAAAGCAAGCAAAAAAAAACAAAGGGAAGAATGCAGAGAGGAAAACGACTAGCGACCGACGTAGGGCAGAAAGGAAAAGAAACACCAATCACGTGGAATTGGAACCGGGACAGATGCGTGAACAGGAATTAGAAATTCAGAATTTGGAAAAGTTCTAGTTCCGTTCAAGCATCCATTCCACCTCATATAAAACAAAAGAAAAGCCAAGGTAAGCAAAAGAGAAAGGGGAACCGAACTAAAAGTCCAAAAACGGGGAAAAGAAAAGCCAGGAAAAACCCTAACACAGGCCGCATCACCAGAGAGATGAAAACTAGCACGCTGGGTTCAACCCTTGTGGGAGCCCATTTAACCCACATGCTAAAATGAAAGATAAGACTCACAAGCCAAGGATTTGCAATGAAAAACAAGGGCACACAACCAGAACCTAAAAGACAACCAAAAAAGGCTCTAACATGCCTAAGGAAAATGGCTAATGAAAGGTGATAAGGTTGTTAAGAAAAGATGCCAAATGCCAAGGTGACAATGAGGACTAATATGAAAGTGTTGACTAAGGGAATGACCAATGCAAAGTCTAAATGCCAAATGAGGATTAATATGGAAGTTATGACAATATTTTATGATTTTCAAGGATAAGATATGCAAGGTGAGGACTAAAATGACTTGAATGTCTAAAGTATGCAAATGCAAACGTCTAAATGATTTGGAATAAGGTTTCTCAACCACCCTAAGCTTGATCTAAGTGAGGTTTCCTAACTTGAATTATGAGTTGGAAAGATCTCACAAAAGGACAATGACTAAAGAAGATAATGATGATTAAGTCCAATGATAACCTACTTTTGAAGGATAAAATTTTGCAAAGTATGGTAGGGTTTTCCTAATCCAAAATATACAACTAAAATGAGGACCTAAGGACTGGTTTGTGATTGAAAATGAAAGTGGTGAAGCCTAAGGATAAAACTAAAATTTGCAAAGATGACCCTATGGTAAAATGAAAACTAAAGATTGGAATGGTTGAATAATTTGAGCAATTTTCTTTCTGGTTTCTGACAGAGACAACTAGAAAAAGATAATTATAGATAGTTTGGAAAGATTTGAATTCAGTTTCTAGTTTGTGACAAAGCTCTTATTTTTACCAGGAAAATGCATCATTTAAGGTCACAAATGCTTTGCAGTATAGCAGATGTAGCTTAGCTTTAACGAATGCAGTTCTATAAAAAGTAATTGCGGCTCACTATTGCGAATGTGGTTTTCTAAAAAGAAAATGTGGTTCATGACAGGTGAATGCAGTGTTATGCAAAGAAAATTTGTTTCTCCAAAGTGAATGCAGTGTTATGCAGAGCGAATGCGATACAACTGAGCGAATGTGTCACAATCGATGCGGTGCAGAATGCAAAAAGTCTAATTTGTTGGCAATTTTGGTCAAAAATATGAATTGTTTGAGGTTGATTGTTTGTTTCCAGATCTATAAGTGATGTTTGTTTGTTTGAATGTCTGAATAAACACTTGAAAAACATAATATTTTGTCTTGATCAAGCACAAATAAGACAAGAAAAATCCTAGCTTTGGCAAGGACTATTTGCTAGATTCCATGTGGGTTTCCCCAACCACAGTTATTCTTAACGTGTGAATCCAGAAGCTTGGCTGCATAGGCTCCCCCTTATAGTGCACTACTTCTTAGGCCAACCAAGCTTCCAACCCCCATAAATCTCCCATGGCAGGTTGATCACCTCTACTAAGAACTACGAGAATGTGGATGCTTTCACAACGACCATTGTTGCACTAGCAAACATAAGGATTTTGGCTACTACGCAAATTTTTTTAGTTCGGGACCCCCGTTCAAGTGGCCATACATGGGGAAAAGATTAAGCTCTATTAAAGGAGGAATTCTAGCCTAAAGAGGTTATGCTCAATATGGTTTTAGGGAATCCTACTTTGTCTGTATGACACATCCGCACTCGTAATCCTAGTCTTTCCCTTAGGATTCACATTTATATACCAGTCGGGGGTTGCTCAGCCAAAGAGATTCATTTCTAGTTTGAGTCACCTTGGGGTGAGTACTTTTTCCCACTAAGGAAGACCCAATTTCTAGAGTCAATAAATATTTTTCTTACACCTAGGATTGCACAAGTGCACAAGGGGAGAGGATACTTCGATTATTGAATTGGGGTAAACATAAATAAGATGGGTTTGGTTTTCTGATCACCTAGTTTGCACAAGGTGAGAACATAATCACCTACCACCTTCAAGCAAAATCAAGCAAAGGACAAGAAAATTTTCTTTTTAAAGCACCAATTGAAGTGTTTTCTAATCTAAAAATGAACAAACATAATGTTTTCAAAATCAAAATCTTGGACAATCGAACCTACAAAACCACTAGTTAGTAGTTTCAAAGATATGCCTTGGACCCACGAAAGACTCAAAGCCACATGCTGAAAAAACTCATTAGTAACTAGAAAATTCCTAGACTGACAGATTGCAGAAAGGAAAAAATAGATTGAAAAAAGAAGTCAAGACAAATATGGAAAAACTTGAAAGCAAAAAGTTTACTAGACGAATGCATCACAGTAGAGCGATTGCATCGCTCCGTACAACAAATGTGGCTCAGTTTTGTGTGCTGGAATATGATAGAAAAATGTGGAAACCTACAAGTCAAATGCATCATGGCTGAACAAATGTGTCACTATGCAAGTCATATGCATCACAACAGAGTGTATGCGTCATTCGGGGGAACAAATGCATCGTGAAAAATCAAATGCATCATTTTGCAAAGAAAATGCATCATGGCCATGCTTGTACCTACAAAATAGAAAATGTCATACAGAAAAACAAAAAAAATGCTCGATTTTGGCATCAGGTTCACCAATGTAACTATGGGAATTTTCCTAGGGTTAGCAGATTAAATGCAAAACATAAAAACCTAAAGTGATAATGAATTGCAAAGGAAATAACATGAAAACAAATGAAAATATCTTACCCAATGTCTTCATTCTACATGGCTAACCTCCATTATACCTTCTCAACTTGCTGAAAATGTGATGTTGCCCTCAGATTTGATGTGAGCAATCTATTGACTATGACAAGCCCTAAGCAAATGTTGAAGTATTTTAACTAAATGACCTCACAAATGCAACTGGAAACTATGAAGTATGCAGAAATAGCCTACAATGACAAGATAGCAAGAGCATAAGATGACAAACCATGAGCATGAGGTGACAAAATGAGAGAAAAATTGACATTTTATAGAAAATGCAATTTTGAGGGAATGGCCAAGATTAAAAGTTGAGAAATTCCCTAGAATCAATGGACAAGATTCAATATGACAAACCAGAATTCCGGTTAGGGCAACATTAGGAAAAAATTGAAATGAATGGATAGGATTGATTTTTAGAAAATCAAATCAAGGGTTGACAATGCATGTGACAAGAGATAAGATTGGCACAGAAAAAGAGGTGGCTGGAAAATCAAATAATAATAGAAATTATTTAATTTTTGAAGGAAAAAGACTATTTTGAACTAAAAATTAATTTAATTCAAAAGGTGGGGTCACATGATAGTAAATAATTAATTTGAATTATTTACTTAAAGAGGGAAATTAGAAAATAAGACCATTTTAAATAAATAATTTTATTTAAAATGAGGGAAATGTCAATGTGGCAATAATTAAATAAATTAAAGAATTTATTTAATTATAAGAAGACTTTTAAGAATTAGTGACATATTAAATAAATAAATAAAATTTATTTATTTAATAATCAGGAAGACATAATGGACAAAAATAATTAAAATAATATAGGAAGACATTAGATAATTAGTGACACATTAAATAAATAAATAAAATTTATTTATTTAATAATCACGAAGAATAAATGGCATAAATTAATTAAATAATTATGAATTATTTAATTAATAGTTGAAAGTGGATCGAGGACATAATTAAAATGTCTTAATTATGCTAGGAAGAAAAAGATGAAAATAGAGCTTGCAGACCTAGGTCATTTTTGTGTCTATAGTGCAAAAAAGGATAAAGAATCTTCCATGGGAATATTATCTTTGATTAGAGGAATAATTAGTTTAATTGCTAATTAAACAAGGTTTAATTTATGCAATTAGGGAATAGAAGAATTAGAAGATATTTATTAAATTAGATGATTTAATAAATAGGGGAAGGGAAATGATATGATATTTAATTAAATAACATAGGGTTATTTAATTAAATAAGATGACTTAGGAGATTAAATTAAATATTTTGATTTATTTAATTTAATTAGATTAAGTGTTAGTGCGAAAAGAGACAAATTAACCCAATTAAATTAATTAGGCCAATTAGATGAAAATGATGCAATTAATTAATTAGCTAGGCTAATTGAATTAATTGAGTGAAAAGAGGATGGATAAAGAGGAAATGATGTTAATAAATCCAATTCAAGTGTATGACATTGATTAGGACATTTTTCAATGTCTATAGTATTGAATGCAGTTCTTGGGCAACCAAACAAGTCATGGTTTGCATTGCTGCAATATCCACATAGTTTCTTCCTTTCTTCCTTCAATCATTTGTCTAATGTCCTAGTTTACCACACTTCTAACAAGGAGCATTCTCCCTTCTCTAACCTTAATCTCTTCCTCTACAATATACTATGCTAAACTCATTGTAGTAGGATCTAATATCATTATATTCTTCTATATAACTAGTAGAAGGTATGTCTTCAGAGAGTTTCAATATTGCATTTTGAATTATATATGTCATTGATTTCTCTATTTGGGCTATTGATGCCCACAATTTTTTTTGTAAAGAGTTCCTTTTCCCAATCATCTACCCCTTTCCATAACCTTGTGGAAGGGTTCACTATTTTTACATTTGTGGTTGCCATATTCTACTTGAAGGCTCCCTTTAATGCAACATTTCCCTCATCTTCCTCACACTCTCTAAAGTAATTGCTACAAACTTGTTGTCAAACCCTCTATGGTTGGGAAACAACTTCAAATTGACCCAAAAATAACAAAATTCACTTATATATGACAAATAATCCAAATGAAAATTCTAGTTAAGGTAGCATAAATTGACTAATATGTACATTTTTAGACCCACAATATTCAAGCTTGCTTTGGAAACAATGAATGTATAGCTGCCATAAATTGTGGGAATCTCATATGGTGAATATCTAACAATTTTGATGGCTAGATATTAAAGGAAATATGCCACAAAGGCTACACAATATGCCTAGTGTTCTTATGCATTAGGATTGATGACATTATCTATGTGATTGATTAAATGGATTTTATGTCAATCATGTTGGATATTGCTGATATGTGGTTGTCATTGATGTCAGCACTATTTCCATTAATGTCTTTAAGGTTGTATATGTCAAGGATATTGAGAAAAATGTAATAAAATAAGTTGTAGGTTGTCGGTGATGCAGTGAAGTTCAGTATGGTGACTAGCTCAGTATATTGATGATAAAAGGTTGTGGATTAAAGGGTTTATTGTCAATTATATCTAGTTTATCCACATGAAGTTTTAGAGGCTCACATGAAGATTTGATTGAGTCATGAGTATTTGTGTTCTGACACTTGTTATATTATTTTAGTTGGTGTTCCTGAAAGAAGATGATGTGATTCTAGTAATTTTAGCTATTGTGGATGCTTCTATGGTGATTCATGATGCTTGTGGATGTTTATAGATCATGCTCTATTTGTGTTGTTGGTCCACATTGATTTTTGTGCTCACGATTGGTGATTTTGTTCTGTGAGTTCATGTTTTTCATGATCATGGCTGACAGGGTGATTGTAGCATGTTGCGGATCTTCGAGGCATAATTTTTGAAGGTGTTTTGTATTTGAGGATGTTGTTTTTTGTCCTTACTATGTTTTGGGCAACATTGTTTGGTTTGCATTTATAAATTTTTTATTGATTTGGGCCGACAGTTTGTACACGTTTCATATTTTAGTTGCAAATATATATGATCAATTGTTTATACCATTTGATGGTATGGTGTGTGATGTATGTTGTGTGCTATGTGTGAACAATGTTCTAATCATTCAGAGGCAGAAGTAAAGTGTGAAGAAGAGTGAGCAAATGAAAGTGTTTATGTGCTTAACCAGAACTTTAATCAGGCATTATAAGATGCTATTTTCTCAGTTCAAAATCTTCCAGATGTAATCCGAATGTGACTGTAAGATAGTGAGTCTTCTTTTGGGCAGTAAGCCCTTTTTATTTGAGAAGTGTGCTCTAGGTAGTGTGCCTTAATGCATGTGTATTCCCCATTTTTAATAATTTTAATAGGGAATAATCTTGTGGACTAACCTCCATCATGGTTTTTCCCCTAACAGGGTTTCCACGTAAAAATATTGGTGTTATATGTGTTTTTGATGTGGTGATGGTTTATGATTTCATGTTTATTTATTAGATCTGAAAATAAGTTTAATATGTATAATTTTTGTGACAACTGATTCACCCTCCCTCTCAGTTGTCTACCCTTGTGTTGCCAACAATTGGTATCAGAGCAGGTTCCTCTAGAGAAGCTTGACCACTTGAGGTGATCCGGGATGGCGACATATAAGAAGGATAGTCTGAGATTTGATGGAACTAATTATTTTATGTGCAAGACTCGAATGGAGTGTCATCTGAGATGCATTGGTGAACCTTATTGGATAATTACAAAGAATAGGTTTATCATCCCACAGAATGGTCCTTCTACTGTAGGTGAGATTAAGGAAGTCAAGTACAATATTAGGGCTAAGGAAGCATTGTTGAGTGCTCTGACTGATTCTGAGATGAAAAATGTAATGGAGTTGAAGACTTCTTATGAGATCTAGAAAAATTTGGAAACTTTGTATGAAGGTGATACCCATGTGAAGATTGCTAAGCTGCAAAGCCTGAAAAGGAAAATATGAAACATTGAGAATGGGTGAAGATGTGAACATCACTTTTTTTATGCAGAGAGTGAATGAACTTGTGTGTATTATTATATGTGTTGGTGGAACATCAGAAGAATTAAAGATTGTTGCTAAAGTTCTTAGATCCTTTCCTACTGCATAAAAACACAAAGTTGCTACTATTGGGGAGATCTAAACTGTGACAAATGTAACTAGAGACATGTTGATTAGTAACCTTACTGCTTTTGAGTTAAGTGAGTTTGGTGAATCTCTTCCTACGACAAAATTTGCATTCAAATCTACTATCTTTGGAAAAGATAAGCAAAGATATGATCCAAGAGAAAGTTCTTCTAGAAAAATGTCTAAGTATGAGTAAGAAATGAGAGAGATTGAAGAAGAAGAGAGAAAACTAGATGAGCTTTAAGCACTTATTGTCAAGACGGTAGCTAGAGGAGAAGGAAAGTATAAAGGGAAATTTCCTCTTAAATATTTTTCTTGCAATAAGATAGGTCATTTTGTCTCAAGGTGTCTGGAAAGAGTTCCTAATCCAAGACCTAACAAGCCTAGATTCCAAAAAAAGTGTTATTATGCTACTGATGAAGGTGTGACAGATGATGAATCTAATAAAGGGAATTTAAGTGAGGATGAATGGGTATTTATTGCTATCAAGGAAAATGATCTAGTACCTACTAAATCTACTAGTTGCATAAATGTGGAGAAAGCTCTAGCTATCAAAGTTGAAGAAAAAGATGAATGGGTGATTGACAGTGGATGCTCTCATCACATGACAGGTGATAAAAGTAAATTTGTGAGCTTGGAAAAGTATGATGGTTGTGTTGTAAGATTTGGTGATGACAAAGTTGGTGTAATCCGTAATAGAGGATCCATTTCTCTTGATGGTAAGCATAATACTAATGATGTTCTATACGTGGAAGGTTTGAAGCATAATCTCTTAAGTGTTGGATAGATGGTTGACAAGGGATACAATCTTCAATTCAAGGATGGAAAGTGTAGAATATTGGGGAGTTTAGGAAATGTGATTGCATTTGATACAAAAAAATGGTAATATCTTTCACCTAAGTGCTACTAGTAAAAGTTGTATGATTGCTCAAGTTGATGAAAATTGGTTGTGTCATATGAGATTGTGTCATGTAAATGTTGTCACCTAGAAATGCACCCTATGCAAAGTTGTGAAACTGAGCTTTCTAGTGAAACATTGGATCACTCCAAGGTTGTGGTTCACCTGAGATTGGAGTGAACCTCCAGAGAAGGCCGGCTTCCTTTGGGTATCACCTAAACTATTGATCACTATGAGGTAAAAAGAGGACTGCATACAAATGAAACTAAACTAGCCTATTCCTATGGTGATACACCGAGCTTGTTAAGATCAAAGGAATACTTGGAATGCACTTGAAATTTGTTAATGATCAGAAGGAAACACATCAAATTCTATGAGCTACACATCAATATGTCACAAGTAGGCTTGATACACACACGTTTTGAATAAAGGAAAATACTTTCACAGAATAGAGTATATATGTGATTATAAAAACATAGCTTGTGAATAATATAATGGTGCTCTTTTACAAACTAAGGCATGAGTATTAGATAAAGTCATAATGGAATAACAAAATTCACAAGATAACTTGGTTATTAACCTGAAATGCACAACACTCTGTAAGAATAGTGATAGGAAACTGAAGCATCAATAGAGGCCAAGGCAACCCTATATTTTATATTCCAAGATCCAGTTGAGTTACAAAAACATACATTTAGTCGAGAAAGGATTGATAAAAATTACTAACTCTTCTGGAAGCATAGTTCCAACTATTTACAAAAAGGAAAAAAATGCCTTATATACACTAGTGTGTCAGCCCCTTAGGGCTTACAAAAATATCGGTCTCAGAAAGATCTATCGTCAGATATTTGACTGAATTTAATGCAGAACACCTGTGTGTCCATGCTGTGTGTGTCGGTGAAGAGCTACTACCTGGAGAAGCCTTCTTTAGATATTTCACAGCTACCGCATTCATTTTGATCTTGGCGTCGTGTCCCGTTAGAACCACTTCGATTGAATGCTTTGAATGCCCTGAGCTCACAACAGATATGTGCTGCATTCATCCCATTGACATTCTTCATTCTAATCAGACTGCCACGGCTCGCCTCAACTCCTCCTGGTTGGCTGAGCATTTCCATGTAGACTTTGTAGGTGGTCAAAACTTTTCTGAAAAGAATCGCATCTCGGCGAGACACTGAAAGTGTCTCACTGATACGATTATGCCCTCTGAAACTATCAGCACAATATGCTACAGTCGATGAGAGTCTTGGCAAACCTAGGGGTCACGTTGATGTTGCCAAAACATCGGCAAGTCAAATGGCATTGGGGAGAAGTCATAGTGAGCACCACTGAGTTATGTCAATGCTAATTTATTGGATGATTCCATCACTGTTGGTGAGAGATCATACGTTTGGGGAGACATCTTAGTGAACCCCTCTTGTCGCGGCTAGCACACTGGATGTTGGTAAGAGATACCGGGTCGACAAGACCCTTCAGCAAGCTCCATAGGTCACCTCGAGCCTCACATTTCTTTCTATGAGTCACATACTTGGTCGCTAGGACCATACACCGAATGCTTTGTCTTTTGGTGAGCTCCCTTTTCTTGTCACTGAGATCTCCTTCATTGGCCGAGACCTCTTGTAGATCTCCTTTTGCTTCTCGTGTTATACCAAAGGTGCTAGGCATGTTACCGTGACCTCTCATTGTCGAAGAGGCCTCACACCGAGTTCTCTTTTCTTTAGTGACGCTTTCCTTCGGTGAAACATTTTGACTTCGCCAAGATTTCACACCGAGGTCTTTTCATTCTGCCAAGTTGCAGATCCTCTTCGGTGTGACTCCCATTAGTCAAGAAGACATCATGGCGAGACTCAGATGTCATATTGATCTTTCCTCTGTCATTGAGACCACATGATGTCGGTAAGACACCACTCCAACAGTCAGGCACTACATTGATGAAATCATGTCGGGGAGACCCTTGCCGATGTCTCCAGAAGTCATACTGCTGAGCTCCTTTCCCTCTGTCAGCCAGACATCCTTATATTGGAAAGACCTTATGCTGATGTCAAGTTCTTTTGGTGAGGTCTTTACTTTCTGGTCGGTGAGACGTTATGCGGTCGCTGAGACTTCATAGCGAACTCCTCTTGTCTGCCTGAGCTCTCCTCTATTTGCTGAGACTTTGTCGGGTCACTGAAACCTCTTAGCGGGCTCAAAGACTTACCCCAAATGAATGTAGTCAGTGTGACCTTGCCTCCTTTGCTGGGACCTTTCACCGAGCGTCATAAGTTATCCCGAAGCCCGTGGTCCCCATGAGTCTCCCTGACTGACGATTGAATGGCCTATCGGCCAAAGATCTTGATGCGATAAGAGGGCATACCAAACCCCTCCTGTCATAATGATAGGCTCTGCAGCTTTGTTTGGTAGGACAGAAACTAGGTCACAGTGACCTATTCAAAACGGAATGTATCAAAGCAGCCAGTCGACCAGATAGTAAAGATGTCATACCGACTTGGGTCTAATGGAGGTTTGAGCCTGTGATTATTGAGGTACATTTCCAATAGGGCAGGCTTCCCAACTGAGCTCTTGGTGAAATTTTATCAGATGCATGAGCTAACCCTTAATGGAAATATCCCATTTGGCCTTTACGAACACCTACAACATAGATGCTTTGCCTGATTGAGCCTGAGGGTGAAAATCTGGTAACATTTCTGGTGACCTTTGCTAGATGTTTGCTTGATAAACATGAAGACCAGTAGCCAAAACTTGTCCATTGGGCATGGAGTCATTAGGAAGTTTAGGAAAAAAATTGACTTTGCTCCCAGCTGCAATTCGCATGAGACCCACAGGACACAACAGGTTGCCAAAAACAAAAGAGAGAAAAAAAACCGCGCTAAAACAACACCGATGGAATGGAGCAAAATAGAAAATAAATGAACCATAGTGCAAAAGCACCTATTGAAAACATAAAGCCTAACTAGATATGTACAAGAAAGGCACTCATCAGACTTGAAAGCAAGGTTTAAGGTGTATCCCATTGACTGGGATAGGGAGTACTTCCCCTTCTGTTGTAGTCAGCTGATAAGCATTGTGCTCCTTATAGTCTCTAATAAGGAATGGGCCTGTCCACATGTTGTCAAACTTGGTGTGATGACCTAGCCTGCTCTTCAGAACATCCCATTTGAGCACGAAGTCTCCCACCCTAAAAAAAATTTCTGTAGCCCTTATGTCAAATGTTTTCTTTGTTTGGAGTTGATGATACTCCAAATCCTGTGTTGCTTTGTCCTTTAATTCTTCAAGTTCCATGAGCTCTGCATATCTCATGGACATTGGGTCTTGCTCCTCAAACATTTCCAATTGATGTACAATGTCCAGAGCTGGAAGCTCCACAGATAGGGGCAATCTTGCCTCTCTCCCATAGACTAACAAGTATAGTGAGTTACTAATAGACCTCTTAGGAGTCACTCTGTTTGCCCATAGTGCATTCTTTAATTTAGTGTGCCATGTCCTTTGGCTATCCTCCATTTTTCTTTTGATAATCCTGATGAGATTCTTATTTGTGCTTTCAGCTAGGCCATTACCCTGAGGGTAATAATTTGAGGATGTATTCAGATGAATACCCTATTTAATAGCCCAATCAGTTAGCCTTAATCCCACAAATGCAAGAGCGTTATTAGATATGATAGAGTCAGGAACTCCAAATCTGGTGACTATATCTTCATAGAAGCTCAAAACTAAAAACTCTTTTGCTTCTTTCAAAGGTATTGCTTCTATCCATTGCATGAAATAGTCTATAGCAGTCAACACCCACTTATGACCAGTATTGGATGGTGGGTAAATTGGTTGAATGAAATCAATACCTCATCTCATGAAGGGTTGCTCCACTTGAATTGGATGTAGAGGCATAGCAGGAAGCTTTTCCTACAAATAAAACACATTTGATACACTTTCTTGACCAGGTATATGCATTTTTGAACAAGTTGGGCCAGTAGTAACCAACCTTCATGATTCTCCAAGCAGTAGTTATTGGGGCAAAGTGACCTCCTACAGCTCCATCATGAAACTCGTGAAGTACCTTTTCAATTTGATGACTGTGAATGCATCTTAACATGACACCAATCAGATCCTTTTTGAAAAGAACATTGTTTACCAGTACATACGGTATGGACTGCAATCTAAAGTATCTTCTTTTAGCTCTATTTATCCTAATGGGAATTCACCAGTTTGTAGAAATTGGGTCATATCTTGAACCCAATTAGTTATCCCCATAGGCACATCATCTTGAGCATTCTGAAACTCATTTGTATTGGTAAACGCAACATCCTTTTCTAATTTAGTTCTACTGCTTGACCCTGTAGCAAGCTACTCACAAAGACCTTTGCCTCTAACTAGTTTGGTGATCTTAATATCTACATTATACTCCATGACCTTGGTAATCCATCCTACTCTTTTGTCATTCAAATCTTTGTTCAACAAAAACTCCTTCACACTTGAGTGTGCAACCAGAATATGAATCTTATTGTTCGAGATCAAAGGCTTGAATTTTGTTAGGCTTTTGATCATGAAGAGAACATGCTTCTCAACAAATGTATACCTCTCTTTGTAATCAAAAAGTATTTGACTAAAGAAGGCTATTGGTTGTTCTAAGTTGTCACTATTTTTCTATACCAACATAGCAGAGATTGAACCAGTGCCACCAAAAGCATACAAAAATAAATATTTGGAGAAATCTGGATTTTCCAATGTTGGGGCAGACACTAAGGCCTCCTTAATTTCTTCAAAACTACACCTTGCCTCCTTTTTCCAACTGAAAACCGCACTCTTTTTGAGCATGGCAGTCAAGGGCTGTAACAGGTTTGTAGCATCAAGGATAAATCTTCTCAAAAAGTTGATTTGGCCCAGAAAGCTCTGCAGACCCTTCTTGTGATTTGGTAATGGCAACTCAAGTATGGCTCTGACTCTTTCAGGGTCAATAGTAATTCCTTGCTTTGACACTATGTGCCATAATAACTTCCCTTCATGAACAACAATGATACTCTTTTTCGGATTGAGAGAGATACCAAACTCCCTGCATTTTTCAAAAACCTGCTTAAGGTGTGACAAATTTTCATCAACATTCTTAGAATAAACTATAATGTCATCTAAGTAAATCAACATAATCTTATTGATCAAACTTTGAAATGCCATGTCCATGGAACTTTGAAATGTGTCACCAACATTGGATAAACCAAAAGGCATCCTTTTGTATGCCATGGTGCCCCACTTAGTTGTGAAAGCGGTTTTGAACTGATCTTCTTCTTTAACCAGCACTTGATTATAGCCTGAAAAACCATCCAATAAGGAAAATCTTTCAAAACCAGCAACTACTTGTAAGATTTGTTCCATTGAGGGCAGCGAATAGTGATCTTTCAAAGAGGCTTGGTTAAGATCCCTAAAGTCTACACAAAGCCTTATCTCACCATTTTTCTTCCTAACCAGCACAAGGTTAGAAACCCATGAGGTGTGTTTGATAGGAAAGATGATACCCCCCTCAACTAGTTTAGTCAGCTCTTTAATCATCAAGGGCTCAAGCTTAGGATTCAAGGGCCTTTGTTTCTACCTTACTGGCTTAGCATTAGGTTCTAACTCAATTGTGTGATGAGAAATATGGGGATCAAACCCTTTCAAATATGAGTATTCCCAAGCAAAGACATCATAAAATTCTTGACATAAAGCAACAAAAGCTTGTTTATCTTCATGTGAACAAATTTTTCCTATCTTAAGAAGTTTACCTTTGAAAATCTCTAGTTCTTCATAATGTTCTTCTTTGATTTACAAGCTAGCCTTACCCTTTTTAAGCTAATCATCAGTATTGAAAATTGACTCTAAGGTAACCAGACCTTTGGGTAACTTATTTGTCCTTAGCCGTATGACCTAATCATCATACTGTTGCTTAAGTTTTGCTTGATTCACCATGGAGAACTGATCCTCTTCGAGCAAAAAAGACAGAATTTGTTCATCGCTATCGAAAACTTTCCAGTGAATGTTGTTATCAGGAATTGATGGCCTGACCGCAACTTTCACGTACTGCTACACTTTCTCTTTTCTAATGTCGCATGGGATATCAAACTATGCTCCAATGGCTACAAGCCTATCAACATGTTTGTTCTGGTTCCTTCGAATAGACACTAAGTTGAAGGCATGAAAATCTTCAAGCATGTCCCACACTCTGTTTCTATAAGACTTTATTGTCTCATTCTTAGCAACATTCAGACCTCTTATTTGATTAACAATTAATTCACTGTCCCCATATACTTTCAAGTAGGCTATCCCTCTCTTTCTTGCCCACTCAAGACCTTGAATCAGGCCCTCATATTCAGCAGTGTTATTGGAGCATGCAAAAGAAAAATGGAATGCAGAGTAATACCTATCACCCTGTGGAGATATCAACATTCTCCTCCTACTCCATTCTTGCTCCTGGAACCATCGAAGAACATCTCCCAAAGTCCATTTAACGGTTGCAACAACTGGTCTGCATCTTTCTCTAGGTTTGGAATCTCTATGTCAGGCTCAAGAATGACATAGTTACCCATACCGGCATCTTGAATGAGCTCCTTAGGACTTTCCAACACGTTTTCAACCACCCACTCATGCAACAGTACATGAGGAATAGCTTCTGATTGAAGCTCTTGCACTGCAACTAGCTCACTGTCAGTTGAAACAAGACAATTTGTGTCTAGAGTAATGGGAACAACATTAATAGGGCTTGGATTATATGGCTCAATGTGGTCTTTAGCCAACCTTTCAGATTTGATGGTAACCTTAGTTCCATATCTGGTTCTAAACAACATGTGTGACCAATCAGCTAATACGTAACCACCTATCTTGGTTGTAAAATCTCTTGATAAACATAAGGAAAAGAAAGGTGGAAGGTCAATGACACATACGTCTTGGGAAACTGCAAAATTAGGGCAAGCATGAAGGGTAAGACTCAAATATTTAATGATGCCCAGTGTATTAATGGAGGTACTGTCCAATTGGATTACTCCTTTCTCTAAAGGCTAATATTTTAGACCTAGCTTGTCAACAATATGCTTTGGCATCACAGAGCTACTAGCTCCACTGTCTACCATATAGTTATGAACTAACTTATCACTAATAATTATTGACACGTAAAAGGGAGGTGGTTTGACTTTTTTTCCTACCTCTTTGCTTGGCTGTTTATCATTTCCCTGAGTATTATTTGTTAGTACAATCCTAACTTGACCTATTGGGGGTTTAGACTTATCTGACACCTTAAGGTTTGACAAAGCTGAGCGTAGAATATCCTTTTGACCAGGGATGACTAATGAATCCCACATAGACATCGTCACATTTGTCTTCTTCATACTATCCAAAATATTAAATGGTACAGCTGGGTTTACTTTGTGATGTACCTTTATGCCAGTATGATCAGCTTGCAAGTGTGGCTACTCCTTAGTCGGGAGTTGTTGATCTCTTTGTGAACCATGAGTTGTTTGATATGTAGATGGTTCCACAACTGCTGCCTCTCCTCCATCAGCTACTTGGTCAAGCTCAAATGCTCTCTTCTTTGCCCTGGTATTAGTTGCAACTGGAGAATTGTCCACATTTAAACCACAAAATTCTTCACCTTGCCAATTAAGTAAGGTAGCATCATTGACAAATTGGTCTTGGTGTGGTGGAGATGCATCATTGCACACACTCTGCTACAAAATTGAAGAATTCTATACCATAAGTGCCTGGTTGATCAGTCTATTTGAGCAAGTGGCTTGATTGTGGGGCTGGTTACAAGGGTAGCACCACTCATAGTCTGCTGCTAAGTTATTTTGGATAGGAACCAGCTCTTTGATAGCACTAATTGGAGTTGGATTATAGGCCTGAAAGGGTCTTGTGGCAACATTTTGTTTGGTGCCTTGGTAACTACCTTGATACTACTGTCTATTCCTTTGATATGCTTGTTGTTGACCTAGATTCTGTGGTTGATAAGGCCTACTATAAGATTGTTGTTTTTCTAAACTAATAAGTTTATTACCAAAAGACTGCAGTAGACTTTTGATCTCTTGCAACTCATTTGGAGAAGTTGAGACAATATTTTCTTATGTTACAATAGCTGGAATAGATGGCAAGGGCACAAAAGAAGGTATTTGCAAGGGAATACTTGCATGTATCTCTAGAAATATAGGCATTGGCGGCTTGGGAGCAAGTTTACCAGCTTGTATTAAGTTGTTTTCAGCTCTAATAGCTATTTCAAAGGCATCTGGTAGAGAAACCCCTCCCATTGATTATATCATAATAGCTATATCGCTGTTAAGAGCCCTCAAGAAGTACATAAATGCATATTCTAGGGGTGGTCTTACTGTCATAGGGATTATATCCCAGGTCCTTTGAAATATGAAGTTGAAGTTGTTCATCTGCTCTTGAGGGGCTCTCTTAATTTTGGTCAATTGTTCTAATAGAGACAAGTTATCAGACCTGTCTTGAAACTGTTTATGCAACTTGTCTCCAAATTCATCCCAAGTTGCAATTGAACCAACTGCTAGGACCCTATACCATTGCACAACTCTTCCTTTTAGTGAAGCAGCTAACAACCTTACTACAACATCCTCTTGAGTTATGTGATGGACTCCGCATAATGAAGCCACATCTCTCATGTGTTCCATTGGAGTAGTTTGGTCTTCCCCTGTAAAAATTGGCAGACTCCTCAAGGCTGCCATTGGGATGTCATTGTGCTGTGCCAAATTTAAGGGGCTGCCTCTATTGAAAGTGACAAAGGGTTGATTCCTTGGAGCGGCCATTGGAGGTAGCTGAATTGGATTTACTTGTATAGAAAAATGAGATCCCACTGATGGAGGAGTAGACTGAGTTCTTCTAGAATAGATAACTGTTGTTCCTCTTTTTTCTATTGCTCTACCTTTTCTTCTCGGTGATGACAGCTGCAAATATTCAAAGGGACCTGAGCTGCCTCTTGTCTAAATTTTTCTCATAAACTATAGAAGGCATTGATTTCTAGAGTTCTTCTTTGTGGAGTTTCCAAGTATTCCAAATGACTTCTATAAAGTCTGGAAGTAGCTGGTTGCATACTAAACCAGCAGTTCAATCTAATTTTTGTCTGACCGGGCGTGCCAGAAACTGTTGCCACCTAGAAATGCACCCTATGCCAAGTTGTGAAACTAAGCTTTCTAGTGAAACATTGCATCACTCCAAGGCTGTGGGTCACCTGAGATTGGAGTGAACCTCTGGAGAAGGCCGACTTCCTTTAGGTATCACCTAAACTATTGATCACTATGAGGTAAAAGGAGGAGTGCATACAAATGAAACTAAACTAGCCTATTCCTATGGTGATACATAGAGCTTGTTAAGATCAAAGGAATACTTGGAATACACTTGAAATTTGTTAATGCTCAGAGGAAACACATCAAATTCTATGATCTACACATCAATATGTCACAAGTAGGCTTGATACACACACGTTTTGAATAAAGAAAAATACTTTCACAGAATAGAGTCTATATGTGATTATAAAAACACAGCTTGTGATTAATATAATGGTGCTCTTTTACAAAGGAAGGCATGAGTATTAGATAAAGTCATAATGGAATAACAAAATTCACAAGATAACTTGGTTATTAACCTGAAATGCACAACACTCTGCAAGAATAGTGACAGGAAACTGAAGCATCAACATAGGCCAAGGCAACCCTGTATTTTATATTCCAAGATCCAGTTGAGTTACAAAAACATACATTTAGTTGAGAAAGGATTGATAAAAATCACTAACTCTTTTGAATGCATAGTACCAACTATTTACAAAAAGGAAAAAAATTCCTTATATACACAAGTGTGTCGGCCCCTTAGGGCTTACAAAAATATCAGGCTCAGAAAGATCTATCCTCATATCTTTGATTAAATTTAATGCAAAACCCCTACGTGTCCATGCTGTGTGTGTCAGTGAAGAGCTACTGCCTGGAGAAGCCTTCTTTAGATATTTCAAAGCTACCGCATTCATTATAATCTTGGCGTCGTGTCCCGTTCGAACCACTTCAGCTAAACGCTTTGAATGCCCTGAGCTCACAATAGATACATGCTGCATTCATCCTGTTGAAATTCTTCATTCTGATCGGACTGCTACGGCTCGCCTCAACTCCTCCTGGTTGGTCGAGCGTATTCCACATAGACTCTGTAGGTGGTCAAAACTTTTTTGAAAAGAATCACATCTCAACAAGACACTGAAAGTATCTCACTGATGCGATTATGCCCTTTGAAACTATTGGCACAATATACGACAGTTGATGAGAGTCTTGGTGAACCTAGGGGTCATGTTGATGTCGCCAAAACATAAGCAAGTCAAACGGAATCGGGGAGAAGTCATAGCGAGCACCATTGAGTTATGCCGATGCCACTTTATTAGGCGATTCCATTGCTGTTGGTGAGAGATCATACGTTCAGGGAGACATCTTAGTGAACCCCTCTTGTTGCGGTGAGCACACTGGATGTCAGCAAGAGATACTGGGTCGACAAGACCCTTCAGCGAGCTCCATAGGTCACCTCGAGCCTCGCATTTCTTTCTATGAGTCACATACTTTGTTGCTAGGACCATACGCCGAACGCTTTGTCTTTTGGCGAGCTCCCTTTTCCTATCACTGAGACCTCCTTCATTAGCTGAGACCTCTTGTAGATATCCTTTTGCTTCACGTGTTATACTTAAGGTTCTAGGCATGTCGGCATGACCTCTCATTGTCGAAGAGGCCTCACCCCAAGTTTTCTTTTCTTTAGTGATGCTGATTTGCTTCAGTGAAACATTTTGGCTTTGCCCAAACTTCACACCAAGGTCTTTTCATTTTGCCGAGCTGCATATCTTCTTTGGTGTGACTCCAATTGGTTGGGAAGACATCATGGCGAGACTTAGATGTCATATCAATCTCTCCTCTGTCGCTGAGACCACATGATGTCGGTAAGACATCACTCCAACAGTCAGGCACTACATTGATGAAATCATGTCGAGGAGACCCTCATCGATGTCTCCAGAAGTCATACTGCTGAGCTCCTTTCCCTTCTTCGGCCAGACATCCTTATATCGGCAAGACCTTATGCCGATGTCAAGTTCTTTCGGTGAGGTCTTTACTTTCTGGTTGGTGAGAGTTACGCGGTCACCGAGACTTCATAGCGAACTCCTCTTGTCTGCCCGAGCTCTCCTCTATTCGCTGAGACTTTGTCGGGTCGCTGAAACCTCTTAGCGGGCTCAAAGACTTACCACGAACAAATGCAGTTAGTGTGACCTTGCCTCCTTTGATAGGATCTTTCACTGAGCGTCATAAGTTATCCCGAAGCCCATGGTCACCATGAGTCTTCCTGACTAACAATTGAATGGCCTATCGGCCAAAGATCTTGACGCGATAAGAGGGAATACCGAACCCCTCCTATCACAACGATAGGCTTTACAGCTTCGTTCGGTAGGACAAAAACTAGGTCACAATGACCTATTCAAAACGGAATGTATCAAAGCAACTAGTCAGCCAGACAGTGAAGATGTCATACCGACTTGGGTCTAATGGAGGCTTGAGCCTGTGATTATTGAGGCACATTTCCAATAGGGCAGGCTTCCCAACTGAGCTCCCGGTGAAATGTTATCAGATGCATGAGCTAACCCTTAATGGAAATATCCCATTTGGCCTTTACGAACACCTGCAACATAGATGCTTTGCCTAATTGAGCCTGAGGATGAAAATCAGGTAACAGTAAACTTTGACAATATTATCAAGATAAGTTCTACTTAGGTAGTGAGAGATCTTCCTAAGTTGATAAAACATACTAATTCTATATGCAAGGAATGTCAATTAGGGAAGCAAACTAGAGTTTCATTCCAGAGAAAACAACATTGTTTAAATGAAGTATTGGAGCTTGTGCATACTGGCTTGTGTGGTCCTTCTAGAGTCAGAAGTTTACAAGGAGACAGGTATTTCATGTTACTTATTGATGATTATTCTAGATATTTGTGGGTTACTTTCTTAAGGGAAAAATTTGAAGCTCTAGAAAAATTCAAGATTTTTAAGGCTATGATTGAGACAGAGATAGGTCTGAAGTTTAAATTTTTGAGATCAGATAAAGGTGGTGAATTCACTTTTGGTGAGTTTAATTCTTTTTGTTAAGAGCATGGGATAAAGAGACAATTATTTTCCCTGCGGACCCCTTAGCAAAATGGAGTTGTGGAAAGGAAGAATAGGTCAATTCAAGAAGCTGCTAGGACCATGATGCTAGAAAGAAATGTTCTACATATCTACTAGAGAGAAGCTATGAGTATTGTCGTTTACACTCTCAATCGGGTACATGTCAAAGGTGATATTGGTAAGACTCCTTATGAGCTATGGTTTGGTTATAAGCCTACTATTAGATACTTCAAAATCTTTGGGAGTAAATTCTATATCAAAAGAGATGAAGATATAGGAAATTTTGATGTTGGAAGTGATGAAGGAATCTTTCTTGGTTATTCTACTAAAAGTAAAGCCTACTGGTGCTGCAATAAGAGATTAAGGAAAGTAATTGAAAGTGATAATGTCAAGGTTGATGAAGACACAGTTAGACCATCCAAAAGTTGTAAAAATGATTCAGATGATCAGAATGATAGTTCAGATAAAGGAAAGAAAGTTTAATCTCTAAATCAAGTTCAGACCATTCCAGTGAATCTGGAAAATTGAGAGGAAAAAACTAGTGAAAGTGCAGAAGTGAGATCACAAGAGCCTGAAGTTCAAGAATACCTTAAGACTCCAAGGTATGCAATACTAAATCATTTAGAAGATCAAATTATAGGTGATAAGAACAAAGGTGTTCAAACTAGGAGAAGGATTGTAGAAGAATATTGTTTGATCTCATAGAATGATCCTAATAGTGTCTGTATACCTTGGAATTCCTACTGCTCTAAATGTGCAAATCTAACTAAGAATGCAAGAATAACAAAATACCAAGGACACCTCAAGATTAGCCAAAAGAGTAGTTCAAAGAAAAGGAATGCAAATAAGATAAAACACAAACACTTTTACCTCCCTTGTTGTTGATACCTCTTTGATTGGCCCTTGCTTGGATTGGTTGTGTGCTCCTTAGATGATGGATTGAGTGACTATATGCAAGATTCAATATGCAAAATGATGAACAAAGATGGTTGAATGATTGAAAAGGCTTGAGGATTCAAATGGACAACATGTAGTTATCAAAATACAAAGTGTTGGAAATGCCCTTGAGGAGGGGGTATTTATAGAAGAATTTGAATTCTCTAGAGAATTCAAGGGTCAAGATTGATCCAACAAGGTCAAGATGAAGGGCTATGGTGGGTTGAGAACCCACAAGCCCTCACATCTAACATGTGGAGGGTGAAGTGGACAAGAGGATATGAGGTGGAGATGAGTTGTCAAAAAGGTACACGAGGTGGAAAAGGACATGCACCTTGGGGGATGAGAGGATTTCCACAAAAGGGATTTCTTGTCCCCAAGTGGGAGTGAAAGGGACGTTTGAGGAATTTTAGAATTCCTCAAAAATCTACATGGGAAAAGGAAAGGTGGTTGGGGAGATAAATGTGAATTAAAAATTCACATTCCTAGGATGATCTAGAGGGTAAAAGGTGGGCTCCAAAAAGGTGGGACTTGGTCACATGTGGAGATTGTGACAAGTCCAAGGTTCTAGAAGCCTTGGGAGAATGGAATGTGAATTAAAAATTCACATTTAAAGAAGAGGAATCTAGAGCAAATAAATGTGAATTAAAAATTCACATAGGAAAGGGGGTTAACATCAAAAAGGAAAAATGGAAGAATTGACCAAAAAGGTGGTGCTAAATTTAGCTAATGATTTTGGTTAAGGTTGTGCAAATATTGGATTAGGCTAATTAATAGAAGAGTAGAGGCAAGTGGCAAATGTAGGAGGATGTGACAAGGAGAGAGAAAGTGAGGAATTTTAAATTGATTTTTAAATCAAAAAGAGGAAGAATGACTAAATTAAATAAATTAGTGTATTTATTTAATTTAGAGCGGAATAAGGGTAAAAAGACAAAGTATTAATTATTAAATTAAATACTTTATCGGTAAGATGGGACAAGGGTGTACATTAATTTAATAAATTAATATTAATATGATAGACGAATGCAACAAATTTAATCATATGGAAGTGATTAAATTTAGTATCTACAAGGGCAGCCAATTCCATGACTGGGAGGACGTCATTTAGGGAAAAAAGAGAAAGTGGAGCGACAACGGTTACACGTGCATAGAATCTAGTCAGACATGTAGGTCCAACGCAGATCTAGCACAATGGTAACACCTGCGCCTACTCAATCATTAAAGTCCACTACAAGGCGGTTAGATTTGGTTTGCATGAGGAATCTTCTACTGTCGACCTCCTTTGACCTTTTAGCGATTCTTTTGTTGGATGTTATGTTGCATGCCCAACTGGCGGTGTCTTCCTCAATTTAGCATCTTTAAATGAAATTTGCATGGCAATGTCAATATACACAATGACTGCATATCTATATCCACCTTAAAGAACACTCATTAACCACGTGCAAAATAAATATAGATAATCCACATAATATGCCAATGTCATTAAAACTTGCAAAAATAGGATTAAGCCTAATGTCAATGGTTTGAGGGAAACATTATGAAAATATCAACATTTAACATCAAAGTTCATGACAACTGCCAGCAAATAAACTATAGATTCTACCCAAAGTTGGACCAAAAACTAGGCTCATCACTCCCCCCAACCTAACGTTTTGTTGGTCCTCTAGCAGGGGAAGGGTTGTTCTTCTGCTTGGTCAAAGCTCTAAAATTTGCAACTGATAGCTATCCAACATTAGTGGTTGTTGTGTGTGAATCAGAGTCCCAATAGAATCCCCCTAACCTATCAAATCTGTTCCATCTTTGTTTTTCTGCAGCAATGTCATACTGATAGAACCTGAAGTTTGGCACAAGCCACATGAGCATGGGTGGCTAAAAAGTTAGGGGAAGCCAAAATCACCCTTGCATTCTCCCAATCTAAATATACCTATCAATTCTTTTGTAGTGCTGCAACATAATTGTGGATGGAATGAGGTTCAACTTGTTTCAGCTCATCAGTTGGGATATTCCATCTTTGTGCTAGGTATCCTCTCATAATTTCCTCTTTTGTTATTGTCTTTACCTCATACTCACTATAAAATGCCTCAATCTAGGGCATAATTCTATTTCCATAACTAGGTCTGAGAAGCATTATGTGCCATTCTCTGTAAATATCCCTTGGGTTGCTTGATTCAGCCCTAATGGGCAGATGAATATTAGACTCCAATTGCTTATAAGCCCCACGTTGTTGTCCTCAACTAATCTCATTTTGTACCCAAGACATGAATGCCCTTAATTGGAAATCCCCAACATACAATAGTGGATTACAATCATGGTCTTTAGTTACAACATAATTATGCAAGTAGAACTCACATAGCAAATTATTCATTTCAGGGGAGGCAATCCTATAAGCATTGAAAAATTCATTAGGAGTGTCAATAGAAGGATTCAAACCTGAGACAATCCTTGATAGCTTAAAAGAGAGATATTTCTCTTTCAGGTGCAGAGCATAGACCCTTGGAGGGGCTCTGCATTCCACGATCTATGGTACCAAGGTTGCCATATCATCCACCCTCTTCTTCAAGGTGACAATTTATGTATCTTTATCTTCAATTTCCTCATTTCTCTTTTGAATTTCCTTCTTTAATATATGTTTTTCCTTTTTCCATTCTTCCTCCCTCCTTTGTATTTCTTCCCATAATTTTAAAATTGCCTTATGTACTATAAAATCAGGAGGATTATGAATTCCTACCTGTATTTTTGTTGATGTTTTCTCCTCATATAGTACTATCTGCATGGATTCAGGTTGTCCAATTGTCTTTGGCTGTAGGGGTATTGTTTCTTCTCCCACTTCTTGTTGCAAGATCTTTTGTTCTTGTTCTTTCTATGGCTGTAGGAACTTCTGCTCTAGTTTTGACTGTTGCTGCAGGACTTCTTGCTGCAAGAAATCTTGACTTTCCTCAAACTCTTCTGCAATGTTAGCAAGACCAAATAGTGTTATATTTGTTGCTCTATCAAATATGTCTTCTTCTTTGACATTCTCCTACCCCATTGGATATTTAGTGTCCTTATGTGATGTATCACCAGGCTTAGGGCTTTCTTGTGGAGGCATGCCAAATGTTGGCCCAGCCGGTCTTGATTCCCTAAGAGGGCTCTCACATTTTTCTTTGGTTGTAGGATAAATAGTGTCAGCCTTCCTCTTCTTAGAACTTGACACCTTTCTTTCTATAGGTTGTGTTTTAGCTTTCCATTTTCTCATTTTTAGTTCTCTCTGTTGTGCCCTAGTTCTTATTAGGGTTTCAAGGGGAACATCATCATCAGAATCTGATGAAGAGCTTTATTTTTCTAAGTGCTTTGATTTAGAAGAACTAATGTCTAAGGTTTCTTCTGCTGCAGGAGGGTTCAAACTAGAGCCATCACCAAAGGTTGAAGCACCAAGAGTAGCTTTATCCATGCTCAATCTCCTACTAGACCTATAGGGTTTAGGTAAAACCCTAGGTTGCAATTGCTTAGGTCTAATTTGATCAACATTTATAAATTTTTCCCAGGTCATTCTAGATACATCATGCAGAGACTTCTCAACTAGAAATTTAATCAGACAATGGTGGGAAATAGAATTATCCCTACCTTTTTGGGTCTCGACTGCAATGATTGAGAGAAGATTGTATAGCACATTAGACACATTCATCCTCCTTCCATGCCTCATGTGATTCAAAAGCTTGAAGTGCACGGAATGAAAATTCAATTGGCGACCCTCACATGTGATGTATTTGATAAACATAAACAACTATCTACTTCCATGGCTCAGGCAGAGACATTCTCTTCACACCCTATTTATCTATGGTCAATGGGGGGTCGTTCGGCTCTATAAATTTGGCCCTAGATAATTTGGCATCTCTAGAAGTAGGGTAATTTTCACCACCAACAGATAATCTTGTGACCTCTGCAATTCTTTCCTTAGTTACCACAACTTCCAACCCTTTTACTGTGGCTTTTCCTTTTGAAAATGTTTGGGCGAATTCTAATGCAATGCCTTCATCAAAGCCATCTAGCTTCAAGAAGTAATCTAACCATCCACAGTTTCTAAATTCGGCCAAGCATTGTGCATCCTACAATAAAACATCATGTACCATGGGTTCATTTTGAATTAACCCGCCTCCCATTGTTTTCAATCAAACAAATACTCTGCGATTTCTTTCCTGCAATTCCGTTTGAAAATCAAGTTCACCTTCTTGCAATACTTGCTAAATTTCTAGTGCCAATATCGACATAATTTTACCTTTCTTTTGTTTCACCTTTTTGCTTGCAACTCAGGATTATGACAGGGTTAATAATGGCAAGAAAAGGAGTGATAAAGGAGAATTATGATGGGAAGAAATGGCGGCTATAGTTAGTGTCACTTCACACATGCGAGTCGTCCTATTACTTAGATTTCAAATAATCTCATTTTAATTTTTCTGATGTAGCCTAGCATGAATTGACATATGGGCAATATATTTACATACCTAAATTTGGACAGGTGTCTGCACATGCGAGATGGGAGTGGTGATTTGACAAGGAATAATGACATGTTATGTGAACGTCTATACTAACGTACCATGATTAAATGAATGCACTTAAAAGATGATTAAAATATAGCAATTAATGTGCAAATACTTGAATGTGTGGAGGATTCATTGCAAATATTGTGGAGAAAGTACCACTCACCTTTTAGAGGAATAAATTAAGCAATTAATGAAGATGGAGTGGAATGAGGTGAGGTGGAATGAAGTGATGGAAGAGAGAGAAAGGTGGTGATGGATGGTTGAATGGGTGAAGAAATGGACTCTCACGTAAGTGGGAGTCTTTATTATGAAAATTACATACCTTAATTAGCTAGAAGGAGGGACACTAGGTCCAGTTCCTTCGACTATAGGAAGCTCGGGTGTCGAATGTTGGGTGAATTGCTGCAAGAACTCTTCTTTGAAAGATGGATTGTGATATAATCTGAGGCGATGACCATTGAAAAGTAACATGAATCTGACGGGGTCAATGGTAGTAAACTGAACAACTCCATTAGGAAAGACCTCAATGACTTCATATGGTCCTAGCCACCTTGTTTGCAATTTTCCTACATTGTCCTGATATCTTGAGTCATAGAGCAAGGCCCAATCTCCTGGTTGGAATTTTTTGTCCTTGATAAATTTGTCATGCCACTTGATTCTCTGATTCTGCACCACCTTTGTATGATGTGGGGTTGCTCTTCTTATCTCATCCAAAGCATTTAGCTGCATGATTCTTTCTCTTTGTGCCTCAAAAATATCCATCCCCAAATCTACTGCAATCCTAAGAGTCTTATATTCAAATTCAATGGGAATCATGGTTGTTTTTCCATATAGCAACTCAAATGGAGTGAAGCCTATAGTTGTTTTCTAGGTTGTCCTATAGGCCCAAACAACTTCTAGTAATCTATTTTCCCAATCCTTTTTTATGGATAGCTACCATTTTGGTTAGAATGGCTTCAATTTCTTTGTTGGTCACCTCAACTTGGCCATTAGCCTAGGGGTGATGAGTAGACTTCCCATGCCTTATGTTGTACTCATTAACTAGTGCTACAATGAGGGTTGATGTGAATTGAGCTCCTTGATTAGTCACTATTTCTCTTGGAACTCCATATCTTGTGAAAATATCCTCATAAAGAAATTTTGCAACCTTGTTATCTCTTTCATGCTCATGGCCTTAACTTCTACCCACTTTGTCACATAATCAGTGCATACCAAGATATAAAACTTACCATTTGATGGAGGGTCAATCGGTCCTACAAAATCCAACCACCACTTGTCAAAGGGAGTGATTACTACCTGAGGGAAAAGTGGCATCTCATCAGATCTAGTTGGTCTACCCATTCTTTGACATTTATCACATTTCCTGGTATACCTTCCTACATCCTTGTGGAGTGTTGGCCAGTAATATCTTGTGTTCAAAATCTTTATTGTTGTCCTCTTGGCTGCAAAATTTCCTCCACATGGTTCATTGTGGCATGCATGCAAGATGTCATATGTCTCATCTTCTCTCACACGTCTCCTCATGACATGGTCTGGTCTGTTATGAATTGTATGCATAAAATATCAATTAAATGCAAATAAAGATTAAACAAAGGAATGAAAAACATAGAAATAATAACAGTGAGAGAGAATATTTAACGTGGTTCAGCCAAAATCAGGCTACGCCCACCAACAGAGAGTCCAATATTATTATCTAGTAAATCAAACTAATTACAACCAATAATCCCTTGCAACTTAATACCACTGTAATTGCTACAATATAATGTCAACAAAAACCAAAACCTTTAGCCTTTTATCAAGACTTATGTCGGTTACAAAAATAGGGTTTTTTATGTCGGCCAATAGAAAAATAACACCCAACACCTTTATACAATAATAAAAAATCATGAGAGGTTTCAGGGGCGCTTTTCCTCGAGCCTACCCTATATCGCGACGAGGAGTGTGCCAAGGGCACTTCCCCTGGACCCCGCAAGGGGCGCTACCCCTTGATCTCATCTTGGGGGCGCTTCCCCCAAACCCCCATAAGGGCGCTACCCTTTGACCCCATTAAATAATTTGGGGGAAACTGCACTGATAAAAGTGGGGAAAATTTAATCTCCGAGTTTGATTAGGCCCCATATACCAACATGGTCCAGTATAAAACAAACATCCAACAATCCAGGAGAAAGGAACAGATTTTTCAATGAGTGCCCTTTTTTCTTTTGGAGAGAAGTGAGACAAGACTCTACTTGTGACCAAATAATTGGCTATGTCAGCATACCAAGGTGTTTGTATACTGAGGGAGAATAAATGTTCATTAGGGAAAAAATCATCTATTGGTTGATTATCTTTTGATGTAGTCAATCTTGAAAGAAAATCAGCAACAACATTGTCCTCCCCTAGCTTATCCACAATAGTTATATCAAACTCTTGCATCAACAATAACCATGTTGCTAGCCTACCTGTGATCAAAGGTTTATTCATGAGATTTCTAATGGCTGCATGATCAATGTGCACAAAGATTTGGTAACCTATTATGTAATGTCTAAATTTGTTTAGTTCACAGATTATTGCCAACATTTCTTTCTCTGTCATTATATAATTTAATTAGCTCCTTGTAAATTTTTACTAACAAAGTAAGTGGAATTTTCAATAGCTCCTTATTTCTATCCTAAGACTACTCCTATGGCATAGTCTGATGCATTAGTATGGATGTGGAAAGGAAGCTCCTAATTAGATCCTTTGAGTATAGGAGCATGAGCCAAAGCTTCCTTCAAGTCAGAAGAGGAGAATTCAACATATTTAGTGAGAAGAGTATACAATGGTGTTGCTACCTTGCTAAAATACTTGATGAAATGCCTATAATATCTTGCATAACCCAAGAAACTCCTAACATCCTTTTGTTTGCAGGTGTGGGGTGATTTGTGATTACCTCAATCTTTGCAGGATCTACTTGAATTCCCTTGTGGGAGATGTAGTGGCCAAGAACTACACCTTCCTACATCATCATGAAGCACTTTTCACTGTTTAAGGACAAGTTTTGGTCTTCACATCTCTGTAGGAATCTCTTGAGATTTTCCAATGCTTGATTAAAATCAACACCATAAATGGTAAAGTCATCCATATAAATTTCCATGCAATCATGAGAAACGTCTGAGAATACGCTAATGACTACCCTTTGAAAGGTAGCAGGTGGATTGCATAGGCCAAATGGGAGTACCAAGTAGGCATAGGTCCCCCATGGATAGGTAAATGTGGTCTTCTCCTAGTCTTTTGGTGCAATTTGGATCTGGTTGTAGCTACTGAATCCATCTAGAAATGAGAAGTATCGCTTTCCTGCAAGTGTGTCCAAAACTTGATCAATGAAGGGTAAGGAAAAGTGGTCCTTCTTGGTGGCAGCATTAAGTTCCTTGTAATCAACACAAACTCACTATTTCCCTCCTTTCTTGGGCACAATCACTAATGGAGACACCCATTGACTATCTGAAATGGGGTAGATAAATCCTGCATCTAGTAATTTCTACAACTCCCCTTTTACAATCTCTCTTAGTGTAGGGTTAATTCTTCTTTGCGGCTGTCTTACTTGGGTGCAATCATCTTTGATGTAAATTTTGTGTGTACAAAGTTTAAGTTCCAATCCCTTCATATCATGATAATCACACACAGATGCATGCTGATGGGTCCTTAAGAAGTTTTCCAATAACAATTGTTGTTCTTCACTTAATTTACTATTAACATTCATATATTTTCCTTCTGACACCTGTTCTTGTGTGGTTAAATCTATCATGGATGCTTCATTAACACATGGTACCTTTAGTTCATATGGCAGCAATGTATGGGACATACCTATTGCTGCAAGAAGTTTGTCTGCAGGAACAGTGGCTGTAGGAAGAGTATCTGCAAGAAGAATGGCTACAGGAAAAATGTCTATAGGAACAATGGTTGTAGGAAGAGTAGGCATAAGTGTCTTGAATGGAGTGGGGGAATGAGAAGATGATACTTCCTCCACTTAACAATGGTTCTGAATGGTGTTAGCCAATACTTCATTCTCATCTTGGAGCTGCATGAAAGAGCTTCTGCCTAACATCATAAGTTGCACCACAAAATTAACTTCCCCGATCTCTTCACCAACATGTGGCCATACAAGATTATCTTCATCATGAGATGGCTGAGTAGGAGGATAAATAATTTTTTTTTTAGTCCTCTTCCCATCTGAAATGGTCATGTCACCTGACCAACATCCAATGTATACATCTGTAGTTGCCAACCATGGCCTTCCAAGAATAATGGGATACTCGCCCAATGTAGCTTTAGGAGAAAGAATCATAAAGTCTACTAAGTACTCGTAGGAGTCTAAAACTACCACAAGATCCTCCACTATACCATCAAGCTTAACATTAGAGCTATCAGCAAGTTGTAGGACAATAGGAGTAGATCTCATGCTTGCAACGTTTAGTTGATGTAGGATTTCTTTGGTCATTACATTTATTGCTACCCCTAAATCAATCAGAGTATTCTTTAGTTGCACCCCATTTATAACAACTGCTACCATAGGACTACCTAGGTCATTATACTTGGGAATAGTTACTTTTCCCAGCATGATGTCAACTAGCTATCCCACCACATGAACTGTAGTCGGATCTTTCTTTTTCCTACCTGGCTTCTCGAGGCATGCTTCCTTGATTTCCTTGTCGTAGATTGGAACATCCTTTACGGCCTGAAATAGAGGTATCTGGACGCATATATGCTTCAGCTGGTCCAAGATATCAAAAATTGTATCCTCCTTTACTTCCTTCTTCTTGGAAACTTCCAATCTCTGAGGAAACGATGGTTCTTCTTCAGTTTACTTGACTTGGACTAGTTCAGGGTTTTTAGGTACACCTAGTTGAATGGGATCATTCAGAGGTTCCTCCTCCTCTTCCACATGAAGCTTAGTGGTAATAAGCTTGGAAGGGGTTGGTAGAGTAGTTCTTGAACGCAAGTGGATGTCACTTACACTCACAACATATGCAGGGAATTGATTTGAATCAGTGAAGTATACAAGATGTTGTTGTGGTTTATTATTTGGATTGGGTGTGGGCTAAGTTGGTAGTTGAGAAGGTTTAGTTGCATGTGAGTTTGGATTAGTAGGATGAGGCATTATAGCAAGCTACTAGGGTTGAGTAGGTGGTTGCATGTAACTGGTTGTCTAGGTAGGCCATTGTTGTCCTCTCCATTGATTTGTTTGCTGCCAATTTCCTGGAGGTGGGTGCCACTGCCCTTGAAATTGCTGCCAATTCCCTTGAGGTTGTTGCCACTGGGATGGAGAATTTTGATGATTGGTCCAAACATTTGGAGGGTTACTCCAAGGTTGTGGTGGATATCCTCCATAGTTGGATGGATATGGGGGCTACCATTGGTTACCAAATGAATAGGAATTAAAATATGGCCCAACATAAGATAGTGGATTTGGTGGCATACCTTGTCTTGGAGCCCAAGGCTTCCTTTGTGCAACATAGTAGACTTGGTCTTCTTCAATCTGGATTGGTTTGAATTCAGGTGGAATCTGCTTTCTTTCTAGATTAGCTACCGTCTTGCATCTATAGTCCCTCTTCTTTTTCCTGCAATGGGGGCAATACTTTGTCAACATTGGCTTTGCCTCCTCTTGCTTCTTCTTAGCCTGAAATGTATCTAGTTGAGTAGCTAGATTATTTATAATGTCTTTCTTGAAGTCTACCAACAAATGAGTAATCTCCATTCTTGAAACTCCACTGGTAGTTGACTTACCCATGGAAGATTTGTTGGAATAGTGTGCCTCAATCTGACAGGCTGAAACCTCTAAAAGAGAAAAGTCAGTGTGACATTCCTACTATCTGGCCGACTAGCAGTTGTGGAACCTTGTGGATTGCTCAGGTCACCGAGACCTTATTGATGTCTTACCGATTGGAGCTATCGTTGTGACTTGTGGTGTTTAGTGTAACCCTCTTTTGAGTGGGTTGGTCTGGCCAATGGTTTGGTTCCTAGCGGATGTCGGGGAGACTCATGGTGAGTGCACTTATCGGGGAGACTCTTGGCCGAAAGTTTTGATTTCGGTATGAAGTCTTAGTGATGTGATATGTCTCACCGATAAGTATACACTTGGAGTCATCGAAGTAACATGAAGGCTTCAGTATGAAGTCTTAGCGATGGAGGTTTGTCTCGCTGATGGTGTAGTCTATTGTTGGTATGACTCCTGGCGAAGGATGGTCTCAGGGTGACTTGGAACCTATGGATTAACTCTTAGCAACGTATGTGGTCTCGCTGATAGGTATGTTGCTTCGGTATGATCTCTTGGCGATAGCGATCGTCTAACCGATGAGAATGCTAATGTCTATGTGACTTTTGAACATCGATATGACCTCTCACCAAATAGCGATAGTCTTGCCGAATAACACTACATGTGGTGGTCATTAGTATGACGTCTCAGCAATATGGTTTGTCTCGTTGATTGCTTTTGAACTTGGTATAACCTCTTGCCGAAGGTGATGAGTCTGGATGATATCTACAATCGGGTCTTGTGGCATCGAGGAGACATGGTTAGTGTCTCACCGACATGCAAATACAATTTGAATGCTTTTGACCAATTGACTATCCTATGTGGTGTGACTTCGACCAATCAGGGAGCAGAATGGGAACCATTGGAAGTTAGACTGTTGTGGCCATTCCTATGAGGAAGTTCAACAGACCATGGGTGACATGGATATACTCAAAGATTGAAGATGATGATTGGTTCAACGTACAGTTTGGTTGGACGATCAGTGGGATGAACAGTTTGATGAACAATTGAGTAATCAGTGTGAATTCAATTCTAAGAGCATTGTAACTTGAATGTTCTGTACAAGGTTGATCATTGAATCTACTGCTGTAAATTGACATCAGAAAGATAAGTCTGATCTCTATATGTAATTTCCATTACTGTAATACAAAGAGGCTTTTCTTGGTGTGGTGGGTTTTTCTCCCGTAAGGGTTTTCCCACGTAAATCTGGTGTTCATGTGTGTATGGTCATTTCTCTATTTCTATTATTTCTTTCAAGTGTATCTTAATTGGACTGTAATTGAAAATTTAAAGTCGCCTCTACATTCTTCCCTGAGGTTTTGACGTTAAGAGAGTTAGTTCTGCACCTTAGCTTTCCTTACAAGTGGTATCAGAGCCTGGCCAGTTGTGTTATCCTTGTGGGTACGTTGGGTTTTTTGTGTCAATTTTGTTCAGTGGGAGTCTTGTAGAAGTTTAGGTAATTTGGATACACCTGGAAGGTTAAGATGCTTAGAGCACGTCAGGGGAAAGATTGATTATAGAAATTCAATGGCAGCAATTTTTGAGTTGTGGAAACTCAAGATGGAGGATCTTCTTGTTGATCATGATCTGTGGCTTGCAGTGTCTATAACGAAACCTCAAACCATGAAGCAAGAGGATTGGGACCTGACAGATAGAAAGGAAAAAGGGCTAATAAGGCTCTGTCTAGCAGACTCTGTGCTTCTGAATGTTCATGAAGAAAGACTACATCTTCCTTGTGGGAAAGATTGGCAGCTATTTATCAGGGCAAGTCCTTGGTGAATAAATTTTTCTTTAGGAAGAAGTTGTACTCTTTGAGAATGCAGGAAGGAGGGTCCATTGCTGATCATTTGAATGCATTCAACATGTTTATTGCATAGTTAACATCTGTGGGTGTGAAGATTGATGACGAAGATCGTTGTATGTTGTTATTATGTTCTTTGCCAGATTCTTGGGATCACCTAGTGATGGCTATTAGGAGTACGACATCCACTTTCAAGATGGAAGATTTGGTTGCTTCTTTGTTTTCTAAAGAAATGAGAAGGAAATCTTCTGAGATGGGAAAGGAGGCTCTTGCTGTTCGAGGAAGATCGAAAGAAAAGGAAGAAGAAGGACAAAGGAGTCCAAATCAGATCAGAGGAGATCAAAGTCTCTCTGTAAAAGAAGTCCAAGGTGAAGTGTTGGAATTGTGAGCAACCTGGTCATATCCGAAAGAGTTGTAAAGAGGAGAGAAAAAGAAGAAAGAATTATTTCGACAATGATTCTTCTTAGAGTGACGCAGACGCCTTCATTGCAGCCTTGGCTACATAGGCATCAGATGATGTTTGGCTGATTGATTTTGGAACATCTTTCCACATGACATCTCATAGAGACTGGTTCACGAAGTATGAAAAATATGATGGTGGAAAGGTGTATT
>VDFB02281492.1:644577819-644589511 GCA_007258455.2 Sequoia sempervirens
TCTATATCCCTAGATTTTGTACTTTGTCATGTGACGAATATATGTATGATGTATATGTGACACATGCTATATTGACGGATATATGTATGATGGATATGTGACAGTTCTTATTAGCACCATGTAGTATATTTCTATTTATGATGGAGGACTATATGCATATGTGTGTATCATTATGTGTTTCGTGGATGGATGGAGTGATTTATTTATGCTCATGTGTTGGTTTATGTATGCTTATATTTATGAAACGTTGATCTAGATTATCATGTTTTTATTTATGCTACGTTTTATGGATGATTGGTAATGGTGATATGTTATGTGTACCTATGGGATCTATGATGGTTTAGATATATGGATGCCTAGTTGATAGATGTGTTATGTATGTATATGTGTGAGATGGATTTTGTATGAATAGTTTATATATGCAAGATGTGTTGTGTTATGTGTCTAATATTTTGTCATGTAGGTAGTGATGGAGATATGGACCTAACATGTGGGAATGCGGGTAGCAATGGATGCATGGACAGTATGCAGCTATAGGTGCCAATAAGAACTAGTAAGTGGAGGGGAGGTGGGTACGCGATGATAGATGTAGTCTGGCATCTGTCAAAAGGTATCAGTATCCTGAGAAGAATGGAAGAGAATGAGGGCAAGTATTTGCACAACTAAAACCATAGGGTGAGTGTGAATGCAATGATTATGAAAAAATGCAATCTAACTAATTTATCATCATCTTTGATGCTTGGTTTTCTATCAACGCAAGACACAACACCAAGGTATATAGAGGACGGTAGATAGGTGTCTAATGCATGAGACAAACAAGTCAAACAAGAGGCTATCCCATGCACGAAGTCTGAAAAAAGAAGACTTTGGTCCGATTGATATTAGGATAACGCAAACTTCAATGCCCAACATAACACAAGACCTCGGGGATCTTGGTGGGTACTATGTGGGACAACCAAGAAGACACAATCAAAGAAAAGATCAAGATATGCCCCTTTGTGGACTAGTCAAAACACGCCATAATATGATGGATCATGGTGGCCTTGACAAGTGATTATAGGGAGCTCAAATGATAGACAAAAACCAAAAGTATCAAAAGATAACAATCAATTTCAAATGTCCATTTCCATAGGATCAAGGGGATGGATGGGATTGATGAGGTCTGTTAGGAAGGATGTATCCTGTTAAGACCTATGCTGGATGCTAAGCGAAAAGATCGATATGATAAAGGATATTTAAAATTGATCGGATTTATTGGTACAAGTGGGGCTTGTTTGTTTAAGAATTAGCTAGATAAGGGCATAGCTTGATGAGACAACCACAAAGGGGACAAGACACAACCTAAAGACCTAGGGGCTCGGGGGCCGAGCAAAGATTGGCCTTGCCTACGTGAAAGCGCAGAGCCCTCGTAGTTCATGAAAAAGGACCATGGATAAAGCGGAAAGAGGACAATGGTGACCGATGATGGACCAAGGATATGACCGACAAATGCCCCGGGGGAGGATCAAATGACCAACCTTGCCTACGTGAAAGCGCAGGGGCAACGTAGTTCGATAAAAAGATGGAAGTGGGACAAGAGGGTGAGATCTAGATGGAGACCAACACGATGGATGATCCTATATGACAACACAGGCTGACGGACGAAAGACATAAGCTCAAAGTGGGATATAGGAAGGCTGGGGATGGGGGATAGGTAAGGTGAGGCAGATCGATGCTCAGTAACAAATTTTCGCGCTGACCTAGGTTGATCTTGGGGATAAGTGGCGGATGACAACGCAAGTAACAGGATATGGTAGATAATGATTAAGCCCTCATGTGGATGGCGCGTATCAGTTTTTCCCCTCCATACTTATCCAAAGAGCACCTAAAAATTGGTTTTCACCATAAGGACGATTCATTTCTCTTTTTTTTTTTTGTCACTTTTATGATTTTATGATTTTTTTGGTTTTTTGATAGGGTAGACCAAGCGGACTTAAGTGTAGAACCTTTTTAGATGGAGAATATTGACAGGTTTGTCGAGGGGATCCCCTTCCAGAGTAGTCAACCTGTAAGCTCCAGATCCATATTTGGCAGTTATGATATATGGCCCTAACCAGTTGGCCTCAAATTTGCCTTTCTTGTCACGAGCTTGCTGAGTGCAGTGATTTTCCTTGAGCATGAGTTCACCAACCTGGAATTGCCTGGGGCAGACCTTTTTACTGTAGTGACATTTTAGACGATTCTGGTATGCTTGTAGGTGATCATAGGCCCGTATTCTACGTTCATCGAGTAACTCTAGCTGTGCAAGCCGAGCGACACGAGCATCTTCTTCGCTGATGAGGTTCTTCAAAGAAATTCTCAATGAGGGGAGCTTCGACCGATTGGCAAAAGCGACCCGACTCCCATATCCCTAAAACAAGTTGGTGCTTTGTTGGAAGGTCTTGGATGGATGTTGGTATGCTGATTGGGACAAAAAGGTTCAATCTCGGCGTCGGTCTGTGATACCTTTTGAGGATCTGAATGAGGGTTTTGTTGGATACGCACGACCGTACCACGAGGGTAGTAAGGCATTGACCAACAATGTTGGATGTGGAAAGTATCGCATAGGTGCTTCATGGCTTGATTTTTAAATGGCTTTTCGTTATCAGAAACGATGGTGGAGGGGATACCATATCTACAGAGAATATGGTAGAGGATGAATTTAGAAATCTGAGTACCAGTGATTTGGGAGAGTGGAATTGCTTCAACCCATTTGGTGAAGTACTCAGTTGCAGTGATGATGAATGTATGGCCGTCGGGATGATGGTGGGTGAATCTTCTTAATCAAGTCAAAAGCCATTGAGAGGCTGGCCACGCGGTGCTAGGGAGAGGTTGAAGAAGATCTTGTCTTTGGGGCATGGATCAAAATCTTGGTGAGGGAGGAGCTGGCTGCTAAAATTTACCAAGCATGTTCAAGAAAGTAGTAATAGTATCCGACCCACAAGATTCTTTTGGCTAAAGCCATACCATTTGAGTGAGCCCCACAAATACCACCATGTACTTCCGTTAGTACCGTTTGGGCTTCGGTCTCATTCAGACATCTTAGGAGGATTCCATCATACCCGCGACGATAAAGCGTATCACCAACAAGGATGTATCGGGATGAACGATGGATAAAGGATTTACGTTGGTTGCGTGTAAGTTCCGGGGGTATGGTGTTGTCACGGAGGTAAGTATATATGTCTTGGTACCACGGGGAGGCAGGACCTACAACATCGCACACCATGTCAGTATCAGGAACATCATATGCAGGGATTAATAGTTGTTCGACCAGAAACTCACACTCTGTCCGATCTTTGGGCATGTCAATCAAAGAGCCAATAGTGGCCATGGCGTCTGCTGCTTTATTCTGCACACGAGGGATTTGGTCAAACTGTATGGAGGCGAAATACTTCTTGAAGTCGTCCACCATGTGTTTATAGGGTAGCAGTTTGTCATCCTTTGTGAGGAATTCATCATTAACTTGTCTGATAACCAACAAGGAATCCCCAAAGACTTTCAAATGTGTAATGTGCCACTGTTTTGTAATTCTAAGGCCAGTGAGGAGGGCTTCATATTCCGCCATATTGTTGGTACAGGGAAATGCTATTCTGAAGGATTTTGGGATGTAGTCACCTTGAGGGGTGACTAATAGAATTCTTGCCCCAGATCCATTGTGAGTGTATGAGCCATCAAAGTATAACGTCCAAGTTGGTGCTTCTGTTACTGTGTAGATTCCTTCATCTGGGAATTCAGTGTCTATTGGGTAGGCGTCTACTAGTGGTGCTTCAGCCAATTGATTAGCAATAACCTGTCCTTTAATGGCTTTGCGCTCTACATACTCGATGTCAAATTCGCTTAGCAGCATGACCCATTTGGCCATGCGACCAGTCAAGGTGGTTCTAGACAATAGATATTTCAAAGGATCAATTTTAGCAATTAATTTGACTGGGTGACTGAGCATGTAATGGCAGAGTTTCTGTGTACTGAAGACTAGCGCAAGGCATGCTTTTTCCATAGGGGAATAATTTAACTCATAGTCGACTAGTGTTCTGCTGATGTAGTAAATTGCTCTTTCTTTGAGTGACTCATCATGCTACGCCAATAATGCCCCTAGTGCGACCGAGGTAGCAGAGATATAAAGTAGGAGAGGTTTTCCTGGAATAGGCGGCATCAAAATTGGGGGATGAGCTAAGTATTCCTTGATTTTATCAAAACCCATTTGACACTATGCTGTCCATCGGAATGTAGAATCTTTCTTTAAAAGATGAGTAAAAGGTTGACATTTATCTGCAAGTTGGGCTATAAACCGCCGGATGGACTGCATTTTTCCCTGGAGGCTCCTTAACTGCTTTAGATTGCGTGGAGGCGACATGTCCAGAATAGCCTTTACTTTGGCAGGATCCACTTCAATACCTTTGCGGGAGACTATGAAACCCAACAATTTCCCTGACGTGACGCCAAAGACACACTTTTTTGGATTCAACCGCAACTTATAGTGCTCTAGTCGCTCAAATATCTTCTTCAGAATGGTGGGATGCTCGGCTCATGTTCTGGATTTCCCTAATAGGTAATCAACATAGTCTTCTATGATAATGTGAATAAGGTCATGGAAGATAACGGTCATAGCTCTTTGATACGTTGCCCCCGCATTCTTGAGACCGAAGGGCATAACATTGTAATAGAAGGTGCCCCAAGGAGTTGTGAAGGCAGTTTTGTGTTGGTCTTCAGGTGCAATTCGGATCTGGTTTATGGCAGGAGAAGCCATCCAAAGGGACAACATCTACATGTCCCTACAGATTAAATCAACCAACATGTCAATGGCCAGGAAGAAATCGCATCTTTTGGGTAGGCTTTATTTAAGGATCCTAAAAATCTCGCGGACTGCAGAATGTCACCATTTGGTTTAGCAACCGGCACTATGTTGGAGATCCATTTAGAGTAGTCAATAGGTCTGATAAAACCCGCGTCGAGTAACTTCTCCAACTCTTTCTTTACTAACAATGCAACTTGCGGATGCATCTTACGAAGTTTTTGCTTGACGGGTTTGGCATCTGGACGAATATCTAAGTGGTGAACCACTAAAGCAGGGTCTAAGCCTGGCATGTCTGAATATGACCAGGCAAAATTGATGATGCCTTCTTGGAGTAGCTGCACAAAGATCGGATATTCTTGTTCGGAGAGTGACTTGGCTACATAGGTGATCTTCGGATTTTCAGCAGTTCCCAAATTAACTTCTTGCGTCTCTTCAATCAGGATAGATGATCTGGCAGATAGCTGAGTTCCCATAAGGGGAAGATGAACATCTCCATCTTCCGGCGCCTCTTCGAGGTTTTCGCCTTCAGATGCATCCTTTATTTTTACTTTTTCTAGGTCAGGAAGTGCCTCAGGGAGGTTTTCACTAGATGACCTCTTTTTATTTTTCTGATTTTTATTTTTGCAACTGGAGTGTTCATCCTCCCCTAATCCCATAAGGTTTGGCGTGGTAAGTGTACGCGGGCATAGCAGCGAGTGTGGTGTTGCGTGAGTTCGATCAATGAGTTCAGGGTGACGAAGGGATAGGCTGATGGTGCAAACAGATAGGCATTCGAACATGGAGGATAAATCAGTGTGATCGACATCATCGTATGCATGTATGATGGACTCCTCCTCAGGTATGTCTTCCAATGAGCCATCATCCACAGTGATACTATTGGAAGTATTAGATGACGTTGTAGGGCTTTTCTACTTGCTGTCATACCCAATTCCTACCTTCTTTGGTAACTGTTGTGTGTCAATGGGTTGCAATCGCCCTTGTTCCTCTTTACCCAGGCCTCTACCTTGGTAGCTATGTTTCTCCACGAACTTTGTTGGCCAAGGATATTTTTCCTGAAAATATTTCTTTAGAGGAGTCTCTGGTTCGGGCTCTTCCCGGTAGACCCATTGGCTGATGTCTTCCTCTGGTGCGTCAATTTTGACACTCGGAGATCTGAAAGTGGTAGTAGGAATGTTTGTACCGCTGAAGGTGATGGTTTTGTCTTCCGCTTGTATAGCATGTGAGGGTTGACCGTACTCATGTGGTGATGATGGCATGGTGGCTACATTAAGAGCCGTATGCATCTCATACTCACCACACCCTTTGTCGATGATCTGGACTCTGGTGACTGAAGGATTAGTGGCGGAGGATGGAGTGGTGGTTATAGTGGATGATGTATTGGTGGTTATAGTGGATGATGGATTAGAGGATGATGGATTAGAAGATGATGGATTGGAGGATAACGAGTGGGAGGCCCCCATCTCGACCCCAGGACAATAATGTAAGTGGGGGAAAGATGCTTCTAAGGCTTGACAATACTCAAATGGTTGTGGGTCGGCATAAATGGTGACCTCCTGTTCATTAACTGGGAATTTGAGGCATTGGTGGTATGTGGATGGAACAGCCTGCATAGCATGGAGCCATGGGCGGCCAAGGAGGAGATTATATGGTAAGTCCAGATCAAGGACGTGGCAGGTAGTATACTGGAGCACAGGTCCCACTTGTATAGGAAGACTGATGATGCCTTCTGAATTTCTCTCTGCATTGTCATAAGCCTTGATTGTAATTATCTGGTTGCTTAGGTCCGCTTGAGAATACCCTATCTGTTTTATGAACTTCAAAGTGCATAGATTAAGGGCAGAGCCATTATCTACCAAGACCCTTTTTATTTTATGACGGGCAATTATGACTTCGATATGTAGGGGGCGGTTGTGATTGATGCCAATGTTGGGCATATCATTTTGGCTGAAATGGAGGTGGTGAGACAAAGCCAAGTGTCCCACCAAAGCTTGGAATTGTGTGGGGTCGATGTCATTTGGGACATGGGTCTCCTGCAAGGCTTTGTTGAGGATCTCTTGATGTATCGGGGAAGACCTAAGCAAATCCAAAATGGATATGTGAGTGGGGGTCTTCCTTAGGTGATCAAGAATGTTATATTGAGAGTTTACAGGAGTGGGTTGGACGGGTGTGGATGCTGCAGGGATGGTGATGCGGGCTCGTCGCGTAGTCACAGCACATTGTGGGTCTTTGGCTTTAACGTGGATCATGGATATTCAGGGTTCCACCTGCTCAATGTAATGAATAACGCCTTCATAATTGAAGGGTACATTCTTGTAAGTCACATTATTGGTGCTGTTATTTTGGGAATGACTAGTGGAGGTGCTAGGACCTTGGCTATGGTTTGGGAAGGCGTTTTGATAGATTTGCAGTTGAGCGTTGGACGACGAAGGTTGACTGGGGTCGACCTTGATATCTCCTCGATCAATGAGATCTTGGACATAATTTTTTAAACCCTGGCACTTATTCAAGGAGTGTCCCTTGATTTTATGAAAGTCACAATACTCATTGTCTTTAAACCATGCCGGCTTGGGTTTGGACTCATCGAATGGTTTGGTGACAGGATATGTGATGGGATAATTGATTTGTAACAATTTATTGAAAACAACACTCAAGGGTTCACCCAATTGGGCGTATTGGCGTTTGGTGTTCCCCTGATTTCTTTGGTTTGACTATTGAGGGGGACGAGGTGCCCCCTGCGGTACTGATATGGCGTTGGGTACAGACTGTTGTTGCCCTTGGGATGCATTAGCCACTTGGACATGTTTGGTGTCTGTCACTCCATCATTCACTGCATTTTTGTTTTTGTTCCAAAATCGTGATTTATCTCTGAATGACTGTTCTTTGTCATGACTGTGTATTTTAATGTGTCCTTTGGCGATAAGGGCACGTTCAAGGATAGGTCCCTTTTCCACTATCTCAGCGAAAGTGGTGACACAGTGTAGTCTAAAATTGTGGGCCATGTCGGGATGTGAATTTTCCACAAAAAGAGTGACCATGTATTTTTCTTTCAAAGGATTTTTCATTCGACTGGCTAATGCACGCCACCGTTGGAGGTAGCTGGTAAAGGTTTCTCCATCCCGTTGTTTCTCTTTCAAGAGATCTAAGGTGTCAGTATCCTTCCGTAAATTGAAGGAGAAGTAGGAGACAAATTGTTCTGATAAGTCTGCGAAAGTTTTTATAGACCCCTTTTCAAGAGTCATGAACCAATCTAGGGCATGGCTTGCTACACTTCTTGGGAACAGCCATAAGAGATAGTTATCATTATACATGACTTCTTGACACTGTGCATAAAACTCTTGCAAGTGGGCCTTAGAGTCTTTGTCTCCCTTGTACTTGTCAAATTTTGGGTTCTCGAAGTGTTTAGGGAATGGGATCAATGAGATGGATGGATCGAACGGATATGGGCATATATCTTCAAATTTAAATGATTGTTTTGTGCCCCCTGCTTGAAGGTCCTTAAGGGCAGCTTTGATTTCCAACAAGTCCGAACTAGCTGGTGGTGGGTTGGGGGGATATGGATGATAGAAAGATGAGGGATCTTGTTGAAAGGGTGTCGGATTGTTAAAATGTGGGTTTGGATGGTTGGATGATGTCATGACTTGTTGGTAAGGTAGGAGGTTTTGTTGGTATGGGGGTTTTTGTTGTGGGACATAATATGAATTTGTTTGGTGAAGGTGTTGGGTAGGTTGCTGAGGGACTTGGACGGGACGTTGCGTGTTGGCCTGTTGGTATTGAAGATATTGTTGTGATTGTTGGGAGGTTGCATAAAATGGTTGTTGGTGAAATTGTTGTTGATTATGGTGGTAGTAGTGTTGTTGAGGTTGCTGTTGCGGCATCGAGTGTTGCATGGACTGAGGTGGGATATTATGTTGTGGTTGGACCTTTGGACGCAAAAGGGACGCAAGAAAGGGAGATATGGTTTGGGTAGGTGGTTGAGATGGATTGCCTTGTGATTGGTAGGATGGTTGTTGTGAAGAGGTCAAAGTATTGGGTATAGGCTATTGCGGATGAGACGGCGGGGGTTGTGTGGGCACACTTTGTAAAGGAGGTTGTTGTGTTCCACTCGGAATGTTCAGCTAGGGTGCGCCTTGTGGTGGTATTTGAGGTGGGATAGTAGATTGGGGAACCTGTTGAGGTGGTGTGTTGGTGGTCCCAGGAGGAGGAAGTGATGTAGCAAAGGAGGTACTCCCAATATTGACCGTAGGTGGGTTCAAAGGAGGGGGTGCGGTTAATGTTAATGGCGGAGGTTGTGGAATGTTTTGTGGCATGCCATAAGCGAAAGGATTATTGGGATCGGGCACCTGAGATCCACCCATAGCTGAGGTCGAAGCATGTGGGGGGTAATTAACCTGATAAAGGACGGCATTGCCAAATTCAGGTTGATGCCAACCCTCAATTGGAGGAACATTGGAAAAGTATGAACCTTCGGGTGCATTTTGGGACCCTTGGAGTACGTGAGATGGGGCACCCTTATATTTGGAAAAGTCAACATTGGAGGGAGGTTTAACACCCTTCTCAATCAAGTGGGCCAAGATTTCTTCCCCATGTTTTGCAAGCAAACGGTCGGTCATTTGCACATTGGCAGGATTGCTAAAATGTTCCTCAAGTGTGAGTTTAGGTTGATTAACCATGCTCTCTTCTCCATGTGGCGAGTTATTCTGATTTTCAGTGTTGGAGTGTGATGAAGTACCATTGTGAGGGTCATGTAAGATGTTGGTACCCTTGTTGGGATCTTGAGGATTGTTGGATTGGACATTTTGAGCTTGAAGGTCGGCCATCTTCTTTGCTTGTGAACGGGTCTGAACGGGCATGCAAATGCTAGATAAGTAGGTTAATGCCTTTGTCAAATAATTTGATCGTGATGGAGTGTGGATTGGATCTAATTGGACTTCGGTCAATTGGATTGGATTTGGATTGGATTTGGTTGGATTGGATTAGATTGGATTGGATTAGGTTTAATTTGGATTTGATCGGATTTGATTGGATTTGGATTGGATTTGGATTGGATTGGATTAGATTGGAATGGATTGGATTTGATTGGATTGGATTGGGTTGGATTGGATTTGATTGGATTGGATTAGATTGGATTGGATTGGATTAGATTGGATTGGATTGGATTGGATTGGATTTTAGATTTGATCAGATTTGATTGGATTTGGATTGGATTTGATTGGATTGGATTGGATTGGATAGGATTGGATTTTAGATTTGATCGGATTTGATTGGATTTGGATTGGATTTGATTGGATTGGATTGGATTGGATAGTATTGGATTTGATTGGATTAGATTGGATTGGATTGGAAGGCGTGAGAGAGAGACCTCAAACTTGATCACGTGAGATTACCTTTAGTAACCCTAGAGCTTTGATTGATTGATAGGATGATTACGGCACCAAATCCACCTTAAGCTAGGAATGGATTGATTGGGCCGAGGATGATAACTTGCAACACCGAATTCACCTCAAGATGGAGGCAAATTGATTGGGGTCAAAGTTAAAGACCAACAATCAAGTTCAAGCGCTATAGTCAATTTCGATAATCATTTTGTAATGCAAGGTTAGGGCGGTTTGGCTATGGGCGGTGTTTAGGAGGTGTGAATGGTAAAGTTGTGATGTTTGTTAGGTGAGGGTATTGACTTATGAATGGAAAATTAAAATGAAAAGGTAGATTAAAGGTGATTTGTGAAAATTTGGGGTGGTAGAATGGGGGTTTAAATGGATGAAATGGAGGTTTTGGGAGGCTTAAAATGATAAAATGGAGACTTAGGATAATGGGATGATAGTTGGGAACGATTAAGTGGTGATTTAGAGGCTAAATGAATCCGAATGGGGTACTTTCGGGGTGTTGACAGCAAAAAAAAGGGCATAGGCAGCGTTCTATAGTGAATCAGGGGCGCTACCGCGTTTCTGAAGTAAATCAGGGGCGCTACCGCCTTTCTGCAGCAAATCAGGGGTGCTACCGCCTTTCTGCAGCAAATCAGGGGCGCTACCGCGTTTCTGCGCAGGGCGCTACCGCTTTTCTGCGGGGACAAAGCTTGGTTTTTTATGGCAAAGGCTATGGCAAGGACGCAAAATGATGAAACAAGTCAAAAGTATCAAAATTTGACAGAATTTTTACAAGAAAACACCTCAAGCAAGCACAATCCTATGATTAATATTATGGGTGTGGCAAGGCAAAGTCTTAATCTAGGATGCCTGAGGCTTCTAGGAGTCTCGATATACTCTCTCGTCATTATGAGGCACAACCCAGTGAACACCAGTCAGTCCTGGCGTGAGTCGGGGAACCAATCTTGAGGCTCGGGACCAACTCTTCCCTCTATCTAGGTATCACCCTAACCCGACACTTTGCCAATTCTGATGCAAGCTGGTTAGGGTACAACTTTAGTTCTCCCCTTTATATACCCCGCCCGGTACGTGGTTTGGAATGCGTCCCTTGGGGTGATGAAATCCCCAAGCAGGTCCCACTAAAAAGAAGACATCAACTGTTTCCAACTACTCCCCAGGCTCACACGAAGTGCAAGGGAAAGTGAAAACAAATCAATGCCCCCTTGGGTAACACAAAAGTAAACAACCACAGCAAACAATGAGATTTAATCCCCCTAATTAGACTATGTTTGAGAGCAGCAAAGATAATTTTTTGAAAGTCTGATTATGTAGATGCCCCTGCAAACAAATGTTAGTTGTCCTCTTTTTTTTTCGCCTTTGGTCAAATTTTGCCACAATATGCTGCAAAAACGTTAGTGAAAAATAGCAATATTCTTGCCAGAACAACATTAGAGAGTTATCACATGAATATAGCAAAAAACTAGAGCAAAAATGAAGTCAAAATGCCTATTTTACC
>VDFB02281492.1:644591234-644787176 GCA_007258455.2 Sequoia sempervirens
TCCATTGATGTCAAAGGGGGAGAGAGATCTAGTTGAAAATCCATTGTAAGTTAGGGTAAGAGAGATTGTGATAAAGAGAGATGTTGGTATGCCATGGAGTAAGAGAATGAGAAAATGTTGGAAATAATAGATGCTATGAAAGGGGGAGTGTTTTTTATTAGAAGTTTCTTTTGTTGTTGATGGTTTTTAACCAGTGTTTCCATCAATGACAAAGGGGGAGATTGTTGGAAACTTTTGTTTTGTCATTGATGTCAACTAATTTTTGTTGCATTGATGTCAACCACTAGAGAATATTTTATTGGTTGCATTATGTTGTCATTAGTAGTATCATTGATGTCAACCATTTTTTGTTGCATTGATTTCAACGACTAGAGAAGCTTTTATTGGTTGCATTATGTTGTCATTAGTAGTATCATTGATGTCAACCTCTAAGGTCGCTTTGATGAGCAATTGTTTGTGGATGTTTACCTTTAGTGTGGTTAAGATGCTAAGATATCATTGCATATGTTGAGTTAGTGTTTATAGTGCTTGTTTTCCAAGTTCTTTCGAGAAAATTTGAATAAAATAGAGTTTAATGTTGTAGAGTGGTATTCTAGGTTGTGCTCCACATTTCTTTTGTATTGAAGTGATGCTTGTGTGATTTGGATATGTTGATCAAAGGTGTCTAGAGGTGCTATATCCAGAGTTTTAGGTTCTGAATCATTTGACAGAGGAAGCGATAATCACTAGTGTGCAGATAGTGAAATAGAGTTGTTTAGGATAAATGGAATTGCTTCACATCTCTCTACATTGTAGTTTATAGTCTTGTAGATCTAGGAATGTGATTATATTTTTTGTATCTATCATGGCCCTTAGAGTTTTTTGAGGTTTTTTGTTCTGCAAGGTTGGATTCATAAGTTGTAGTGTTGGGAAGGTTATCTGGTTGTACAAAATGATTATATTCTTCAAGTGTATGAAGTTGTTAAAGTGTTGTTGTATTTTAGGGTGTTGATGGAATATTCGAGGTTGACATTAAGATTTTCATTTCATCCACAAGTCATCTTTATATTTATTGAAGTGTGTACTTAAATGATTAAGGGTGTTAACATAGGTTCAATTGACCTAGCGTGTTAGCACTAATTACAGATATACTTCAGTGTTTGTGGAATCATGGGGTGGCATGCCAACATAATTTTGGGTCTGAGTTAAGTTGTGGTATGGTCTTGATTCACTTCTTTCCATGCAAAAGTGTTTGGTGTCAACCTATTTTTAACTTTCACATTTGAGGTGCATAGTCGACCTTGGATAATGTTTTCAAGGTTGCAAATGGTATATATATGTGATGAGTTGTTGAAGATGATGCATGTAGTGTGTGGTGATGCAAATAGATGCATAAGAAATTATTTGAGTTTGATCTTTAATTTCTAAGGCTACCTGAAGTAGTGAGTAGGTGTCAACATGTTTAGTGAGTTTGAAGTTACTAGAGACAATGAGCTAAAGGTTGTAGATGGTGTAAAGTTGTAGTGGTGGATCTTTTTGTTGGTTTGAGATGAATTTCTCATTATAACAATCTTCTTTCTTCTTTCTATTCCAATAGTGAGACTTTGGCAGTGAGCCTTTCTCTCTTTTAGGTAGTGTGCCCTTCAGCAGTGAGCCTATTGTATTCAATATTATAATTACTTTAAATTGTGAGATAATCCTTGGCATAGCTTTTCCTTTCTTGGGTTTTCTACATAAATCTAGTGTTTTGTTGTGTATGGTTTTTTTTGCATTAGTATTTGACATGTTTAAATTATGCTAATGCTTAAAGAATGCTTAAAATTTATCAAGGGATTAAGAGCTAATAAGGATTTAAATGTTAATGATGGTTTTGATGTTTTAATGTACAACTGATTCACCCCCCCCTCTTAGTTGTCTTGTGCATTCAACAATCCTACCGCTTCAACATTTAGACAACTAGACCCTTCTTGAAACATTTTTTCTACTTTAGTGTGAGTCTAAGAGTAAGTTCATACTCACTAAAGTGGGGGATAAATTTAGCATCATAAATTTTCACCCTTAACAATTTAACACTATTTTTTTCTCCCCCCTAAACTATTGAACCTATTTAAACTCCTAATTTCCTAAATTTTGCATTCCATGGCCTATTTTTAACAATTACTGATAAATTGCAAGATTTTTTTTTATTCATCTAATACTTTCCCCCTACACCTTAAATTCAAAAAAATATGGCTGGGACATAGATGCCTATGGCAAATGAGTCTCCTTTTGGCATGTATGTCCTATTTTGGCATAAGTCTTCCCCTATGTTGTTTGGATCCAAATTCAAATATTTCATTGTAGAAACTTTATTATTTGCAATTCAAGTGTCAAAATTCATCTATCAGGATTTAATTTATGTAAATTATCATAATTGCATACAAATACCTAGTTATTGCATCATTTGAAATATAACAAGCATTATCTAGCATAAAGAGGCAATTTTAGAGATCGAGAGCATTATCAAGCAAGTCAAGAGAAATATTTCAAGGATTCACTATAGAAATTCAAGATCTAAAAATCTTGTCAAATCATATGTGAGTTCAAGTATGTTCATCTTATCATTGTCTGTGAAGGCTAATCCTTTTGTAGGTCTCCAAGAGATTCAAGAAAATCAAACAAGCAAGATCCAAGGCCTTGAGGAGATGTGCATGACTTCATTCCTTCAAGGAAGCCATTGAGGGTGGTGAGTTGTAACACTTTGTGGATTCATTATTCCTTCCTATCATTTATCCTTTTATTCTTGGCATTGCCATTATGGACATGGAAACACTAACATAGGGTTTGACTAAGACAAGCCCCTAAATAGAACAACCCTTCCTATCTCTTTGAATGTGAAGGTTTTAGGTTTAGAGAGTCTTGAAAGAATTTTCAAGATTATTTATACATTGTTGCATTCAAAAACCTAGGCCTTGATAACTCATAAAATCTCACCTAAAAATTATCCAACAATGATTCAAAAAATTTGCAAATGAAAATCAAAAGCTCAGATCTAGTATCAGAGGACCATGAAAACAAAACTGAAATATCCCTACAAGGACATAGATTCCATTGGGAAGATTTGTCCTCCTATTATGGGTGAATCCCAATTTACAAGATAGGTGCACAAAAATCTTCTTTTCCTAGGTCTACTTGTGAATTTCTATTACGGTTTATCAATTGTCAAAATCTTAAGTTTTCAAATTACAATGCAGAGTTTGCTTAGGTTATTCAAGCAAAATCAATTACAATAATTTTACAAGGCTCACAAGGATGTGAATCTAGGTCTGATTGTATCACCTTCATTGTTGAAATTCAATACAATCACCTTGTTGATTTGCATCCCAATGATCCCATAGAAACAAGAAAAATGATCCTAGGTTATTTGTATTAGATCATAGGATAATCTCCTATTTCTATGTTTCAGAGATGATGAAAAGTAGAGATGGAAGGAGGGGGGAGGGGGAGAGATAATGATATAAATGAAATAAAGAGAATTAGAAATTGAAGGAGGGACAGAGGGATGGAGGAGGGAAGGGAGTGGTATCTAGATGGAGGATAGGTAGAGAGATAGGTCTAGAGAGAGACATGAGAAAAATATATATAGAGAGGGAAGGAGGGACATAGAATGGGACATAAGGATGGAGAGAGATAGGGAGGGGAGAGGTAGATAAAGGGAAGGAGGGAGAGAGGGAGAGATTGAGATGAGGAAGAATGAGACAAGTGATATAGAGATAATTAGAGGGGTAAGGAGGGGTAGGGAAGAGAGGAAGAAACAAATATGTAGCTAGAGAGAGAAGGAGATGTTGATATATAGGTGTAGAGATTGAGAGATAGGGAGAAGTGAACTCATGTGGATTTTTGGCACTCTAGGAATCTTTATCACTTTTAAGGTTTTTCACCCAAAAAGGAGAGATAAAGAGGCCAAAAACCTACAAGTTCATTCAAATATGAGATTTTGAGTGATTTTATGCCTAAATGAACTTAACTAAATGCACTTGATTGATTAAAACTATTCTAATTGAATATGAAACTAAAGTGCAATTTATTCAATGTTTGAAAACATAGTGTGATATGAAAACAATACGAAAACTAAGGAAAATATGCAAAACTAAAAGCACAAAGTTGAATATGAGTACACCTAGACTGAAACTGAAGTATTTGGGATGTATGGAATTCTAGATCAAATCACTAAAAAATCATTGTGGGACTCATTTGCCAAGGGTGGCGAATTAGTTGACCTATAGGTGAAAACTGTCGGAAACAAGTTTTTGTTTGTCGGGATCTAAAATCTGACAAAATCCTAATTTCTGATCTCAAGTGGGACTCATTTTCCAAGGGTGGTGAATCATTCCACTCCTTTATTTTAGGAAATACAATCAGCAACTCTGCAACACTAGATTTGGCAAAGTCTGAATGTCGGGTTGTCAAAGTCAATTATGCAAAAAACAAACATAAATCACTCAAAAAGCATGACAAGATGATGAAATGACCTGAAGAGCCTATTTTACTTGATTCCACTTGTCAACACCTTTTAAACCTGTTAAATCTACAAAACAACACATGCAAAAAAGGGAAAAAGGTTGGAGGGTTAGCAAATAGGGGTTTGCCTTGGTAAAACCCCACTTTGGTACTCAAACCCTATAAAAATAATTGAAATGAAAGGGAAAGGATAAATGAATAACATAAAAGTATTACAACTTACCACAAAACCCTTGAAGATGCAAGCCCAAATCAATGTCAATGGCTGCTCCAAGATGCTTCAATGATTGCTTAATGATCTATTGCAAAATGCTTGATGAATGTTATAATTGCTTGAATGCTTAATGGATGTGCTTAAATACTTGGAGATGGATGTGCTTGGATATTAAAATGAGGTGAAATTAGCTTATTTATACAATTCATGTGTCTTAGTACCCGTTAATACATCATCACATGTCAATATCAAGTGTAAATTTGAATAAATCCCAAAAGAAATTTAAATTATTTTGAACTTTGAGCCAAAGTGGACTCATTCGCCACCCATTGCGAATGGGTCCCACCTTGGATGTGTGTTTAAGTGTCAGGAATTAAATGCTATTTAGTGTTATGTGTTGGGGTATTATTCAAAAATACACTTAAATAAAGAATATGAGTGTATAAGGAGGTCCGATAACACATGAGAATGGTGTAAATAAGGGGGAAATGCCTAGAAAAGTGTGATTCTTGATTACAAGACTTAAAAACACTTTAAAATAAGGATTGTTGATGTGTCAAATGATTATTTTTAGGTGAATTATGTCAAATAGAGTCTAGAATAATGTAGAAATGTCTTACAGCACTTCACAACACATTCACAAGACTTCAATATTTACATTTTAATACTAAAATAAGCATGTTCAAGACATGTTACAATATGAAATTAAGACAAAAAAATTTAATGCATGATGAAACAAGACCTAAAAGGCCATGAAAATGACAAGGGGCCATTTTTCTATGACACAAGAAGCAGGGAGGTAAGGAGGGAAGGAGAGAGAGAGAGATGTAGGGAGGAAGGAAGAAAGAGCTAGGTAGAAAGAGAGAGAGGTAGGGAAGGTGGGAGAGGTGGGTATAGATAGAGGGAAGGAGGGATATAGGGAGAGGAGGGAGGGAAGGAGAGAGATAGATATGTAGAGAGGGAAGGAGGGAAAGAGAGGGAGAGGAATAATGGAGAGAGAGATAAGAAGGGAAGGTGAGGTATATAGAGGGAGAGAGGGGGATGGGAGATAGAAAATAATACAAAGAGGAGGGAGGGGGAGATAGATAGAGATGGGAGAGAATTCCATTTTCAAGATAGAAATAATTAGAGATGGAATGAGGGAGAGGGGAGGGAATAAGGAAATGATAGGTAGCTAGAGAAAAGAGAGTTATAGATAGGTATATAGAGAGACATGCAAGGATAAAGGGAGAGAGAGCTATAAATAGAGAAGTAGGGAGGGAGGAGAGGTAGGTATAGATAAATATAGACAAATATGTTAGACTACAATACCACTAAGAGGGGGGGTGAATCAGTGGTATACCAATTAAAATGACCTTGAATTAATCTTTCACAACTTTGAACATATAAAATGAAATTTTCAAAATAGTTCAACTATCATGTGTAGTGTCATGCATGTATAGATATCAAGCTTGATTGAACATAAAGACCATAAGCAGATCATAAAAATTGAAGACACCATAGAAACTCAAATGTTGAAAGATACACAAGACTGAATGTTTGAACATGAAGACCAAGTAAACCACAAATAATGAGAAACCATAACATAGTGATTTATGAGTGGAAAACCCTCATAGGGATAAAAAAACCACTCAAAAATTTTGTCTCACTGGCTTAATAAAATATCACTGATTACAAAGCCTCACTGGGTACACAATATGCTTCATTGGAAAAAGAACCTCATTGGTTACATGTACAATTGACTCACTGGGAAAATAAACTTTCTCATCACAATGATTCTGTAAATAACAAGACAGAGTATAATCTTTGTTTCTCTATAAAATATTTCTTGTTTGTCTCATTTACATCAGAGACTTCAAGAATCTATATTTCTATGAATACAACCTATAGTTAAAGTGCATTTACAACTTTCAAAAAAAAAATTCACATCAATACTTTTAGCATGAAAGTAATAGTAACTCTAAACAGAGTATCAATCTCACATATGCATCGAATCCAACATAGTGACCATGTCACTCCTTTTTTATATGCAGTAGAATAGCATCTTCTTTTCATGAAAAATATGTATCTGTAATTGTATTTTTCAAACTTCCTGTACACAACTTCATAATTGTCACACACCGCATGGAATAGCTCTTTTATTGTTTTCAACTGACTGCTTGACATAGAATTAATATGCAATAATTCCATTTTAATCTTGAATGCATTAAGCACAATGAAATACACATTGAAAGTCGACATGCTGAAAAATAGGGTATCCAATCTACAAACACATGTCTCAAGTAAAAACCCTCTAAACAAAATTAAAGTCTCAACAACAACAATGTATTATGGTAATACCATTCCCTAGCATGAGGGTAGAATATACCATAAACCCACATATGCACTCAATTAAAAACACCCTTGTTGACACATTGTGTGTATGAAGAACACGATCGAAATAGAATGACTAAACATTGAAACAAACCCAATAGCCATAGACATTTAAACATCACAAAAAAAAATTGTGAACTGTAAGTTGACCAAGATCATGAAGGTTCAAAAAAACCCGAACACAACCAAATTTCGTAACTTTATACACCCAAAAACACTTGTAAATATAACACGACCTTAACCTTTGACCTTGAATCAGAAAACCATTTTCAAATTATCCAAACTTATGCAAAGACAAAACTAGGGTTTAACAAGAAAAGAGTTACCATTTTGAATGCATTTCAAACCGGCGAATGAAGATTGATAACACCTTGTTGAAGATGAAAAAAATTGCTTGGCAACCATTTCTCTTCACTTCCATCTGCCAAACCATGAATGTTCCAAGACCTAGCACAACTGCCTTCAAGTTTTGACAATGATAAATTTTAGGGTAGAAATGATGTCATGACAATTCGTTGTCTTTTATCACTTTGTAAATCAAAAACACAAATATCATTGTTTCAGCCTTTTGTCATCATGTGTTGTTTATTTTGAAAGTGCAACAAAACATTATAATGCTTGTGTTGACCTATAATACCAAGGTACCATGTTTTTGTGGAAAGTCTCTAACTTTGATGATTATTGTTGCCTTAGTAAAATGACAATGATAACCAAATATCAGCCAACATCATACTACATTATGCCTTTCAAATATGCATCAAGGTGAAAGTCCATATTGACATCAATTCCAAACTCAACCCATGTCAAAGGGGTCAACAAACTCCCCCTTTGGCATTGATGTCAAACACCCTGTCACTTCCATCGAAAGATTATCATCTGTATAAACATAAAGACTATCAAATGCCTAAATGAAATCATCATGAGAAATGAATTAGAAACATCATCAACATCACCTCATTGTCGAGTATCACTATAAAAAATACAAAGTATATTACTGTCAAACTATGCATAGCCAAGTAACCAATTCGCAATTGAAACAAACAACCAAAAATAGCTATCCACATTGACTATATCACTATATGAGTTGTCCAACATATATCAAGGGATTAGCATCAAATTGCAAATAAAAACAATGCATAACCAAGTGACCATGCACTCCATGCATTGAAGTAATGAACTGAAGTAACCAAAGGAATTGGAATGCATGTGAAGTGCCATGAATTATCTCCCCCCTTTGACAACAATGCCAAAAAATAGGAAGGGGAACAATCTAAAGTAACTAAATAACAATGAATAACAACTGCAGAAGATAAAGGAACTATGAAAACAATGCGTTACTAGTCACAAAAAACACTTATTGGATAACTTGTGGAAAGGAGCTATGAACTGAAACACCAATGAATAATCCTCATGAACTGTTGTCATAGTTAATACCAAAGCACTGTTAGACCAGAATATATAAGCCACAATCAAATCACTGTCATAATGACTACCAAAGTGTAGAAATTTTTCAAAACACACATGCCACCAAGAATGAAAGATGACAACCATGCATATTGTTTAGCCATAATAGTTTACTAATTCAAAATCCAAGTGAACTAGGATAAGTGTAAATTGAAAATGACTATCCTCATCTATTTAGCACTGCCAATGTATACCATTGTTCCAAGAATTTCCACTTAGTAGACATCGAAAGCATTGTTACTAGACAAGCAACCAATGTTCATAGATGTCCAAGATATGTTTCAAGTTGCAAGAAAAGAAACCAATGCCACAAACATCTCATAAATACTAGCAGATTTGGAAAATAATCATTGTGAGTGCTCTTCTCCCCATATCAAGAAACCTTCAAGACTCACTAACACAACAAATGTTATGATTAAGGATTGTTACAAGCAACATGGGTTATAGCACTACACATCTTGAGTCACACATATGAAGACACTAACACAAGTCTCAATACTCAATATTTCCATACCATATAAGATGGATAACCACTGTACCAAAAAGAAGGATGCTTGATACTAATACTCTATCATGAAGCAAATGTTCATCAGTGTCAAGACTAACATTCACTACCACACATGAACTGTCAAAGATTATGAACCTATAAATGAGTTTCAAAGAGAGCTAGGAAATGTCAACATAAAAGAGATCTTAAAGTATGAAGAACCAAGACTGTCACTATACCCATAATTTGATAAAAAACTATGATTCGTCTCTTGTCCACAAAACAACATTCAATGGTTTGTTTATTTATATTGTTCAAGGAAACTGTCAAATGTTACTATCAAAGTTGTAGTGCACTATCCATCACTCTATCTTGTCCATTCACTGTCATTGGTATGGTCATTCATTATAATTATACAACATTGTTTCCAATGGTTCAAACACCATTTCAAGAATTGAAGAATATATGCAAATTAGTAACAAAGACAGTACATACATATCGTGCTTTCGTGCACAACACTTGGTAACATAGTCAAGATGAAAGATAGTGTTATCATGTACCTTGACTGAGAAAGTAAACCTTTCACCAACCTTACCTTTGCATCACATCAATCACTATTGGATCAATACTAATTGACTAATGGATTCCAATATCACTATCTAAATGCTTGAAGACCAGTAAATAACACCCAAGCTATGCAAACTACTTACTCACTACACAACAATTATGTAGAGGATCATTAGACAAACATTCAGATACTGTCAAATTGCATTGTCAAGGCATGTAAAAGTGACAAATTCATTGTCAAAACATTGTTTGTGTCAAACCCACTACATGAAATGATTGTGTAAACTCACTATCACTATCAAAGAGTAAACCAAAACACCAACCACCTTTTCATGCCTTAAAAAAAAACATTATACTATGCATTTGCAAGATGAAATAGGTAAGACAAAAAGTAACCACTGTGCATCTTGTTATTATACATCACCACACTATCAAGCATATGTAAAATGATGCTCCACTCTCTACTCCACTATATATAGGCAAGCAACAATTGTGTAAGAAGAATCAGTAAACAATTCAATTACTCCTTAAAGTTTTGACAAATTATTTGCAAGCTAATAAGAGCACTAGAATACCATTTGTGAAAAAAGACCACTATGAAGGAAACACCATTGAGAGCAAGAACACTATTTACAGATCATAATCAAAAGATGTGTCACTCTCACTACGTTCCTATGGCAATATCACAATCAATAAATTCCTTTAATAGCTCGAGACAAGAGAAAAACCACTATCATGAGTAGTGTCCATTGAACCATAGACCATATCTACATCTCCGTGCTTTGACTATAGTGTCACAAGCTCTGTGATCTTCTATGAAGACACATAAACATCCTCCTTTGCACATTTTTCATAAGCCATCATTTTAAATGACTCCCATCAAACAAAACAGGACCTTTGCTCAACAAGATCAAAACTTTCAATCTACTTTAATAGGGGTTGTTATACTATTATGCATAACTAATAAGATACTTCACTCTACTCTAGGTCCGATAATTTTAAGAACCCAATTTCAAGCAACGAGATCAAAGTATAGATCACTTTCATTGATCAAACCGCTTCATGTTTTACATGGTCAAGGAAACATTAGTAACACCGACCGACCATCAAATATCTATACTATATTGTCGCAAGACAAACAACAAAATTTGTGCTTTCAAACTCTATTCTTTATCCAAAGTCCAAAGCAAGATGTCTTTTCACATGCACCGCTCATTGTCAACTTTCCCAAACAATGAAAACTACTATTAGTTCAAAAATTGATTCAAATTTCTATGTGCATACTCCAACCTATCATCTAGATTTGGAAGAAAGAAAGACTGCCAACACACCACTAGTGTAATACAACAACTCCTCGACCAACAAGGCACTATGGGACTAATAACCACTGAAGAATCGAGAGCATGAGTGTTAGAAAAAACCTACTTCCTGCTAATAAAGCACCTGCCCGCTCAACTTTGAATCATACATGCATTGCAATAGACCAAATAAGTGAAGATTTGTAAAGAATTTGGTTCATAAACTACCTTCATTATTTTCTATGACTAGCGATAAAAGACATGACATTAAACATCTCCCCTAACTATTACGTTAATTTTTATGCATGCACTAATAGATGTCACTTGTGCAGTATGCACAAGCTTTGATTCTTCTTTTTCTTTCTGTTGTTTCCTTCTCCAAACTTTCTTCTCTAGTTTCTTCTTGTCACCAGTTGCTTCTGACTTTGCATTTTTCTTATGTAAACAATCATTTCTTCTCTCTTGTTTCACAAACCTAGTTCTACAGTACTTTGCAACATGACCATGGTTATGACATTTATAACATATTACATTTATATTCCTAGAGAATGCATATTGACTCCTTTTAGACATTCTTCTACAATAACTTACTTTATGCCCATAACCATTACATGAATAACAATAACTAGGAAATGAATAATTGTACCTCATTGATTGATCTTGCCAAGAAGGCGGAGATCCTATGAACCAGTTGAATCTACTTCTTCTTCCTTTGTTGATGTCCTTGAACTATCTACTATCATCAGTCCTAATTTTTAGTTTCTTCTTTTCTTTAGTCTTAGGGGCAGCAACGTGATAGCCTAGATCTATCTTCTTTCTTGGAGTTTTTTTTGACCTCAGAACTCTGTCCTTCTTCATAGCCCAAACCAGTAGTGTCCTTGTGATGTTTTTCTTGTTCAATATATCATATAAACATTCAATACCTTTTCTGCTGGAGTGTCTTGTGTAACTTCGAAGAATATTTTCCTAATTAATCTCTCAAAGATACTATCTCAGATTCATACTTTTCACAATCAAATTATTTGGCCTTTAGTTTCTTATTGACTTCTTCCTAGATATTTTCTTAACTTCAACAACTTGAACCTTCATATCTATTTTTTTTTTCCTGCATTTTGAAGGGCTGAAAGAGTTTTGGTCTTATATTATTTTCTCTTGTAGCCATAATTTAACCTTTTGTTCTCCATTCTAAGTTTCTTAACTTTCACTGCAGCATAGATGTCTACATTCCATATCAACCTCATATTTATTTTCATCAAACTTTGTTCAAAATCACTTACTAAGTGATCTCCTTCTTTTTCTACACTCTTCACTACAAAATAATCTTGTGTACTAGGTTTAAGTGGTGTTTATTGTTCAACATTTTGTTAGGTATTTCTTTTTTCTCTGTTTCTTTTACTTTTTTCCATAATGAGTACTCAACTACCAAGAACCCTTAAGTTGGTTAGACTTATGCAATGGTATGACTCTGATACCACTTGTTGGAGTACAATACCACTAAGAGGGGGGTGAATCAGTGGTATACCAATTTAAAATGACATTGAATTAATATTTCACAACATTGAACATATAAAATGCATGTTTCAGAACAATTCAACTATCATGTGTAGCATCATGCATGTTTAACTATCAAGCTTGATTGAACATAAAAAACATAAGTAGATCATAAAATCTAAAGACACCATAGAAACTCAAATGTTGAAATATACACAAAACTAAATGTTTGAACAAAAGACCCAGTAGGCCAAAAATAATGATGTGGACAATGATTTTGGCACCCTAATACTCTCTTGTACTTCTAGGGTTTTTCACCTAAAAGGAGAGGAAGTGGGGCCAAAATGCAAGTGTCTAAACTCAATATTAATGTAAATAGATGTAATGTAACTAATTATGATGTAATAATGCAATAAATTGAAAGAAATATGACTTATTGATGCTAAATCTAAGAAATGTGAAGTGTTGGAAAACACAGTGTTGTATGCAAACATGTGATGAATGACCTAAAAATGCACTAAAACTATACAAAAAGTTATGAAACATAATGTGTGCACCTGGAGGTTGAGAAAGGATGGAATGAAGGTCTAGAATCTTGAAAAAACTAATGCAAAATCTGACTGCAACACTTGTGCCAATCTGAGGGACTTAGTCCTAATTCTAGAAAAACTACTCAAAAATCCATTTCAGCCAAGTGGATATCGAAATCTGCAAAAACCTTTGAAAAATAGGTTTAGTTGGACTAATTCGACACTGTTGGTGACTTAGTCCACTTCTGAATTTCCGAAGATTCGAAAGTGGAAACGGAAGCCCTTGGTCTGCACTTCGGTTTTTGATAGGTGTTCACTTCTGAAACTATGGTTTTTGGGCCTAAACGTGACTTTTTGATGATATTTTGGCTTTACAAGCAAGGAGAGGTCTTCAACAGGTCTTCAACCTAGTCATGAATGATCTTCAAACCATCAAAGTGTCTAAATTTTCAAACATAATGAAAGAGAAAGAAATGGTGAATGTTAGGGCATGGGGGTTTGCCTTGGTCAAACCCCTTTTTAGGTAATTAAACCAAATGAAGAAAAAATGTAATGAAGCATGCAACAATGGATTTAATACCTTTCCATGATGTTTGTTCTTGAATTTCTGTAGTAAAACATGAAGAATCTACCCTTGAATGTCCTTGGAAGCTATCTTGATGAAGTTTGCAATGATAAAACCCTAGCTTGCTTGACTTGAGAACATGATGAATGATGGATGAATGATGATGACTTATGAAAATAGGTCAAATGAGAGGTAAAACCCTATATTTATACATAATTATGCCCTACTTCCTGAAAATACCTCATCATAGGTTGACCTTAGGTCTTAAGGAATAAAAAACCAAAAGAAATTTTATTTTATTTTGATTTTTGAGCCAAATGGGACTAAGTCACCACCACTGGTGACTTATTCCACTTTGGCAGTTTTAAGTGGATTTCAGGAGTTGTGATAATTTAAATAATGTTTATCGGGTTCTTCTTCAACAAGACACTTAAGTAAGGCCTGCAAGTGTATAAAGGGGCCATTTAAAGCATAAGAAAGGTGTAAATATTGATGACAATCCTAGAAGAGTGTGAAAGTTTGTTACAATACTTTACAACACTTTGAAATAGGCTTGATAAGGTTATTTAGGTGAATTATGATATTATGGTCTTAAAAAAGTATGAAGATGTGTTACAACACCTTACAACACCTTCACAAGACATCAATAAATGCATTTTATTCAATTTGCAAGGGCTCAAGACCTAATGTGGATGTGTAAAACACCTCACAACACCAAATCAAGGCCTCATTAAGTCCAATTTGTCATCAATTATTCCCATATCAAGCAAAGTATACACTTTTTGGTGACACAAATGAGAAAAATAACATAGTGATTTATGAGTGGAAAACCCTGATAGGCATAAAAAAACCACTCGAAAAGATCACCTCACTAGCTTAATAAAATCTCATTGATTACAGAGTCGCACTGGCTTTTCAGTGTGCATCATTGGAAAAGCCTCACTAGCTACACAATATGCCTCACTGGCAAAGTAACCTCACTGTTTACAAGTACAACTGCCTCATTGGAAAAATAAAATTTCTCATCACAATGATTCTATAAATAACAAGACAAAGTATAATCTTTGTTTCTCTATAAAACATTTCTTGTTTGTCTCATTTACATTAGAGACTTCAAGAATTTGTATATCTGTGAATACAACCTACACTTAAAATTCATTTACAACTTTCAAAATAAATTTATCATCACTGCTTTTAGCATGAAAGTAATAGTAACTCTAAGCAGAGTATCAATCTCACATATGCATCAAACCAAGCATAGTGACCATGTCACTATTTTCTATATGCAATAGAATAACATATTATTTTCATGAAAAATATCTGTATGTAACTGCATTTTTCAAATTGCCTATATACAGCTTCATAAATTCCAAACAACATGTGGCATAACTCTCTTATTCTTTTCAACCGACTACTTGACATAGAATTAATATGCAATAATGCCCTTTTAATCTTCAATGCATTAAACACAATGAAATATACATTCAAAGTTGACATGCTGAAAAATAGGCTATCCAATCTACAAAAACATGTCTCAAGTAAAAACCCTCTAAACAAACTTAATACCTGAACAACAACAATGTATTATTGTAATAACATGCCCTAACAACAGGGTAGTCTATACAATAAACCCACATATGCACTAAACTAAAAACACCCTTGTTGATACATTGTGCGTATGAAGAGCAAGGGAAAAACATAATGAATAAAAATTGAAATAAACCCGACAACCATAGACATTTAGACATCACAGAAAAACTTTGTGAACTATAAGTCGACCAAGATCACAAAGGATCAAAAAACCTGAAGACAACCAAACTCTATAACTTTATACATCCAAAAACACTTGTAAATATAGCACGACCTTAACCTTTGACCTTGAACCAGAAAACCATTTTAAGATTATGCAAAATTATGCAAAGACCAAACTAGGATTTAACCAGAAAAGAGTTACCACTTTGAATGCATTTTAAACCAGCGAATGAAGATTGATAGCACCTTGTTGAAGCTGAAAACAAACTACCTAGAAACCATTTCTCTTCACTTCCAACCACCAAACCATCAATCTTCCAAGCCCTAGCACAACTGCCTTCAAGTTTTGATAATGATAAATTTTAGGGTAGAAACGATGTCAAGTCAATTCATTATTTATTTTATCACTTTGCATATCAAAAACATAAATATCATTGTGTTGACCTTTGTCATCATGTGTTGTTTATTTTGCAAGTGAAACAAAACATTATAATTCTTGTGTTGACCTATAATACCAAGGCACCATGTGCTAGTGGGAAGTCTACGACTTTGATGATTATTGTTGCTTTAGTAAAATTATAATGATAACCAAATATCAACCAACATCATAATACCTTATGCCTTTCAAATATGCATCAAGGTGAAAGTCCATATTGACATCAATTTCAAACTTATCCATTGTCAAAGGGGTTAACAAGATAAATAAGGAAAAATATAGAGAGGTTGAGTGAAAAATACAAAGAAACAAAGAGATATAGAGAGGGAAGGAGGGAGAGAGACTCGGGAAAGGTAAAGAGATGGTTCTAGAGATTATGGAAGAGATAAAGTGAGATAGAGAGGGAAGTAGAGAAAGGGAGAGAGAGAGAGAGAGAGAGAGAGAGAGAGAGAGAGAGAGAGAGAGAGAGAGGGATGGAGGGACAAAGGGAGAAATATATAGAGATAGGTAGATAGGGGAGAGAGATAAAAAATGGTAGGTCTAGAACTTGAGAGATGAAGCTAGATAGAGAAATAGAGTATATATAAAGAGATGTATGTCTAGAGCTTGAGGGAGAGAGAGTAAAGAGACAACTGTAGAGAGGGAAGGAGAGAGAGGGAGGGAGGGATGGAGAGAGGGATATGTAGAGAGAATAGGGATAGAGAGGGAGATGTAGGAAGGATGGAGAGATATGAATGGAGAGAGATGGTGAAAGGGAGATAGAGGTAAAGGGAGAGGGAGAGGTAGGGAGAGATCTAGATCTTGAGGGAGAAGGAGAGGGTGAGATAGAGAGAGGTAGGTGAAGGGAGTTATGGAAATATAAATAATTTTTTCTTTAGATAAATGTGAGTATACTATAATGTGCATATATTTGTGTGAAGAGAAAGAGAGAGAAGGAAAGAAAAATCAAATTCTCTTTGTAGGAACATGAACACATTATAATGTGCTTGTATTATTATCTTCTTTATGAATTTTCAACCCTTAGGGCTGGATTTTTGTTGGGCATGCAACCCAAAGGGTTGGACTATGTTTTTAATTCCAACAAATATGGTATTAATATTTTCTCATAAGTGATACAATCTTGAGTATACTCTCCATTACGTTTGTACATCTTTCAATTTCAAGTTAAAAAAATACCACAAGAATGTTGAGCTCTCTTATCTTTTAACCATGTAAGTTTTCTTATATTTTCAAATATGTTAAGGTTTTGATCTTTAAGTTCTTTTGCTAGTGTCTCTATTTTTTGTCAAAAACCTACATATGGTATTTTTGGTTTCATTTTCTCCTTTTCATCAAAATTTGAAACAAATTACATTTTTACAAACTAGACCCATATTCATTTTTATTTTTTTTATTAGTTTCCAAAAAAATTAGGGGGCACACACTCAATTTTTTGTTTTTTCAGAATGTTTCCACTTTGAAAATTAGTACAAAATTGTATATTCATTTAAAAATTATCTTGAGAATCGAGCATAAACTACATAGTGTTAGCTAAGTTTTCACTGAATCAATTTTTTAAATACTAAAAATACATTAAAATTTTAGGTGGGCCTCACTAGATGCTCTATTATATTTTTTGATAAAAACATGAGCAAGTTGTGTGGCCCCCTATTTGAATCCCTTAATATACACCATTTTCAAAAGAAGAAAAAAAAGTATTTTAGAAAATAGATTCAAAGAATTATGACTCTTGTTCTTGTTGCGTCTACAAAATTTGAATGTAAATATCTTGAATTCTCATGATCCAAGATCAATTTTTATTGATTTTGGAAAAAAAAAAATGGCCACTTAAGACCCCCTTTTGGTCCCCCAATTCCATGTAATTACCCTTCAAAATAATAACATCCATAAATATTATTAACTTAAAATAACCATTAGGGTTATTATAGATACAAAAATCACAAGTCATGCTCTTGGAGGAATCAATTAACTTCAAAGATAGGGAAATTTTGTTGAGAAGCTAGACCAATTGCCTCATCAATAAAATGTGAGTAATTTAAAGCTAATTCCTAAGAGTGGATAATCTCTTTTTCACTTTAGGCTTAGCCAGACTTGATAGGGTGTTCCTAAAGGAATCCTTAATAGGATTGATTACAACTAGAGATAAACAAATAATTTTTATAGTAGAATGCAATACATGCTTTAACCCTGAAGGTTTTAACAAGACCAAAGACTAACTTACTACACATAGTTCAACCTCTATTAATTTGACAAATATTTTATTGAGAAATTGCAATATGTAGGTATATAAAGCACTATTCATGAAGATAATAAATTTTAAAGCTCATAAATATGCTTCCCTAGATGGATCTCTAAATTATGAGGTGCATAAAAACTACTAATGCTACTCCTCCACTAAAAATAAAAGATGATTTTTATTTTAAGTGTATGGTGGATCACAAATTTCTTGGACCAGTGCCTTATTCATTGGTTTATAGAGTCACAATTTAGCAAGATAAATAACACAACAAAATAACAACAATTGTTTCATATCAAACAATTGATGTACTTACTGATCCCTCTCTAAACTCTAAAAAATTATATAAAATAAAGAAGAGACCATTACGAACATTGCTTTTAATGACTTAAAATGCTACAACAATTATCAAATCCTTATTACAGTCATATCCAAAAATATGGCAAGAGGAAACCCTATGCTAGAATTCTACCATCCACCTGAGGGGTAGGTGCATGAATTGTAGTTCTCACCATCTTTTTGTGATGGTGGCATATCAATTCATGTTTGTCATTTTTGTATCCCTATAGCTCTAATCTAAGGTGTATTGCTTGATATAGGATAAGATTTATGTTTTGTGCAATTTCCTATATGTTTTAATCTTATATTTTAATGCTCACACCTATGATGAATGTATTTGTTGTGTTTGACATTTTTTAGCATGCAGTGGAGCAATACATGAGGTTAGCTATGAGGTCATTAAGCAGGTGACATTTTGTACACAACCTATGTCTCCATATTGTTAGATGTCTAACATTATTCATAATTGATTTGTATTACATACAAAATGTGATCCAAGCAATACATTTCATTATATCTTTATTTGTTAGATTATATTCTCTCTTTAGCATTACAATAATACATAATCACTCTATGGATGAGCCAAGTGAAGAAGATCATTTGTGTGCAAATAATGTGTTGGTTTGTTCTAGTAGACTATTGCATTCTACACACAAACTAAAACTATTAAACATTGTATATATTGCCCATGGATACACCCTCACTCAAATGTATCTTTGGATTTTGGCATGAAATGGTTGATGGAAAGTGAATCTCTATTTTTTTAAACAAATTATCACATCCTTGAGCAAATGACACTATACCCCAACCATAACTCTCCATAAACATTGTGTTATCTTTAAATTTTTGGAATAAAATAACTAATTATCCTTTTAGGTAAATATTTAATAATATAATTAAATATTAAAAATATAATATTTAACACAAATAATACTAAACTATTAAATATAGGATATATTTACAATAATTAATATAATTATTATATATTTAGATCCATAGTTAACCTTCATTTTTGTGCTGCTTCTCAAATTAAGCTGATAGAGCCATATGAGCAAGTTCCTTTGCACAAGTGCAGGCAGACGTTTATGTCCGATGGAAGTAAAAGATGCTTCTATGGCGACCGTGGTAACGGGCCAGGAAGATTTCTGTTGACGGAGCCTTTGATGGACTTCGAGCCGTACATATACGTCTATTCTGCTGTAGCCTGTGTGTAGAAATAATGTCACGACAGAAAACTTTTTAATTCATCCGATGGTCGATATTAACTTGCTCCATTTGATACAGAGAACGCGTACGAAAAATCTTTGATTTCATTTCACATCAGTACTAATTTGGAAGAGTTCTCTACAAGAAATGAATGAAGGTGCTCGTTGTGACTCCCGACACATTCTGTCAGCTCGAAACCAGGACCAAGACCAATTTGACGCATTGTTGGATACTACAGTGTCATTTCAAGGACTATCAAATTGGCGGGCACTATATTTTCAGTATCATTATACTCTTCAGCTTTCACTCAGATTATTGTATCAAGTTTGTGTAGATGGGACAACTCGAATAAATGCACCTGTGAAGCTCTGTCCATTGGCCATCTTTTATGACAGTTTACATATAAATGCACCTGAAGCTCTCTGAAAAGAATTTGTACTTCACAAGAATTTGAGCTCCTTTACTGAACATGGATGGGAATTCGAGCTGCTTTACTGGTTTGCCATGTTATTCGAGTTGTCCCATCTAGAAAAACTTGGTACGACAATCTGAGTGAAAGCTGAAGAGTCATAATGATACTGAAAATATAGTGCCCGCCAGTCTTTGCAATGACACTGTAGTATCCAACAATGCGTCAAATTGGTCTTGGTCCTGGTTTCGAGCTGACAGAATGTGTCGGGAGTCACAATGACCACCTTCATTCATTTCTTGTAGAGAGCTCTTCCAACTTGGTACTGATGTGAAATGAACACATAAATGCACCTGTGAAGCTCTGTCCATTGGCCATCTTTTGTGACCGTTTACATATAAATGCACCTGAAGCTCTGGCTCTGTCCATCTTTTGTGACTGTTTACATATAAATGCACCCGAAGCTCTGGCTCTGTCCATCTTTTGTGACTTTACATATAAATGCACCTGAAGCTCTCTGAAAAGAATTTGTACCTTACACGAATTTGAGCTCCTTTTCTGAACATGGATGAAAATTCAAGTGGTCCCATCGACATAAACTTGTACAATAATCTTTGAGTGAAACCTGAAGAGTCATAATGGTACTGAAAATTTAGTGTCCGCCAATTTGATCATCCTTGCAATGACACTGTGGGTGGTATCCAACAATGTGTCAAACCTGTGGGAGATAGATTAAGGTGTATTAGGGGAGAGGACCCACTAGTTGTGTACCTTAACTTCGTGCTTCTCAAAATCCTAGGTGGAAATTTCAAATCACTCCATTTTTTTTACAGCAGCTTACATGGCAAGTCCCCTGTTTATAACTTTTGTTTTGGGGCCACATCATCAAATATAATGCCACATCAGCATACTTTTTGTCAAGATGTAGTTGACCAATACTTGTGCATTCACATCATGCGTAGTTGAGCGCTGGTGTCGCATCACGTGATTGGTTGTTTTTTAGATCAACAAAATACTTTTTGTTTAATTATGGGTAGTCATGTCACAACTATTGGTCCAATATTAAAAAAATATTGGGCATTATATAAACAACTCCTATCACAACTATTGAAACATGCTCACCTACTCGGTCCTCTCCCCTATGGTCCAACTAGCTAGCTCTTTGTTTTGTCATAATATTGAAAGTTATAGGCATATCTTTTGGGACTGTTTACATGTTAAGAAATAATAGTTTTTTATTTTTAAATATTTTCTAGCAATTTTTAATTATGTTTTGAATTGGAAAGAAGCTATTCTTGGTCTTGGTATGCAAAACGACGTGATTGTGGGTTCTATTCAGTGAGTTATTTTAGGAAATATATGGAATAACAAATGTGTTGCTATGTTTTTTAATGACTATTATCTTGTAACATGTATCGTAAGGCTTTACTCTAATATATTTCTTTAGGTGGTTTGTTTTTTCTCCCAGCTCCATATTTTGTGCAAGAAGAATGAGTTGATCGAGTATTGTCTACAACAGCTTAAAGATCAAGATATGCAGTTTCAGTTTGATAGTAAACTCAGCCTTGGTAAATATGCTGTACAACTTATGCAAGAGTCCTTTTTGTAGCCTTATGGCTTGGATATTGGACCTTTTTGTTGTATCATTATTCTTTCAGCTACTTTTGTAGCTACATTCTTGTAATTTTAATTGCTTTGTTCAATATAAAAAAAGTGCATTTATAGATATTGGGAGAATGATGATAGGTGAGGGAGAGCGCCCGATGGTGGTGAGGGCTATGTTGTGAGAGGGGTCCATGGTTGTCTAATTTTTTTCACGCTTGAGAGAGTCCACTTGACAACCCAAAAAAATTCAACTAGGAAAAAATTTACACATTTTTAAAGTTTTTTTGACCGCTTTCCAAAATTCACATTTTATGTGTTCAAAAGTGGCCTTGTTTGATGGTGAACATGTGGTACGTGATTGCTTGTTTCCTACCACACTAGTCCTTGCAAACTTAACTCACATTTACTGCTCATTTACTACCCCATTCCCCTTCACTATCGACCTTTTCCCATTCACTTTAGTATGTGTTTAATATGTTAGGGTTTGTTTTTGCTTCTCTGTTATGTCATTCATGCTTAGTGTCTACACATTATGGTGGCCATTGAAGAACCAGTGGTGGTGCACTTCGCAACTGATGGTGGTGAGGCTAGGGGTGACTCGTGGTGATGGATTTTTGTAGTTATGTGTTTATCAACACTTCCATTGCCAAAAGGAAACATAATTAAATTCTATCATCATAGGTGAGGTTGTCTTCCAACCTTGCAAGGGCGATATCTATCCATTGCATGATTTTTTAAAAATTTGGTTGCATATTTTTCTGTAACTATCTTGTGACCGACTGTGTGTATATACAGATATATATACACATAATCATCCAAAAGAAATGTGCATAAATATATTGATAGTAATTGAGGTTTTGATATGCCCGACTCAATGGTTTCTTGCAGCTATATTATGGCTAATTGTTTATACACACACACATGTATGTATGTATATTTATACATATATACACAACCAACCAAGAAATATAGGTTTGCTACTGCAATATCATTAAACACTCAATACATATTTGGCATTCCATTTGTCTACCTCTATAATTTTGATAAATATATTGACAGTATCTGAGGTTATGATAAGCTCAACTGTTAAGGGTTTCTTGTAGCACATTATGGTCGATTGTTTGTGTGTATATATATATGTGTGTGTGTGTCTATACACACGATCAATCAAATAATATATAATTGAACCAAAGAATTTTGATGTATGGGCCTGACTTGCACTTGGGTGATCCCACAATAGTGGTTTACAATTTTTGGCCAAATTGGATACTGATTTTTTTTTAACTAAATCTTCACATTCGGGCACCTATAGCAGTTAAACCATGAGAAATTTGAAGATGATGCAAACTAGAGTCTCATCACATTTTGTCTGTAGATTCTAAAAATATTTTTTTCAAAATTTTTGGAATTAGATTGCACTATTTTTTCCATCTCCCAAGAAAACTGGTTTTTTTCAAAAAAACAACATTTTTAAAAAGTGATGCACACCGTATAACGCATAACTTTTTTTCCTTGAAGGATAAAATTATAATTTTTTCAAATTTAAATTTGTAACTCTGATAGCTAGCACTTCCACTTGGTTAGATAGTTTCTTATTGAATATTTTTTCTTTAATCGAGTTTGAAAGTCAAACCAATTACATTTCAGACATAACGCGATCGTATAACACATAACTTTTACTGTATGTATCGATTTTTTTTTTTTGGATCAAGGTCTCCAATATCTAGTGCACTCATATTTTTCAATTTTTTTTGTTGATAATCTTCTATTTTTCCACATGTGTAGAATAGAGAGTTTTGTTTTTAGTGAAAAGCCTATATTTAATAAAACTTGAAAAAAAAAGATAATAAAATCAAAACATATTAAAATTATATTCGTTGGATAACTTGTTTTGAGGGAAACCAGATACCAATTGGGTTTCTGAAATCTCCTCCATTTTCATTCTCAAATCGAGCTTCGAAGTGCAAAATTCTAAGCAATTTTGGTCCCTGAGAGGGTGGAGGTGAAATAAGGGGATTCGGTCGAACAACTATTCGGTCGAGTAAAATTCAAATGTTTGGTTGAATGGGAGTTTGACCGAACAAATTTTACATATAATAAAAAAATAGATTTAAAGGGGGTTCAGTTGAACATGATAAAGATGTTCGGTTGAACCCCCTTTATTAAATATATATTTCTTTCTTTTGCCCATTGTATTTTATAATATTTAATATTAATATAAATGTAAATTATATTTTTTAAAATTATAACATATAATATACTTAAGGTTAGGGGGTAGAGGAGAGAGGGGGGGAGTGGGAGAGAGATAAAGGGTAGGGTTTAATGGTTAAGGGTAGAGGGGAGAGAGGGAGAGGGGGTAGGAGGGAGAGGCTTGAGAGAGAAAGAGGGGGGAGAGAGATAAAGGGTAGGGCTTAAGGGCTAAGGGAGAGGGAGAGAGGAGAGACTTGAGAGAGGGGGAGTGAGAGATAAAGGGTGTCAAGGCAGAGGAGGAGAGGGAGAGAGGGTAGGAGGAGAGACTTGAGAGAGAGGGGGGGAGAGAGAGATAAAGGCAGGGTTTAAGGGTTAGGTAGAGGGAGAGAGGGAGAGGGGGCAGGAGGGATAGGACTTGAGAGAGAGAGGGGGGAGTGGGAGAAGCAAAGGTAGGGGGTAACAAGGGCTTAGGGTTTAAGGGTTAAGGTAGAGGAGAGAGGGAGAGTGGAGTATGGAGATACTTGAGAGAGAGAGGGGGAGTGGAGAGAGATAAAGGGAATGGCTTTATGGGTTAATGTAGAGGGGAGAGGGAGAGGGGTAGGAGGATAGACTTGAGAGAGGGAGGGGTGGGAGAGAGATAAAGGGTAGGGTGTACAAGGGTTAAGGGTAGAGGGGAGAGAGGGAGAGGGGGTAGGAGGGAGAGACTTGAGAGAGAGGGGGGAGTGGGAGAGAGATAAAGGGTAGGGGGTTAAGGGTTAAGGGTAGAGGGGAGAGGGGGGTAGGAGGGATAGACTGAGAGAGAGGGGGAGTGAGAGAGATAAAGGTAGGGTTTAAGGGTTAAGGGGTAGAGGGAGAGAGGGAGAGGCAGTAGGAGGAAGAGACTGAGAGAGAGGGGGGGAGGGAGAGAGAGACAAGGGTAGAGGGTGTACAAGGGTTTAGGGTTTAAGAGTTAAGGGTAGAGGGGAGAGAGGGAGAGGGGGTAGGAGGGAGAGACTTGAGAGAAAGAGGGGGGAATGGGAGAGAGATAAAGGGTGGGGGTACATGGGTTTAGGGTTTAAGGGTTAAGGGTAGAGGAGATAGGGAGAGTGGGTAGGAGGGGGATACTTAAGAGAGAGGGAGGGGGAGTGAGAGAAAGATAGAGGGAAGGGGGTATAAGGGTTTAGGGTTATAGAGTTAAGGGTTTAAGGGTTATAGGGTTTATTTTTTTATTCGCATTGATTTATGTTATATATGTGTGTACAATAATTTTATAATTAAGTAATGCGTAATTTTAAAATTTACATAATTTCCCATGGAACAATTTGATGGAACAAATTATATAAGTTGTATATAAGATTCTTGAACTTAAGAATTCCATGAAACAAATATAAGTTGTAAATAATTGTAATTTAGGTAAAATGATTTAAAAAAAACTTCACTAGGTTTCAAATAAGGATTGAAAGCATATATATGGGTTTACATGCAACCAAAAAAAGTGAGAGATGAAGCTATCAAATATTCTTGAACTTAAGAATTTTTCGTGGAACAAATATGTACATATAATTGTAATTTACACAAAATGATTTACAACTATGTACAAGTTACTATAAGTTCTCATTTGAACATGTATAGGGTTACAAGTGAACTTGAAAACCATGGATATAATCTAAGTCAAAGATTATGGTTCATCCAACTCTTCAATAACATGTAGATTTTTTTGATGATCATTACTATCTAGTATCCATTTTCTTTGGCCATGTGCATGTGGAACTGCATGAAGATGTAGGGCGGTAGCAATTATTAAGTGACTATATTGATATACCTTGTTATCAAGTTGATAGTCAACAAAATGAATCCCATGCTGAACAAATTTGACTTGTTTTATATATGTCCCTTGCACTACAACAAAACCTGCATGGTAAACATGAGCCTAAGGTAAGACATATGAAGGTGTGCAACATTTTCGTGCTCAAGGTTTGTACAATATATATTTGATGTTTATAATGTAATGTGCACATGTGAATACAATGTATATAACATTTTAAATTCAAACTCACTTGTGGGAAATGACATTCCATCACTTGTTTTAGGTTGTGTTAGCTTATTCCTCTCTTCTATGCAATGTAATAAATAATAGCTAACACCTTCAATGTTTCCAAGCTCTGCTATGACCGCAAAAACATCTCGTGTAGACCAAATTTACACAAAAAAATTCTTAAAAAATTAGAAATGTCTCTAAAGATCATTAACTAGATATATACAATATTTAAATTATTGAAAACTTAAACATGTACCTTTTCTAACCAATCCTGAAATATGGTCATAATCAATTGAAATCAAAGGAATGTCTTCAAATCTTTCTTCCTCATTTTCATCATATGTTTCTAAAACAACTAGTGGCATTGTATCCCATTTACCAACATATCCAAGTTCTTGATTGTTGCATGCATAATTAGAGTTTCCCTCAATGCACACAGTGCAAAAACAAGAGTAATCCCTTATGTCTAATGTCCATCCATGATGACTATTTGAACTCCTAACATAATGCAAAAATATTGTTTTTTCTACCCTCTTGCATCCATGCATTGATCTTCTATTCACACCTAGATACATGTACAACAAAAAACTTATGTGAACAAATATATATATATATATATAAATTTAAAATTTAAATAAATTAATTTTTTTTATTTAATGTAATTTATATATACTTGATATCTCCCAAAACACTCTATGTGGAATGTGTCAGTTTGTTCTTGAAGATGTGCCGATCACATTTGATGCAAAGTGTTTCTTTCACCATTCAACAACATCATGTGCATTGTTTAGACGATCTTTTGGATAACTCATTTGATGCTTTCTTAAAGCTTGTTTGATGCAAGCTCCTGCTCCATCATGCTCACCCTTTCCATGGCCACTCTAAAAAAAACTCCAAACATGTGGTATTTTGTAGATTTTATGATATCTACAAAGTGCATAGAATGGCCATGAAGATTTGAATTGTGCCGCACATCCATCTGACCATATAAAATGATTTTTAAATTTTACACCCCTAATTCTCAAATTCTCAAAAAATATTGTAAAGCAATGTTGGACAAAAAGTGTGTCATGCTCTTTATCATCACTAATATAAAAGTGATATTCTTTCTTAATGGCTCATTCTTCATATGTACTCTCAACACCATCCAATTCTAATTGTGCATGTCGATAACACACATGAACCATAATAGTGATATGCTTTGAAAAGTAATACTTTGATTGAATCTCCTTTTGATGTACAAAGGAGTAATTTTCTACAAAGTCAACTACTGATAGAACTATTCCATGTGGGAAAGTATCTATCAATGTTTGGAATTGTTGTGCTTGCCACTTAGCAAAAAAAGGAATGTTGTATGTATGGTCGTATCAATTTTTGAAAATCTTCCATAAATTTTCCAATGGGAATCTCCTCTTCTACATAGTTTAACCTTGTGGATTCTTTCCCAAAATTTGTTTGTAACTTTAAATACTTTTACTTGTGTGAGTAAAATATGTGAATAAGTAATAAACCACACAATCAATGAAACATTACATTAAAGAGAATCCAAATAACAATCTAATCAAATTGAAACAAATAAACTCTCTAAAAACATTACTTACCTCTTGCAATTTATTGTCTTTGTTAGGTTAGTATCCTCAATTCTTGAAGGAAATTTAGCCAAATTTCCACGTCTCACAAATTCCTTTTATGCAATTTATTTGAGGTCCATTTTCATGATCACATAATATATAATTTATGAACAAACTTGTCTATTTAGGAGGTGCATTTTGAAACCCACATCTTTCTTCCCTCATCTTTTGAAACACATGATAGTAGAGATCAAATTCAATATGATAACGACAACAAAAAGTATTAAAAAACTTGTTTATCTTCACATAATATGGCTTTAACCTTTGAAACATTGTTTTCCCAATCTTTATATGAGGATATGCATTACAGAAGTTCATAGACATCTCAAATTATGTTATGTCTAGCCAATGTTTGATATGATTTTCATAAATACTAGGTCCAATCCCGTGTCTCATAACATCTCTAGTATTTGATGATGGACGAGTCTGATCATGCCAAAAACCTGAGACCAGGTTCCTAACAACATCTTCAATCCTATCCGAACGGGGAGCTCTACACATAATTTCCCAATTTTCTTCTAAACTCTCATCCAAAAACTCTCTTTTTCTCATATTTTATTAATGTGGTTCTACTATAACCAATTTCAGTTGAAAGTGCATACATTTTTCTTTTTCTTTCTATAACTTGATGTACAATAGATGTCAACATCACCCTTCATGTAGTGGCCTTATCCACTGATTGAGATCCTTTCCCAATGGAATCTAAACCCTTTTTAACATTTTGAACAATATCTTTTTGTAATCCCATGTGTTTCTTCTTATTTGATGCCGAATGTACACCCAACAATTGTAAAGACTCTTTGAGTGCATCATGAAGAAGTAAATGTGATAACAATTGGGTTTTTTCAAGTGTATCAAGATGATTAAAACGATGATTGATTATTGCATTTACAGATTTATTCATTGACCTCTTTCTCTTATGATAAGGCTGGTTGGCATAACATTTCAATTTCTCCATATCCATTTCAAGTAAATGATCTAAATTTCTATGAGAAATTTGTTTCCTCACCTTTTCAGCTAGTTTTATATGCTCATCCATACCAGTAGGAGGAAGTGATCCTGACCCCTCTCCAACATGCATTGTTTGAACTTGTGCCTCCTCCCTATCTTCAAGGACCATGTGTTCTTGAGTGGATTCATTTGATCTAATGTCTAGATTTTCCTCGACTTGAGCATGAGAACTTCTTGCTTGTTGAGCCCTTCCTACATGTCACAAATATTTTGCAAACAAAAGTGAAAGATGATGTTATATAAGTGAAGTTTATGTATGCAATCAAACAAAGTGATAAGACATGATGCTATAAGTGAGAGAAGTTTCTACTAGTTTTATATATGCTTATCCATACCAATAGAAGGAAGTGATCTTGAGCCCTCTCCAACAAGCATTGTTTGAACTTGGATCTCCTCCCTAACCTCAAGGTCCATGTGTTCTTCAATAGATTCATTTGATCCAATATCTAGATTTGGCTCGACTCCAGCATGAGAAATTCTCGATTGTTGTTTAAATTTACATGCAAGCAAAGAAAGTGAGATACTATGAGTTATCTAAGTGGAGTTGAAAAAAATAAAATCAAAGATTCTTGAACTTAAGAATTCTATGGAACAAAAGCAATTGGAAATAGATGATAAAGAATTTAGAGAATGTCTATGCAAGATGATTATTGGAAATATATTTATAAGAAAAAAAATTGAGGTGTTAATAAAAGTCCTAAACACACACTTGAGGGAGAGAGAGAGAAGAAACAAGCATGTACCTTTTTTCTTTCTATGATAATTTTCCAAGTTTTGTTCCTGCTTCTTTTGTTCTTCTTCTTTTGACAATTTTCATTGAGACACATTTTTTCTTTTTCTTTGTTGTCCATTTTCTTCTTCAACTTAAAGGTGACTCAAAACAAGTCCTCTACCAACTTAGTTAAATTCTCCTCCAAATTTTACCTTGATTGATAAAAATGAAAAGTTGTCTCTCCAATATTTGCCTCCTTGATAAATGTGCAAAAAACTCTTCTCCAAAATCTGCGCTCCAAGTGATATAAATGAGAATCAATCTTGCAATTTGATATCTAGAATAATGAAAAATAAGCTTCTATTTATATGCATATGGGATGGGAAAAAAAAATTCTAGTATACATGGAATAACTAGATCCTAGTTTAAATGAATCAAGTAGTAAAAAAACAAGTTATTTCATTGTGGAGTTTGTTGTTATTTAATGCATAGGTATGCACAACATATCTAGTAATTTTATAATTTTGTTAAAGTGTCAAAAATGTATAATAGAGGTATAATTTGAATTGAATTTTCTTAATTATATTTGAATTGAATTTCAAGTTACTTGTCAAAATTGTATAATAGAGGTATAATTTGAATTGAATTTCAAGTTACTTGTCAAAAAGATTATATTTTGTTCTCAACTCAATGGTTCATATTGCTTAAGTCATTTTTTTAAACATATTTATTTTGATCAACATGAATGAACTTAATTATAAAGTGGCATTGATTTCCTAAAATTCTACTAGATATCAAATGTATATCATTTGAATATAAGGAAATGTAAGTTATAAGAGATCATCAAATAAACAAACATGTATGTATATATTGAATATTTAAAGCAAATGCATACATATATCATGTGTAAACATGTAACCATAAGAAAACACATGTACATACATGTAAAGAGGTTCAATGTATAAACATAATACATGTTATAAGCAAAGAGGAAAATGTATGTATATATCATATAAGAAAATGTATGTACATATCATATAAGCAAATTAATGTAAATTAGAGATCATTAAATGTCAAATACTAAAGATTAACAAATAAAAAAAAGTATGTATATATCATATAAGTAAATGTAAGAGATCATCAAATATCGAATACTAAAGATCATCATATAAACAAATACATGTAGTAAAGATCATCAATCTAGTGTGCAGGGCCTAATATGAATGTCGACTCCTAGTCGAACGGCCATCTGAATGAGAACGGTCCTGCTCTGATAGATGTGTTGAGCCTTGCAAATAAAATTGTGTATAGAATGTGTTAAATACATATAATTTATATTAAATAAATTTTATGAAAGTTATTTTTAAATGAACTTGTATTTTTAAATATCTATCTAGATCTATGCATACATAAATATTGCATGTAGATATATACATGTGTATATATAAAAATTTAAAATTCACATGTCCACTAGTAGTAGATTCTTCCACATCTGAGCCATGTTGATCATGTACATGATCTGGACCAAGGCTAGGAGTGACATGAGGTATGTCCACCTATAACAATATATATACATATATATCAACTTACATGAATATCTAGTTAAAACAAAAATTTAAAAATAATTAAAAAAGAATGGAAACATGCACATGCACACATACATGCACATCATCTGATATCGGATGACCTAAGTCCTTTGAAATGGTTGCCTCCACCATATCCACCAAACATTCAAGCGATGAATCAACATCTGCATCCATCCAATCTATCCCATGTCGTGCCAGAAATGATGAATGTAGAGGACTATGAAGGTGAGATGGCATTGACGATGATGAACTAGAACCAATCAACATATTAGTAAAACCCATAATCTGTGCAACTGCCGAATGAACTATAGATGGATCTTGATGCACACTAGTGCTCAGTTGAGAGTGATGGGATCCTAGAGCTGAATGATATCAATGTGCCAAATGATCTTTGACATGCTCTATATTGATCCCATTATCTGATGCAATGTGGGCATATACCTCCAACAGGTCCTCAACCAAACAATGTATAGTCCTACATGCCATATCTCCTATAAGTGCATCAAGTTGTGTAGAAGTAGGGATTCTGACCGTTATAAAAGGATCCATGGTGGTACACTATGCTAAAAATGGCATGGATCAAGAACATCTAGACATCAAATACTAACCTACACGATCATCAAATATCCTAGTGGTGGTAGCCGCAATGTCACTTATAGTGTTAATTGCTTCCTTTAGGGAAGCAAAGACAACCTCATCTGTTATGGGGGCTAGAGCTGGGGTGAGAGTAGGAGAACTCTCGCCAACCAATGCCCTAAACACTGGGGCTAGTCTATCTGCTCGACGATATGTGGGCCTATCGACAATCCTGCCATGCCCCTGACCAAAATATGGTGGAATGTCCAGGTAGTTAACTTTGAGGTCCAAATGGACCTCAACATACAACTGCTGAACAAAATATAATGAATCTAGTCATTGTTTGGGTATTGACCATGTGCTTTGAGAAATTGTGGGTAGATCAATTCAGCCATAGCACGATCGACACATCTAGTGACATGGTATCCCCTAACCTTAGGTACATTTTGATAAAATGGAAAACAAGTGATTTTTATCATTTCTTTGGTCACACTATCCTTTATTTGTTTAAGGAGAACATCACCATGTACTTCTTAGCGCATGCGGGAAAGAATAACAACTACTCTATCTGGGGAATATGGACTAGTCCTCTCAAGTTCATCTCTTATTTTTTCTAAACTATGTAATATTGACATATATGGTTTAGAATATATCCCTAGTTTTTCACCCCGTGCTAATGAGTCTCAATTTTTTAATCTCATTAGTGGTATTTGCAAACAAAGAATTTGGCCCAGGTGGAACATGATCTGCATTTTCCATGTTATATGTATATACAATACACCTAAAAGAACAATGAGACCTTGGTAAATAATATATCAGGATAAAGGGAATACAAATCTAAAACAATTGTAATAATTCATCTATCGATCAATACTATTTTCATACCATTAACAAAAATACATTCAACATCTATCATAGTTTTTAATAATTTCAAAACATTCAAATTACTAGATTGCACACAAAACATAATCTAAAATAGTTCTAAAATTTAAATTTAAAACATAAACTAAAATAGTTCTAAAATTTAATGGAAGATATGTCTAAAATTAAGAATTCACACTAGAATATCAATATTCCATAAGAATCTCATAAAGAGGATGAATTTAATGGAAGATAATATAAAATCCTCCATATGAGGTTGAATTTTATCATTACATTATGAGTGAATCATCTCAATTATATAGCCAACAACATCAAAAAATTATAGATTGGAAAGCAAAATAATCACACATTTATCATATTTTTATATTTATAAAGTTTAGATACCATCAAACTATTCAAACTTATAGATTGCATAAAGCTATAAATTGAATCGTTAAAACTAATTTATTAAGAATCAAATCTAATAAATTTTGACTTCATATTGCATGTACTTGTTATAAATATCTCACTAATCCAACCATACATTTTATATATGTTAAAAAATATATAATTTAACAATTTATACAACTTCTAATTATGATAATAAATCAAGAATCAAACATGACCCAAATGTAGGATAAAGACAATAATCTTAATCTATACCATTAATTTGAGTTTGGTTTAATAGAAATTGAAAAAATTATAACCATGAAAAAACAATGAATAAACTAAGGACCATTTTAACAATGGTGAATTAGTGCCTAAAGATTGGCCTAAAAAATTATAATATTCAACATTCTCATCACAAATGATATATGAAAACTAAGGATCATTTGGTTATATATTTTCATAGATTTAAAATTTGAATATTTATTACTATAACATGTTCATTACAATTAGATTTTTAAATAATATTTTCATAATTTATTATGTCTTTGAAATTTATTTTGTGGATTTTAATGTTGTTTTTTAAATTTAAGTTAGTGTAAGTAGAATCTAATGATCTAGACCTTAAAAAGATTCAAGTAATTTATGTTTTCCTTAAAATTATGATTATTGCTCGATTAAATAGATTATTGATTGCATTTAGATTTCAAAATTGGAAATACTTTAAAATTATAGAACCATATTATCCTTTGATACAAAAAGCTATGTCAAGGATTATTTGTATCTTCCTCATAATTATGTTTCACATATTGAATATTTTAGGGAGGATTGTGTGGATGATTTGAAATTTGAAGCAAAGATTGGTTGAGATTGACAAAGGATATTTTGATAAGCTCCAAAATCCTAAAAATAGAGAAGATGGTGAGTCATATTTTAATAGACCTTATCTTCACTCCTTTTCAAATGCAACCTCTCCAACCAATATATTGGATTGAAAAATAAGTAATAGATATATATGAACTTACTCTTAATCCCCCTCCATTTACCCCACCATTAGATATGCATATTGGTATTCACCTACTCAAGTTTTATGAGACCCTAGATGGCTTTGTGAATACATCAAAAATATTATGCATGATGTCTAAGAATTTAATTGTGATGGATTGATATATTCCAAGAATTTATAAATGAAGTATATATTCATAAATATGTATTTGTTTGAGTGTTTAAATTTAGTTAAAAATTTATTTGAGGGATTTATGCAAATATGACATCTTAGAAAGATAATTTCATGTCATTTTGGTGAAGTCATAACTTAACTTTTAATTTATCATTTATGGGAATGACATCTTCAAGAAGTTTATAGAAGGCCATAGATGGCGGGCCACTTTTGAATTAAATTTAGTTATTGAATTTGTATTTTTTGGATGTGCATTTAGATTTAAATTTACATGCCAAAGTGACAATGTCCTCCTCTTGATTAAATTCTTACAAGAAATTAAGGAACTTGGGATACCCACCTCCCAATGGTCTTTGAATGGATGCATTTAGATGGAGAAGGATTTCAAAAGGATCATGGTACTTGTGGACCCCTCAAAGGCATGATATATACCACATGAACTTTATTTATGAAATTTGGTCTTTAGCTGTTGGCTTCTAGTATGAATGTTATCTATAAGGTGGAATTCTTAGTTGAGACTCTCAATCTTCCATTGTTGGTTTCTAGTGTGATTATACAATATGAGCCAAGTATTAATTTCTAATGTTAATTATTGAAAGAAGGTATATAAATTATTATTCAAGCATCTTAATTCTCATACAAAGTTGTCTTAGTTAATTTCTCAATGTATGAGTTCCATATATTTGTAAATTTTTCTTAATATAAAAACATATTTTATTTCATTAATTAACCTATCTATTCCATGTTACAAAGGATGCTCTTATTTTAAATTATAAGTATATAATTCAAAATTAATTAGTAATTTTCAAGATAGAGTACACACAATTTCTTTAGTTAAAATAAAATAATATTCTTATTTCCATGAGAGTTATGTAGAATGGTAGCTTGATGTCTCGAACATATTTCTTTCATACATACTAATTTTTTATCATGTTACATTATGAGTGAATCATCTCAATTATATAGCCAAGCACATAAAAAATGTATAGATTGGAAAGAAAAATAATCACACATTTATCATATTTTTATATGTATAAAGTTTCTACCATCAAATTATTTATACTTATAGATTAAATTATTTTTAAATTTGGTTATTTGGGTTCAACATGTCATGTTAGAGGATTTTCTTGTGTTTTCACCATGGTGTCATGTGTAGATAGCTATGTATTTTATAGGTGTAGGAATTTTAGAGGAAGGCAAGGTTGAACAAAATGCATAAGGATGAGATGGAGCCTTTTTTACCTTAGGATTTGGTTGAGGCTCCCTTTGAGTATAATCGAGGGGTGGTTGGTCCTCTTGTAGACATGAATAATTTAGAAGGTATTGTGAAGAGAAATTTAGAGGAGATTGGTAGAGACAAGAATCAAGTTATAGATGGATTATTTGGAGTTCATTGCCTCTACCATTCTCTTGAATTGCAACATTCACCTCTTGGTATTCTTTCTAATAATTTAAAAATATGAAGAAGGTTCAAGTTTAGAAGATTATAGGAACCCTTTTGTCTCAAGTTTGGAAACTAAAGATGGAAACTCCATTAAAAAGGAACTAGGTTCATTCATGGAAAATGATAAGGTTGACAATAAGATATAGTTCCTTGAAGAATTTTGGATTCAAGTTGTGTACAATGATAGATCTACTAATGTTTTTGGGAAAACGACCATCTTTATTAGATACATTGCCACTATTAGTGGAGTATTTCTAATTGGATGCTATTTTTCTAACTTACAACTATATTTTTCTTGTTTTTGTTCCATTCCAATATGATTGATCATTTTTTATCTCTTTATTAGTCTTTGTAAAAGGGTGGGGCCCTTTCAAAATTTCTATTTCTAATTCATAAATTCAACCAAAAGTATTTACCCTAAAATTAAAATATAAATTTAAACTTTAAAATTGTCTTTTTTGATATTATATAATAGCCTCATGTATTTAATTTATAAATCCTATTATTCTTTATGTTTAATTTCAAAATTTTAATGCTCGAGCAAGTATAGGTTACAAGTGCATTCTTTACATTTTTTCTCTTTCTTTTGTACTATTTTGTATATGGGTGTCTTATATGCATTGCCTCAAACATATAATTTTGATGTCCTATACCTAATTCTAAATGTAGTTTTATGAATGTATTCCTCCTTTATTCTTTGCTAATTGTAATTGAATATTATACCTATTTTTTAAAATATGGCCACCCCTCTCAATCAATAAAATAAGTCATCTATTTTAGGTGGTGGATATTAATGATAATTGTTTATTTATTGAACATACACATAATCAAAACAACTTGGAAAAGTGTCTTATCTTTCTTTTTCATAAAAATAGTTGGAGCATCCCATGACAAGACACTACAACATACAAATCCTTTCTTTAAAATGTCATTTAAGAAATCATTTAATTCATGCAAATATGAAGTGTTTGTTCGATGGGGATCTCTAGATATAGGAGATAATTCATGCATGAACTCTATTAAAAAATAAAATACCCATTTAGGAGGAAACATGAGGAGTTCATTCTAGGAAATTATACATCCTAAGACTTTTGTAATGGAGGTTTATTTTCATTTGAATGGTTCTCATTCACTTTTACTAAATAAAAATTAACAAAAAACAAGGCACACCCTTTTCTTTATTCTCTTTTGAGTTGTAAAATAGAAAATTTAATAATACCTTCATTCCTTCTAATCCTAATAGAACTATTTTATTATAATTTCATTCAAACAATCTAGTTTCTTTCCTCTAAATTTATTCTTTGATTCATACATTTAGAGCCAATCATTTTTGGAGTAATGTCATAAGACTTAAAGGAAAAATATGAAGAATTTTATCCAAGTTTCCATTGTATGCACCCTAAGTTATAATTTTAGAATGGTATCATTTATAAACTATCTAAGTTGGGACATGTACACAACTCAACACTACTTTTAACAAGGATTTATATTTTAAGTTGAATTTCTAAACTATCTAAGGTGATACAAAATAGTAAGAAGCACCTAATTATATTAATATTTTAAGATATAAAATATATTAATTCTACTTCATAGCTCTAGGTATGACTTTTTCACATCATTATCACAATGCTCCCTAGCTTTCTTTGTTGGTGTCATATCCACCATGAATGAGGCCCATTTTTCTAAAGGTCCTCTATATAAAAGATAATTAGATAAACCTTCACCAATGTTTGCATTTTAATTCTAATTGATTATCACTTTATACCTTTTACCAATTTATAATTTCATAGTTTACCAATATAAAAACTTGTAGGGGAATAACTATAATTCCTCATTTTTATAAATAGTCTAGATTACCTAAGTTCCAATTGAAGTTTTGTTAGAGTGTAATATAATATGTTTAGTTCTAATCAATGGTTCTAGATTAATTGTTTCAAATCCCTCAAAAAATTATACTCATTAGAGAGGTTGTGCATTAATAAATCTTTACCAATTAGGGATCATATTCTTATTTATACTTTCATACCACAATCATTAGCATAATTTATCAACCTCAATGAGGGAAATAGTCACTAGTATGGTTCACATTTTTATTTACCAATAAATCATTATTGTGGGTTGAACAAAATAATCCATCTGATACAAAATTATAAAGATATATGGTTATCAACAATAATTTTAATAACAAATATAAACAAAATTACCATGAACTATTTGATATAATGCCCCAAATAAATCTATTTTATGTTTAGGTAAGGCTTTAGAAACATTAAAGCAAATGCAATTGGAGGTGCCCTGGTAGAAATTATGTATGCAAAACATGGAAGCATATAGACAAGGCATGCTAATTTTTTGAGAGAGTTTTGAAATGGGTTTCTAAACTCCTTCAAGCAATGCAACACCATTTATTCAACACTCCTTGCTCGTGCCAAAATTGAAGCTTTGGAATAGGGTATGAACATTCATCAAAGCATGATAGAAATAGTGTTTGTTGAAAAGGCTTTAGAATCTTTCAAGCAAATGCAATTTCAAACAAAGAAATGCAGTTTGAAATATACAAATTTGAAACATTTTGTATTTAGGGTTTAAAAATTTCTCAAACAAATGCACTATGAAATCTACAAAATTTGAATTTAACCAACTTGTGAGCCATGGAGGTCGGGTTGATCAACTATTTTTCCCATCTGATTCTCTACATTCACGTTTGGGTTCACCTTTGTCGCATACACAGTTTGAATACAAAATACGTAGAATGCGATAGTGACAATTTGTTTTTATTTTTTATGCCCTATTTCAAGGCGTTTGCTTGAACATCCATTCAAACAAACCCTATGAAATATTATTTTTTTATTCATATGCTTGGAGGTTTGGTCGAACACTTAAACTGGTTCTTCGACCGAACCCCTTGACATTGTGGAAACACAAAAAAATCAAATTTCCTTCCTCAAAAAGTTTGTAAACCACTATTGTGGCTTAACCCACTTCTAGGGTTTTAGACCTAAAAGGAGAGAGGTACATAAATATTAATGGCTCACTCAAGAACAAACCCTTAAGATTCTAATGCAAAGGAGACTAAAATCTATCAAAGGGGGTTGTCCTAAAGGCTAAAAATAAAAAGAGGGATTCACCACTAAGTGTAAACTTAGAAAATGCAAAATGTTTGAAAACATAATGTGATATGCAAAAAGACCTAGAAAGGCAAGTAGAGTGTAACAAAAAATTATGAGATTGAAAGTGTGCACCTGGAAACTTAAGAGAGATGGAATGGAGCTCTGGAATCCTAAAATTGTTACTTTTTAGGCCAACTGGGACTCATACACCAATTTGGGCAACTTAGGCTTACTTTAGGTGAACAGTACTAGAACAGGTTTTGAACAACTAGGTACTCAAGTATGCAAAAATCTTGTTTAGACCCCTATAGTGGGACTCATTCAATAGTAATGGAAAATCACTCCACTTCTAGATTTTTGGAAATTCAAAATAGGAAACTATAGCCCTTGGTCTGCTCTTCTGCTCTTGATTCAGATCCGGGTCTGAAACTAAAAAATTCAACCTTTAGGTCTTCTCCAAGCTTCTCTTAGGAATTTGACAACTTTGAATAGATTTGACAACTTGATAACAATTTTTCCAATCTTTTTCTTTGACAAATCTATAACCTAGACCCACAAATCACATGCAAAGAGAGGGAAAAATTGTTGTGGGGTTAGTGAATAGGGGTTTTCCTTGGTTAAACCCTGTGTTGGTAATTAAACCCTTGAAAATGAAATAAAATATGGAAAGAGAATGATGAATGAACAAAGATAATGCTACAAATCACCAAACCCTTGAAGTAGAATGTTGTAGACATGCAAGAGATAGCTCCAATGGATGTAGACTTGAAATGCTTAGATTACTTGAGTGATTGATTGATTGATTGCTTGATCGTTTAGATAGTTGATTGGGGGTGAAATGAGTAGAGAAACCTTATATATATGCTTGATTATGCAATAATTACTAAAAGTACAACATCACAGGTCGACCTTAGATTTTAGAAAATAAAAACCTGCTAGAAATTTGAATTGACTTTGAATTTTGAGCCAAAGGGGACTCATTCATCCTTAATGGTGAAGGGGTCCCACCTAACACATTTAAAATGAGTTTCATAATTTAGATGTTTTAAATGATGTTTGTCGGGATTATTTTCAAAAATACTTATAAGGCTTGTAGATGTAAAATGGGGCCAATTAAAGCATAAGAAAGGTCCAATTATTAATGACAAGCCTAGAAAAGTGTGAAAGTTTGTTACAACACTTTGAAATAAGGCTTGGTAAATGATAAAAAAGAGGTTATTTAGGTGAAATCTATTAATAAGACCCTAGAAAAGTGCAAAAGTGTGTTACAACACTTCACAACACTTTTGCAAGGCATCATAAAATTCTTATTAATTCACAAGGGCCCAAGACCTAATGTGAATGTGTTATTCACATTACAACATTAAATCAAGGTAAAACTAAGCCAAAATTTAGAAGGACCCAAATGAGCATGAAAATTTCCAAAGATCCAGTTTTCTATGCTACATTTAGCCCCCACTTTAGTGAAAGGATGAACCTGCTTCATACTCACATTAAAGTAGCCAAACACGCACCAAGAGGGATTCCAAATGCACCCATGCTGGAAAGATGAGACAACAAAAATCAAGAGGGGTGATCAAGCCCCCAGGATCAAGATCTCATAGCAAACCTGAACCGTAGATTTTTGGGGATGTGGGACTCTGTTACACTTCTAGGGTTTTGCACCTAAAAGGTGAGAGGTATACCAAAAACCTTGATGGCTCACTCAAAATTAATGCAAGTATGACTAAAATATGCATAAATGAAATATCCTAAATGTAGAAAATTAATGAAATAAATCACTTATTAAATGAAAACTAAAGAAATACAAAGTGTTTGAAAACACAATGTAGTATGTGAAAACACCTAGAAAGATGAATAGAAATGCAAACAAAATAGAACAAGAAAGCAAAACAAAAAGCATGTACCTGGAAATGTGTTGAAGACTGAATTGAAGACCTGAAATGTTATTGATTCTAAAAATTTGGCCTATTGTGACTCATTCAACATTCTAGGTATATTAGTCCCAGATCTAGGAAATTGTTTCGGAGCCCGTTTAAGACAAATAGGTAGCCAAAACTATAGAAAACACTTTTCAGGCTTGGAAATGGAACTCATTTTCCACTAATGGAGAATGATTCCACTTCTAAGTTTCTCAACAATCCAAAAGGGGAAACAAAAACCCTCAGTTTCCACTTCAATTCCTGACAAGTGTCAGCTTTCGAAACTCTGATTTTTGGCACTGTAAGTGACTTTTTATGGCTATGTTGACCTAGTCAACAAGGAGATATTTTCAACAACTTTGCAACTTATCCTTCAATGATTTACAAACCTTCATGGTACCTAAATCTACAAACACACAAGGAAAGAGAGAGAAATGTTGAATGTTAGGGCATGGAGGTTTGCCTTGGTCAAACCCCTTTTTAGGTGATTAAATCAAACTGAAGAAATAATGTAATGAAGCATGAAATAATGGAATTGGAGACTTTCCATGATGATAGATCTTGAATTTATGTAGCAATAGATGAATATTTTGTCCTTGGATTCCTTAGAAAGCTATCTTGACGACTTGAAAATGTTAAAACCCTAGCTTGGTTAACTTAAGAACATGATGAATGAAGGATGAATAATTAATTGTTTGTGAATTAGGGTTTAGAAGCTTGTTTTTATAGAAAATCCACTTATTTTTCTTGTTAATTTGACCCCCAAGGCTAACATGGAGGAAAATTAAACTTAAAACAGTCTAATTTTTCCCACTTAAACCTCAAAAATGGTCCAAATGGGACTCATTCACCATCAAGGGTGAATGAGTCTCACTTGGATGGGACTCATTCACCCCTAATGATGAATGGGTCCCACATGATCCATTCTATTAGCTGAGATGTCAAGAAGTGAGGAAATAAGGTTTGTATGGTGACTTTGTTAGTTATTTAATCAAGTAATACCTCAGGATGCACAATATGGGGTCATAGGGGCCTATTAATGATGATACAAAGGGTGGATAATGCCAAGGAAACAAATTTCAATGTGAAAGTGTGATTAAATACAATTTACATTATTAAAATGGGGCCCATACAACCTTGCAAGTCACAAAATCCAATATAAATGTGTAAAACACATTACAACACTAGATTAAAGTCAAATTTAATTTACAAGCCTTCTAGATTAATGTGAGAATACAATTTAATATATTTTACAATATTAAATTAAGGGGAAAGATAGGTCCATTAGACTCAAATGCTTAATAAAATTCTAGAAAAGTGTGAAAGTCATTTACAACACCTTTACAAGACATCAATAAATGCATTTCATTTAGTTTGTAGAGGTCCAAGACCTGATGTGGATGTGAAAAACACCTCACAACACTAGATAAAGTTTTCATTAAGTCCAATTTATCATCAATTATTTCCATATCAAGTAAGAAATACCTTTTTATACGGTACATTTAGCCCCCATTAGTGAGAGGGTGAACTTGCTTCAAACTCACACTAAAGTAGACATTCAATATGGATCCTATCATACCAATGTGGATGGTCTAGGATAACAAAGATCGGGGGAGCAATCAAGCCCCTAGGATCCAATATCCTAAGTCAAGCTGACATAAGTGCAAAAGGACACACACAAGGTGCAACAAAATAAGACATGCTATCATGTAGTAGCAATAACTAGAAGGAAGAGAAGAAATAAAAATGAGATGGATCAAGTTTTGACCATTTTTCCAACACGATGTGGATCAAATCTAGGCTTTTTTTTGAAAAATGCATACTCACTTTGAGGCGACAAAGTTCTTGGTTGTCCATCTAGTGAGAAGTCCTAAAAGGTGAGACATATATGGTCGATATGTGCTCACACACACATGAGTGGCTATGGGGAAATTCATGCCTCAGAATGGGCTTCCTGCTCAACCATACCGAAGTTATACCTCCTAATAACTTTAATAAGGCACCACACAAAAATGAACATTGTAAGTGTGAAATGGTGTAAGGTTTGTTCAAAGGTATTTTGCTTAGTTCGTGCAAGGTCTCATATTAGGGAACATCATGCTGAATGTCTCCAAGAGAGGAAAAGTGCAAATGGTCTCATCTTGTTTCTAATAGAGGACAAGTGCAAGGTCTCATCCTGGGGAACATTGTATCTAATGTTTCTAAGAGAGGAAATCGTAAGAAAAATAAAATCAAGCAATGAAATGTGAGTGTCGATGTATTCCCCCACTTTAAACTGGTTGCTAACACCATTACTGTGAAAAATTTCTTTAAATTAGAAGAAGATATGAGAGATTATTGAGAAATCCCTATGCTAAGTCATGTGTTTCCAATAAGCTATACCATGAAAAAGATAGTGTGTCACATGTGAGGCAACTTAAGGCATGTTGTCCACATCCCAAGCTTTCCCTTATGCATTCATGAAAGGTTAACAACTAGCCAAAAGAGGCAATGACAAGTGACATACAAGGACAAGGCTACCTAACCCCTTTCCCCCACTAAGAGGAGGATAAGGAGGAGCCTAAATGATTAATGAAATGAATGCTAGAGTGAAAATCAATATCAATTAGAGGAATTAGGTGCCCCCACATAAGGGAGAGTACCAAATTCCTTAAGATGTTGGATTTTACTACTCAAAGCTTTACATTCATTAGTAGAATGTTTGTGAACTCTATGATATGTGCAAAAGGATTTTTTGTAAGAAAATTTCTTTCTAGTTCTTGAAGGGAGGGATATCAAGTGATCTTGGAGGAGTCTCAACAAGATACCCTCTTGATCAATGATAGAAGGTGTTCCTATAGTTTTTGACAAAGATACCTCTTTCTTAGTATTAGATGGCATACTTACACAAGACTCGTTAGAGTGTGAGATTTTGTTCTCTCCTTTATAGGAGTGTGTAAAATATAATGAACTCAAATCATTAACATTATGCGAGATGACATTGATATTAAGCAAAGATGTCTTTGTTTGTTTCATGGGTTTCCAAGGATAATTTTCAATACCACTAGTGTCAATGAGTTCAGGATGTACTACTTTTAAGGTTGGTTTAGAGGAACCGTTTGTGATAGTGTTGATGTTGAGTGAAGGCTTGGTTATTCTATTAAAGGATGATAACCAAGACCATGAGTTGTTTGTTGTGTGATAGGATCAATAGGGTTTCAAATACCTTTTTTGTTAGCACCACATCCTTTTCCACTATATCCAAGTTGTTTCATAAGTTCATAAAATTTTCCATAAATCTTTTTCATTGCTTTTGGATCTGGTGGTTGTTTGTGACCAGCTTCATCAAAGGTTGTTGTGTAATTTGTTGTCTTTTGTTATGGAGTGGTTGAGGCGGATGCGTTTGAAGGGTCTTTTGAGTTTTGTGTTAACATGACTGATTTTTAATGTGTCTTATTGGAATCTTTGTTTATGATCTTGTACTCACCTATAAATGTATGTTCAAAATCTAAAGAACCTCAATCATCTTCTAATAGCTTTGTAACTTGTTCCATGTGTTTTTTTTTGTCTTTTGGTTGCATGGGTTCTACTTGTGTAGTTGGTGTTAATGTTTTCAAGGGATTCTATTTGTTTTTCTCAAGTTGTAAGACACAATAAGGATCAAGACCAGCATCAAGTGTGTAAAATTTGTTGTAATAGATGTATTTCATTTTATGATGAAGAGTCGAAGCACACCATTCATTGCATGAATTTGCTGCTTGCCTAGAAGGAGGATATATGAAAGATTATAAGGCATAACTTGGATCGGTGTGTTCAATGTGACCTATCTAACTGTAATAGGTAAAGTGATCACACCAAGTGGTTTCTTTTCTACATTGTCAAATCCCTTAACAGATAAAAAATCAGGTTGAATTTTTTATTTATCCACATGAAGCCTATCTAAGAGATTTACACTACACACATTAAGGGATGAGACATTGTCAATAAGGTTTCACTTTACCCCTATCCTATTGTATTGAGAAATGATCATGGAAGCTTCATTTTATTTTTGCACTTCCAAAGTGGTGAGTTCACTTTGGTGGAAAACAATGTCAACATTTATTCCTTGGATCATGGTTGCTATGTCATTCGGCTGCACATTAGAAGGGATAGGAACTTGTTGTTAGGAACTTTGAATCATGTTGTGGTTGTGAGGGGATGCTTGGATAAGGTCCCATAAGGATATCTTAGCAGGAGTGTTCTTAAGTTGTTCAACAAGATTGTACTCCTTTCTACTATGTGGAGGTAAACAAAGAGGACTTGGTAAGATGGGGTTAGGTAAAGGTAAAGGTATCGAGGTTGGTTGTTGTGGTTGCAGATTGTTTCTATTGTTATATGAATGAGAAACTATATGATGACTCAATTGCTATGACACATTATTCTTAGATGGGTAGAGGATTAATTTAGGTTTGTTTTGAGTTAGCAGTTTGGATAATGGGGGGTAAAGGATGAGTTGAGGTTGGATGATATTAACATCCGTTAGTGAAGGAGAGTCTAATGTTAATCATATTCATTTATAATATTATTATTTCCAATGATTTGCTTTTGTTGCACCATGATATCCTCCCTAAGAGGAGAGTTTTGAGAAGGACCACAAACCACATGTTCTTGAAATTTGAGGGTTGGTTCTTCTAAAATGACTTCATCGCAAGTAAGGGAGTTATCAATGGTTGATTTTTTTTTTATCAATAAAGGGGAGATGAGGGGAATACTCTATTTTATTTTCAAGTTTCTCTAAGGTCTCATTCTCTTGTTCCATACTATTTACCTTAGAAGGAGAACTTGTAATTTGTTCATCCATGGTTGGATAATATAAAGTGGCTTCATCACAAGGGGTGAAGGTATTAAGAGAAGGATTGCTACAGTGTTCATGTTTACCAAATATATCTTCCCATAGGATAGGAACATTAGGGAAGGGGGGGACAATATTCTCATGACTCTCATCCATTGTGTTTTCCAACATCAAAGCATCATCTTCATGGCTATGAGAGATACTAGGAGGAGAAAAAGTATGATTATCATAATCATTTATGAGTTTATTCCTTTGTTCCCTAATGCCTTCCAAAATAGGATAGGTAGGGAAATGAGCATAAAGAGGGTTATCATAAATCTTAAAGGTTTTCTTATCTAACACCAACATATCCTCATCACTATCACAAGAGGAGAAGATGTTATGAGATGAACATAGGTTTCAATGGTCTCTTGCTGTGTTGTGTGATCATCATGATTACTTATTGTTATACCCACTTTTTTAGTAATTTTTTGTCTAATAGGAGAGGTAAGAGGAGAGAAACAACTCGTGTTTTTAAATCCCTCATCAATTGGTTCTTCTAACACTACAATATCTTCTTCACAAGTAGGAGAGATAATAGGAGAAGAAAAAATGTGATTGTTATGATTATCCAAGGTTTCTTTCACTAGATGAACCTCATGCACATAAGGCATACTAGGAGAGGGATCAATGACGGACAAAAAGAGAGGGGAAAGGACCTCATATTCATATGCACCGAACAAAAATTTCTTACAACACACAATAAGATCTAAAAATAGAATATGAAGTATGATAACTATAGATTTTTGTAATGAAAACATGATGTAATGATTATTCTTCAAACTTGAAATATAACCATCTTAAACTAAACATGCAAAAGGGAAATGCAAAGTGTTTGAAAAAATAGTGTTGTGTGCAAACATATGCTAAATGACTTAGAAATGATCATGAAACAAAACAAAAAGATGTAAAATTGAATGTCTGCACCTGAGAACTAGACGAAGACTGGAAATGACTTTGAAATTCTAAAAATGCTAATTTTTAGGCCTGGTGGCAATCATTCACCATTCTAAGTGAATTAGTCCTAATTCTGGAATACTACACTAAGGCCTGTTTTAGCTAAATGGGTATCCAAAACTGTAGAAAATACTTATTAATATTGGCAATGGGACTCATTTTCCACTAATGGCAAATGATTCCACTTCTGAATTTTTGAAAATCCAAAAGTGGAAACAAAAGCCCTTGGTCTACACTTCAGTTCCTAATAGGTGTTTGCTTTTGGAACTCTAATTTTCAACACTATAAGTGACTTTTTGTGGGTATGTTGACCTAGTCAACAAGGAGATATTTTCAACAAATTTGTAGCTTATCCTTCAATGATTTCCAAACCTTCAAGGTACCTAAATCTACAAACACACAAGGAAAGAGAGAAATGTTGAATGTTAAGGCATGGGGGTTTGCCTTGGCCAAACACCTTTTTTAGGTAATCAAACCAAAATGAAGAAATAATGTAATGAAGCATGAAATAATGGAATTAGAGACTTTCCATGATGAAAGATCTTTAATTTCTATAGCAATAGATGGAGTCTGCCCTTGGATGCCTTAGAAACCTATCTTGATGACTTGAAAATTTTAAAACCCTAGCTTGCTTGACTTAAGATCATGAAGAATGATGGATGAATAACGAATTGATTGTGAATTAAGGTTTAGAAGCTTGTTTTTATAGAGAATGCACCTAATTTTCTCATTAATTTGATCACCAAAACTGACATGGAGGAAAATTAAAATTAAAACCTAATTTTTCTTGCTTAAACCTCAAAAATGGCCCAAATGGGATTCATTTGCCATCAAGGGTGAATGGGTCCCACCTAGATGAGTCTCATTCGAACCTAATGGTGAATGGGTCCCAAAGGGACCATTCTAATAGCTGGAATGTTGGGAAGTGAAGAAATTAGGTTTATATGGCGACTTTGTTGGTTATTTGATCAAATTGTGCTTTTGGATGCATAATATGGGGTCATAGTGGCCTATTAATGATTATATAAAGGGTGGATAAGGACAAGGACACAAAGTTCAATGTGAAAGTGTGATTAAATACACTTTCCATAATTAAAATAGGGTCCATATAGCCTATAAAGGCACAACATCCAATGTGAATGTGTAAAACACATTACAACACTTGATTAAAGTCAAATTTAATTTACAAGCCTTCTAGATTAATGTAAGAATACAATTTAATATATTTTACAATATTAAATTAAGGGGAAAGATAGGTCCATTAGACTCAACTACTTAATAAAATTATAGAAAAGTGTGAAATTCATTTACAACACCTTTATAAGACATCAATAAATGCATTTTATTTAGTTTGCAGGGGTCCAAGGCCTAATGTGGATGTGAAAAAAACCTCACAACACTAGATCAAGGCATCATTAAGTCCAATTTATCATTAATTATTCCGATATCAATCAAGAAACACTTTTTTCTATAGTACAAAAGCAAACATAAGCTCAAAAGAACACACATGAAAGTAATATAAAGAGCAACAACATGGCCAATCATACAATGCCAAAGATGAAAAGAAGAAAAGGAAAGGAAATAAAGAAAAGACAAAATCGGATCAAGCTTCAATTGTTTTTCCATCCTAATGTACATTAGATCTAGGTTATTTTTCTAAAAAACACATACTCACTTTGAGGCGACAAAACTCATGGTTGTCCACCGAGTGAGAAGTCCTAAAAGGTGAGAAACATACACTTATGGTTGGTATGAACTCACACACATGTAGGTGGCTATGGGGAAATTCATGCCTTAGAATGAGCTTCCTGATCAACCATACCAAAGTTATACCTCCTAATAACTTTAATAAGGTGCCACAAAAGAAAATGACTTTTTGAGCTTCACGAGACAAGCAAAAATTTCTATGCTTGGAGCTCATGAACAAACGCGATTCCACTATAGGAATGCAAGCTATGTTAAATGCAAGGTAGCCATATAACAACAAATGCAAAATGAAACATACAAAGAATGTCCAAAGGATTTTTTCTTAGTTCATGCAAGGTCTTTAACTTAGGAGACATTGTGCCTAACATATCCAAGAGAGGACCAATCAAAGAATAGAAAATTCACAACTTAGGGGATGTAGTGTGTCGCATCAAGCCACCAAGAGGAATGCAATATGATAAGATAGATCACATTCATGAAGGACACTATATCCAATGTCATCCACAAAGAAACAAACACATCGTATGAAGTAAGAAGGTTGCACTAAGAACCATGAAAAGGAAAATGTAAAAGAATAATGCCAATGTATGCCCCCACTTTAAAGGAATTTCTACACACTGTACTATGAGTAATTAATTTAAAGTAGAAAATTAAAAATGCAAACAAGAAAGAAGACATGAGAGCTAACTTGAAAAGCCCTATGCCAAGTCATATGTTTCTGAGTAAGGCTACACCATGTAAGAGAAAAAGAAAAAGGAAAGAAAGAGGGTTTCCCCAAAAAATGAAAACACCAAACACATAAGGGATCTATAGATTTGGGGTCAGTATGTTTGTTGCTGCAATGTTTTATAAGGAGCTCAGAACTGTAATCATCCCCCAAATACATAGAACTAGAAGAATGACACAAAGAGAGTAAAAGGAAAGAAAAACCTTTTGGGTCAACATGAAAGAAACATGAATATTTTGACACCTTGCATTATCCCAAAAGGAGAACACAAGACAAACGAAAAAGTGAAAATGAAAAGGAAAGGGAAACAAAGAAAGGATTTTGGGTCAACATGGAAGAGACATATGGTGTCTCGATGCCTTGCGTCATCCCCAAAAGGAAAACACAAGACAAAAGTGAAAGAGAAAATGAAAAATAAAAATGAAAAAGAAAGTCTTTTGGGTCAACATGAAAGAGACATGAATGTCTCAATTCCTTGCATCATCCCCAAAAGGAAAACACAAGAACAAAGCGAAAGATAAAAAGTGAAAGAGTTGCACAACATAGAGAAGAATGAAGGTACAAATAGAGGAATGTTACAAAGAGAGAGAACATCAAACAAAACATCACAGTGGACTACATTACACACTTGCAATCAAAGAAAATGGAATGAAAAAGACTAGTAAGGAAAAGGTTAGTCAACCTAAAGCAAGTCACTCACCTCCCCAATCTCAGTCTATATAAGTGGAAGGTATATAACAAACTAAAGGGACAATGAAAAAGTCATTACTAGGACAAGGTTGTCAACTTCTTTCCCCCAATGAGTATGAGACAAGAATAAGCCAAGGTAGGTGGTGAGAAAAGTCATGTAATAGTGAGAAGATAATGTTTTACAACTATTACATGATAAGGAGTAGGAGATTATGTTATGGGATCACTAGATAACAATTATTGCTATTGAAGCAATATTTTCTCAATATTTCTTTCAATGTATGACACTCATCACTACTATGTATAAGAACTCGATGATATGCACAAAGTGGAACTTTGGCATCTTTAGGATATATCACCAACCTATTCATAGGTGGTAATATTATGAGTTCTTTGTTTAAGAGTATTTTTAATTTCCTTTCACTTTCAGGGGGTGGATGAAGAGGAAAATTTAGCTTTTTCAACTTTTAAGGCCTCTTGTGTTTGCTAGATTCACCCTTTTCTTTAGTTGAAGGAGGAAGACCCAATGGGATCCTTTCATCCTTGTCAATATTATCGGTTAAGGGTTTCTCTTGAGGAAGAAGGGTATTCAAATCAGGGGGTAATTAAAGATCACAATGCCATCATCATGAAGCCTTAGATATTCCCTAGGAGGCTTCCTATTATGAGGGGGATCTTGATAGCCTATCCTGTTGTGTTTTCATCATTTGGTATTTGTTCCAGAAGTTGATGAATTTCATGTTCACTTGTGTCACATCCTTGTTTTCTCAAGATAGTGAAGCCTTTTCCATATGTTTCTTAAAGGTTGATAGGAGTGTTTATTACTTTTTTATCATTAAATGGTTGAGTGTTTGATTTGTTTAGTGGAACTTGGTTTATCTGTTGTAGGAAACTTAGGTCCAACTTTTGTTTCAGGATTGGTGCAAGGGCACCATGTTAGTCCATTTTTGTAAATAAGGTCTTTTGATAGGTTTTTGGTGTGATTGAGTCTTATGTCATTCAATAAGGTCATAATATACCATTTTTCATGTACTTTGAGTCATTTAGGGACAATGTTGCTAATGTTGCAAAATCTTGGAAAAGTTGTCAATGTGCAAAAATTGCAAAAATGTAAAAAAAGTACAAAATAAGAAGTTGAAGAATCAAGTTGGTCTCTCTTGGTGGGAAAAAAATGAAAACTGAATGGTTGTGTTCTAATGCTTGAAAAAATCCTTGGTGAACATTGAAGGGAGGTTGGCCATTGCAATTTTTAAATTTGAATAGTGACCACATTGATTTCCTGTGTTTTTCATTCATTTTTTTTGCTCCAGGCTATTGTACGGCTCCGTACTATTAGAATTTGATCTATAATGCATTGAATTAAATGATGGGATGAAATACGAGAATTTTTATTTTTGTTTGATTTGAATTTATAAAGGGGGGAGCATTTTATAAGCAATTTTCTTAAACTGGTCTGTAAAACCCTGTTTGAGGGTTTGAGAGTGGTTAAAATGCATTAGGAACCTGTTCCACAAGTAGAAGTTCTTGTAAATTGGTGGAATGGGGAAAATTAGGTAGGTTTTCATGTTGATGGAGGTTTCAAGAGTAGGGATGAGGGTTTTGGGCAAATAGGATGATGCTCTAGTTGTTAATTTCATGTGTTTTTGGCCTAATGTGGTGGTTAGAAGTTAGAAATGGTTGAAAAAACACTTGGGCAGTGATTTGTAAAGGTTTAATGAGCATGCGTAGACCTATTGTAAGGTGTTTGGAGTAATGGTTTGTAGAGAGGAGACTTGGAAACCATAGTTTCAATAAAGCCTCATTGTTTAAGCATGAAAATGGCTTAAAACAAGGGTTTGGTGTTTTGGTGAACATGTGATTGTTCCCCTTGAATAAAATTGTTGATTCAAAGGTTTTATAACCTAGTTATATTTTTTCAATAGAGATTGGAGGTTGGAAGAAGGATTGGGTAGGTGTTGCTTTGAAAATTAGGGCTAATTATAACTATTTCCAACGTAGCAGTCCATTTTAGGGATTAATCTTCCAAAACAAGAGTACATGAATAAATTTGATAGGTCAAAGTTGGGCCTAATGGGTATCTGAAATGGTGAATTTTTTGTGGGTTTACAATTTCATCTGAGAGTTATGGTCAGAGAACACTAGTTGGAATACTACAAGGCAAATTGAGGGAATTGTGAGTTGTTCATTGAGTTATGGTTTTCGAGGTTGGAAAGTTGTTTGAAACACCTTGAATTGTGATTGTAAAACAAATCCCTCCTTGATCTACATCAAGTGATATCAGAGCAAGTGTTTGTGATATTTTGAAGAAGAAAAGTTGAAGATTGAAGAAGGAAGTGTTAAATTGAAGACACAAGATGCCTCCTAAAGCTAGTGTAGTACTTGCAAGAGAGATTAAGTTGTTAAAAGAGTCACAAGAAGCAATATTAGCCAATTTTTCAGCATTAGAGACACAACAAAGAAGAGGAAAAGACACTGAAGAGGAAAGGAGTAGTGAAGAAGAGGGTGAAAGTGAGAACCCTAGAAGAAGAGTCCAAGATGATGACGATGTATTGGAAGTTGATGAGAGAAGGATGATAAAAATGTTCAAGGCTTTAGAGGAGATGCTTCTTGTGAGAAAATAGATGTGCCAATGTATAATGGCAAGTTGGATGCTGAAGAGGTATTAGACTGGATAGATGCATTGGATAATTACTTTGAGTACAAAGAGGTTGTTGAAGATCGAAAGGTAAAGTTTACAAAGAATAAGTTGAAAGTTCTTGCTCTTACATGGTGGAATTATGTACAAGAGGAAAGAGTGAAGAAGAGGAAAAAAAAATCATTCATGGGATAGGATGGTATCAAAGATACAAATCCTTTTTTTTCTAGGAGATCATGCTATATAAACTTTCAAGAAATTACAAAGTTTAAAGTAGAAGGATAAGGATGTCATGACCTACACTGAAGAATTTCACAAGTTGAGTATTAGGTTTTCTCATATTGAATATGAGAATGAAAATATTACAAGTTATATGTGTGGCTTAATATTTCAAATACAAGATGAATTGAGTTTGGCTATGCCTAAGACAATTGAAGAATGTTTTCAGTTGGATGCTAGGGAAGAGAAGAAATTAAAAATAAGGAAAGAAAGACAAGGAAGAGGCAGAGACAACACTAATAGAGGAAGAGGTTCAAGGAAGTGATATCAAGAACAAGAAGATGCAAGAAAAAGAAAAGACCAAGTTGTTGATCAAACAGGTGGTTTTAGAGGTTTCAAAGGAAGATTTGGTGGAGCTTCAAGTTCATGTTCAGGAAGATGTTACCATTGTAATCAGTTTGGTCATTTAGCATGGAAGTGTCTTGAGAAACAAGCTTTTACTTCAAGTAGTGGTGATAAAAGAGTTCAATTGGTGCAAGAGGATGATTGAGAAAGCGTTCATTCTCCTAATCAACTTGTTGCTCCAAAAGTTGGGGAATCTTTGATGGTGAGAAGAAAACTACTTAAAGCATCCAAGGAGAAAGAATCAACACAAATGAGAACACTAATCAAGACCACCTGCAAATGCAATGGAAAGGTGTGTAAATTTTCCATAGATTCAGGGAGTACTGATAACATGGTGCCAATTGAAATGGTTGATAAACTGAAGTTAGAGAAGACATCTCATGAAACACCTTATAAAGTGTCTTGGTTGAATGATAATCAATCTATTTTGGTTAATGAGCAAGCTTTGGTTGTGTTTAACATTGGTGGATATAAGGACAAGATTCTTTGTGATGTGTTTCCTATGGATTGTTTCCATTTGTTGCTTGGAAGACAATGGTAGTTTGATAGGCATGCAATTTATGATGGTAGAAATAATACTTAGCAGATTGAAAAATACGATAACGCATTCACTTTGACTCCATTACAAGAAGATGTTAGGAAAAAACCAAGGCAAAAAAGGTGATTACACTAGGAAATAAAGAGTTTTTGAAGCTTGATGAAGATAAACATGAAGAATTTGCAGCCATCACTAACAATGCAGATGTTAGGACAGTAAGCTTGAAGAATGATTCCATATTGGAAGGAAAGGGTAATGAATTGGTTTCAAAACCAGTTAAAGAGAAGGTCAACGATGAATTAATTGTATAGACTCAAAATTTGTTTAGAAAGGAATGATGAGATTATGATAGGAATGGTACTTTATCCATTGATTGCTAAAGAGGTTAGGGGGCAGTCATATTCTGTTAGTATAGTGGTTTGTAAGCCTGATCAAGCAGAGATCCTAAGGGTGGAGAATCTAGTGAAAGAGACCTAAAAGGAAGAGATGGATTGATTCAAGGATAACAGCGAGGCAAAAGGGATGAGTTAAAGTGTGTAACAAGAGGAAAGAAGAAGGGTGCTGCCACAATAGTGGTTTACACTTTTTGGGAGATCTTGATTATTACTGAAATCACATATTTTTAGAAAATATAATGATTTAAGCCTTGAAAAGTTCCATTTAAAGGGTTCCATTGAAGAGGGTTTGATCAAACCACCTTAGACCAATCCCCCTTAGATAGAACTCCACTAGTTTTAAACCATACCTATAATAGAGTCTCCTTTACACCTATAAAAAATGCTGATAAAAAACCACTTTTGATTTACCTTTTGGAGGATCAAATGAATTCATTTATTTATTTTTTTAAAGTATGTAGTCATTATTTTAAGATTCCAAAAAAGTGTAATTTTAATTAAATTAAATTTGATTATTATATTTATTTTTTATTTCTTCTGAATGTAGGTTTTTCACCAAAAATCAAGCTCTCTATTATGCACATGTGGAAAAATAGTAGATTATCAAAAATTGAAAAATATGAGTGCCCAGATATTGAAGTCCTTGATCCAACAAAAAAAAAAAACTTAATTTTGATACATACAAAAAAAGTTTCACGTTATACGAACCTATGTTTAAATTGTAATTGGTTTGACTTCGAAAATTGATTAAGGAAAAAATATTCAATAAAACACTATGAAACCAATTGGAAGCACTAGATATCATGGTTAAAAATCTAAATTAAAAAAAAAAAAATTATCCTTCATGGAAAATAAAGTTATGTGTTATACGGTTAGCGTCACTCCTTAAAAATGTTGTTTACGAAAAAAACTAGTTTTCAAAGGAGATGAAAAAAGAAGTGCAATATGATTCCAAATTTTTTGAAAAAACTATATTTATAATTTATAGAAAAAATATCACAAATCACAAGTTTGCATCATCTTGAAATTCCTCATGGTTTAGCCGCTATAGGTGCCCGAAAGTGAATATTTAGTTGGAAAAAAATATTTCAGTGTATAGTTTGGCCAAAAATTGTAAACTAGTATTGTGGGATCACCCATAAGGATGTTCGAGAAAAGGATTATCAAAATGTGTTTGTAGGTATGGAGAAAAATTTAGCATCAGTTTCTGATAAGGGAAAGATAAGAGGGCATACAACAGGTCAATTTGGGAAGATGGAGCAATTCCTAGGTCGCAAGGAGCCTATAAATGCAAAGGAAAATGCAACTCTATAATACCTGATTCAATGGAAAGGATTAAATGATGAAGGAGTATTTGAAGATCATGAAGATGAAGTGATCAAGTTTGGACAAGCTGCAATTCAATTCTCAAGGGACTTGAGATCTTTTTCAGTTTGGGTGTATGGTGCACGGGCACCATGTTAGTCCATTTTTGTAAATAAGGTCTTTTGATTGGTTTTTGGTGTGATTGAGTCTTATGCCATTCAATAAGGTCATAATAGACCATTTTACATGTAATTTGAGTCATTTAGGGACAATTTTTCTAATGTTGCAAAATCTTGGAAAAGTTGTCAATGTGCAAAAATTGTAAAAATGCAAAAAAAGTGCAAAATAGGAAATTGAATAGTCAATTTGGTTTCTCTCGGTGGGAAATAGTTGAAAACTGAATGGTCATGTGTTTTAATGCTTGAAAATATATTTTTTGAATGTTGAAGGGAAGTTGGAAATTGTAATTTTGAAATTTGAATAGTGAAAAAACTGATTTTATGTGTTTTTCATTCAATTTTGCTACTCCAGGCTATTACATAGCTCCGTACTATTAGACATTGATCTATAATGCATTGAATTAAATGATGGGATGAACTCAGATAATTTAGGTTTTTGTTTGATTTGAATTCATAAAGGGGATGAGTATTTTATAAGCAATTTTTTGAAACTAGTCTGTAAAACCTTGTTTGAGGGTTTGAGAGTGTTTAAAATGCATTAGGAACCCATTCCACTAGTAGAAGTTCTTGTAAATTGGTGGAATGGGGAAAATTAGGTAGAGTTTTATGTTGATGGATATTTCAAGAGTAGGGATGAGGGTTTTGGTGAATAAGATGATGCCCTAGTTGTTAATTTCATGTGTTTTTGGCATAATTTGGTGGTTAGAGGTTAGAAATGGTTGAAAAAATCTTGGGATGCAATTTGTAAAGGTTGAATGAGAATGTGCATACCTATTGTAAGGTCTTTGGAGTATTGGTTTTCAGAGAGGAGACTTAGAAACCATAGTTTCAATAAACCCTCATTGTTCAAGCATGAAAATGGCTTAAAACAAGGGTTTGGTGTTTTGGTGAACTTGTGATTGTTCCCCCTGAATAAAATTATTGATTTAGAGGTTTCATAACCTAGTTAATGTTCTGCAATAGATATTGGAGGTTGGAAGAAGGTATGGGTAGGTACTACTTTGAAAAATAGGGCTAATTGTAGCCATTTCCAATGTAGTAGTCCATTTTAGGGATCGATTTTCCAAAACAAGTGTATGAATAAATTTGATATGTCAAATTTGGGCCTAATGGGTATTTGAAATGGTGAATGTTTTGTGGGTTTACAATTTCATCTTAGAGTTATGGTTAGAGAACACCAATTGGAATACTACAAGGCAAATTGAGGGAATTTTGAGTTGTTCATTGAGTTAGGGTTTTAGATGTTGGAAAGTTGTTTGAAACACCTTGAATTATGATTGTAAAACAAATCCCTCACTACTCTGCATCAAGGATGCAAGTAACCAAACATATGAAGAGGTGGTATGGTAGGAGGATTTGGTTGGTTCATGGATGGATAAAAGGATGCATTAGCTTCAAGGTTGTCAGGGAAATCGTTTAGGTACTTATGCATGTTGTCATCATCTTCTCCAATTATGTCAACATCACGAGGAGGAATTTCATTAGAAGTTGAAGGAGAATGAGTGAGTTCAATGTCATTAGGATTAGTTCCAAAGGCACAACTTGACACATCCACTGAGGACTTTAGGGACATCCAAATCTTATTCAAACACATATCCATGATGCAAATTGTAGATTGCACAAGATAAATGAAATTAAACTAGATTCAATGAACAAAAAATATGGAAACATAAAAATAAAGGTAACAATAGAAGACAAAAACTCAAAAAATGAACTGTAGATGACAGAAAATGCAGTGCAAAATGGGCAAAGGGATTGATTCGCTCTAAGTGGCGAATGAGTCTCAGTACTAATTTTTTTGAAATTTTTAGAATTTTTAAAATGAATTTTATGATTTTTAGATTTTTTGATGCAAATATGATATGAAAATGCAGAATTTTAATGATTTTTAATGAGATTAAATGCAATAATGCAAACTATATGAACTTTTTACGAATACAAATTTTAGAACCCTAGAATCCAAATTAAACAATACAAGATGCAATGCAATGCTAAATATAGGATGTAAATATTCTCTAAATCATAAATATGATGCTCTAAACGTAGGCTCACCAAAATGTACCAAAGATTTTTGTTGTATGGATCTCTCTTGCACTTCTAGGGTTTTGGACCTAAAAGGAGAGAGGTACATAAATCTTAATGGATCACCCAAGAGAAAACCCTTGAGATTCCAATGAAAAGGAGACTAAAATATATCAAAGGGGATTGTCCTAAAGTCTAAAAACTGAAAAGAGGGATTCAACACTAAGTGTAAACCTAGAAAATGCAAAATGTTTGAAAACACAATGTGATATGCAAAAAGACCTAGAAATGCAAGTAGAGTGTAATATTAAATTATGAGATTGAAAGTGTGCACCTAGAAACTAGAGAGAGATGGAATGGAGCTTTGGAATCCTAAAATTGTTGCTTTTTAGGCCATCTGGGATTCATATGCCAATCTCGGTGACTTAGGATTGTTTTGGGTGAATAGTGCCAGAAAAGGTTTCAGACAACTGGGTACTCAAATGTATAAAATCATGTTTATTCCCCTACAATGGGACTCATTCTCCAATAATGGTGAAGCCCACTTCTAGATTTCTAGAAATTCAAAATAGGAAATTGTAGCCCTCAGTCTACTCTTTTGCTCCTAATTCAGATTCATGTTCAAAACTATCAAATTCAACATGGAGGTCTTCTCCAAGCTTCTCTTAGGACTTTGAAAAATTTGAATAGATTTGAAAATTTTATAACAAATTTTCCAATCTTTCTCTTTGACAAATTTTCAATCTAGACTTGCAAATCACATGCAAAGAGAAAGAAAAATTGTTTTGGGGTTACTGAATAGGGGATTTCCTTGGTCAAACCCCGTGTTGCTGATTAAACCCTTGAAAATGAAATGAAATATGGAAAGAGAATGATGAATGAACAAAGAAAATGCTACAACTCACCAAACCCTTGAAGTAGAATGTTGTAGACATGCAAGTGATAGCTCTAATGGATGTAGACTTGAAATTCTTAGATCGATTGATTGCTTGATTGCTTAATTAGTTGATTGGGGGTGAAATGAGTAGGAAAACCCTATATTTATACTTGATTATGCAATAATTCTTGAAAGTACAACATCACAAGCTGGCCTTAGATTTTAGAAAATAAAAACCTGAGCTAGAAATTTGAATTGAATTTGAATTTTGAGCCAAAGGGGACTCATTCGCCCTTAATGGCAAATGGGTCCCACCTAAGACATTTAAAGTGGGTTTCAAAATTTAGATGTTTTAAATGATATTTGTTGGGATTATTTTCAAAAATACTTATAAGGCTTGTATATGTAAAGTGGGGCCAATTAAAGCATAAGAAAGGTCCAATTATTAATGACAAGCCTATAAAAGTGTGAAAGTTTGTTACAACACTTTACAACAGTTTGGAATTAGGATTGGTAAATGATAAAAATAGGTTATTTAGGTGAAATATAATAATAAGACCCTAGAAAAGTGTGAAAGTGTCTTACAAAACTTCACAACACTTTTGCAAGGTATCATAAAATTCTTATTAATTCACAAGGACCCAAGACCTAATGTGAACGTGTTATTGACATTACAACATTAAATCAAGGAAAAAATAAGCCAACATCTAGAAGACATTCCCAAATGAGTGAAAATGTCCAAAGATCCATTTTTCTACGCTACAATAATGCATATTGCAATATCTATAAACAATTTATGTAACTTTCCCTTTTAAGGGTATCATGCACCTATCATTTGGTCAAGTGTGTGTATATATACATAACATTTGTGGGTTTCATATGGTAGACTCTTAAGGGTTTTGTGCATCTATGGTTTGGCTGAATTTTTCTTTTGTTGTCGTGAACCCCTCACACAATATTGCTTGCTCCCCCATCGTCCTCTCTACCCTTTCGATACTACATTCACCTCTGCTACTATGGTCAAAATTTTGTTATCAATTTACACGTATTTATAAGATCTCTGAATCCTAAATTGGTAATAATTTGAGTTATCTACATTTACATATAATATTAATATTAAAAATGTATGGGTGTGTACATATGCATTACATATAGACACATCCACATGGCATATATACATACATATGTATATATGCCATGTATTATAGATAGTATGTAGTGTTTAATTGTACACAAGGTTAAATGTATACTTGTTTTTCATACATATCTTGATTATCTTCAATAACATTTGCATACATACATATCATTCCACCTATCATCCCTACTTTAAAGCTAATTTAAGAATGTGTAAATAGCTATGCTATTTCCATACACACATACACATAGTTGACCAAAAGATAGGTGCATGAAACCCTCAATATTTGAGTATATGATAATATACAATATTGTCAATATATATATATATATATATATATATATATATATATATATATATATATATATATATATATATATATATATATATATATATATATATATATATATATATATATATATATATATATATATATATGGAAATTGACACACACATGCATATGACAGAGATATATAAATTTTTGTTTCATATGCCCTCATTTACATTTAAATGATATAGGTGTATGCTTTAGTTGTTCTTCCATTATTGTTACTTTTACAAGTATGAAAATGTTGTTTCAATTTATATCATAATGTTGTTTAAAGTTATATAGAATTATTATTATGTTGTTTCATGAAGGGTTATACATATTTGTATCATACTATTGATTCAAGTTATATATAACCCCTTAACTGTTTATATATAGTAATCAATTAACATGATCACCTAAGGGTTGTAAGAGATGGAACTAGGGATATGATAGTATAACTGTGTAGACACTTAAAAATGTTCTGAATAATATTACACACTTGAATCTGATATATTAACATCGTTTTGTCTTGAAACCCATCTTCTTTTCGCTTGTTTGATTAAATTAACCTAGGTATTTAATCAAATCCCTCATTTTCACCTCTTAATCTAATTGACCTAATTGGGTTAATTCACCCCCTCTCACACTAACATTTCACCCTATTTAATTGAATAAATCAAATTATTTAAACCTTATTTCCTTTCATTTCAATAAATAATCTTTATTATTTAAGTAAATGTCGTTTTCAACTCCTTTTTCATTAAATAAGTTGATTATTTAATGGATATCATATTATTCTCCATCTTGAAAATTCAAATTTAGTTTTAATTACCAAATTTCTAGTTTCCCCTCCCTTCCACTTGCATAGGGAATATTCCAAAAGAATATTCTCCTAGATTTGGCAAGCCAAAAAGGGAATGATTTCTTTCAAACAAACTTTATAACAACATTTTAAAGTTGTTACTAAGTGTGTTTGTTTGATTCATTCTTATCCCTTGGTCTTTCCTAGATCCATGTGATCTTTGATTCTCATCCATTGATGAGAATCCTTGATCCATACCTCCACCCTTCATTCAATATTAACCATTAATAAATCAAATGGATTTGAGGCCTTGATTTTTTCATTTGCTCTTCTATAAATATATCACTATTTGGAGAGAAATCGATCCACATTTTAATATAAAATTTAAGCTATTGAAATTCATACTCACTTGCATCTATATTGAGCATCATTTAAAATTTTAGATTAATCTCCATACATATTTAGCTTAAGCATCCATTAATGGCTTCCATGTTAACTTAGTTTGCACTTATTTTAGCATATTTTGCATCCATAGCTTGCATATTTGAACTTTTTTTCCATTAATCGTAGCTTGCATCCATTATCAACAAAGAATCTTAGCATTTAAAACTCATCTCATCATGTTAAACTAGTTTTATACCATGTTTTGTTCATATCTCATCAGTTTTGTCAATTTTCTTCAATAAAATCGATTGAAACAAGCTCATATTATCCAAGGGATTGGGAAAGGGTTGCAATTCCACATCAATGTGACACCACTCCCCCAATGGGATAAGATTCGAGGTATTCAAATAGGTTTTTGTTATGTTTTCATGGTGATTTCATGTTAGTTTAATGGTTATTAAGTTTCTTGTTGATTTCAAATATCTCATTGGGATCAAGGCTTAGTGGATTAAATATGCCTCAAATCCCTATGGATATGGTGTAGTTAACCTATACTATGACTATGGTCACATTTCAATGGTACTAGAATTATCCATAAGCATCCATATACATACATTCATCATGGAATCATCATATCACATGGGAAAAAATACACAAAAAGAAATGCATCCATGCACACATCTTGCATCATCATAGCATATAATAATAATAGCAAACATAACCCACTGCATCATCATTATCATTTAAGTTGTTTCAGACTATATAGATATGTTATTCTAAGTATCTTAATCAATTACATAATAATTCATCACATCCATATCATAAACATGAACATATCAAATCCACACTTGGTGAACTTTGGGATAGTTACATTTGCAAATCACACCAATGTTGTTCAAAATATAAACAATATATTGACAACTCAATGTATTGATCCAAATCAAGGTTATTTAAATCAAAGCAATGTGTTTCCCAACCACAACAATGTTCAATGCCAACCTATGATGCAAAATCTAAACATCATCCCAAATCAAAACATTGTCCAAAATCAATTTGTGCATGATCCCATACAAATACCACAAGTATGTATTCCAAATATGCCTGACCAACAACCAAATCAACTATATCAAGGGTGTCAAAATTAAAATTAGGATAAAATTTTATGACATCAAATTGTTGCACTTACCGAAATAGTTGATTCATTATATACCAAGAGACATCTCCACCTCAAAATCCATACACTCTTCATCAAAATCATCAAAAAATTGATTTGTATCCACAACATGAACCAACACATATCCAACATCAAGTTATTGGATATCAAGAATGACAACATCAACAACAAGATCTATCCCTACAACAACACGATCAATCACAAAAAGATGAAACACAACAATCACAAGCTTCACAAGACAACAAAACCACTACCAAATGTGAATACACTCCTTTAGGGGATCCAATCAAATCAATATTAAACATGTTAGACCATGATAAACTTATCAATCTTCAAGAATCATTAAATGGGGGTGAACCTAGCGTCAAGTTCTCATGGTATGATGAAAATGATTATTGTGAATACCATAGCAAAAAAGGTCATGACACACCAGATTGTATCAAACTCAAAAGATCTCATCTAAGACCTTCTTGATCAAGGAAAAATAAATGTTGAGGACAATGATCATGATTCAACCCTAATGATAGTAATGACAATCTCTCCACCACAATTGTTGAAAAAAATAATCAAGATCTATCCATCACTGAGCACCTTGAAGATGTTTCTACCACATCCAATGATCAAATCAACATACATCAAGACTCACTTTTTAATCATGATCAAAACCCATAAAAAATCTAACAATGATCCAGTGCAAGAAATGTTAACATCATTTGACCTCATGGTTGAAGACATTGACAAGGTTTCTACCACAATTGTTAAGGATAAAATTAAGGATTCATCTGCTAATGATCATGTTGATAATGTCTCCGCATCACCCAATAAGTTACATGACATACCTCTAGAATTTATTTCTTTTATATTTTATTATGTTGATATAATATTGAAAATTATTGTAAGAAAATTCTTTCAAAGTTTTGAAAAGATAAACTTCTAAAATACTCTTATTGAATAAAAAAATCATAATAGTTCTATAAAAAATAATTATACTATCTTATATTTTTATTTATTTTATGTCATATTTATATTATATATTTATTATTATTTAATTAATTTTATGTCATAAAATATTTTTAAATGGTTATATTTTAGTAATTAATTTATATACAATAAGCCATGTACAATTAATATTATATTTTAGTGATTAATCTATATAAAATGAACATTGAGTCAAACATCTATTTTGCAAGGTCTAATATGGACTTAAAATGTCATTCACTTTTATTAGTGTCCACTAAAGTCCTAGGTCATAGAATTAAGGGTTGGGTTTCTTATTGAGGGCACAAATCATGTTATGTGAAATTTGAACTCTCTTTTACTACCATTTTAAAGGTGAAGAAAATGGGATTTTGGGGGAAAATGTGTTTTGTGGAGAATGAACTAAGAGGGTGGCATGTATCAGCGTTAATATTAAAGGTGAGAGATGCGGATTTCTTCATATTATTCATTTCTAGAATTTTTTATGAGATGGGGATTCATCTTCGCTTGCTCAAGAAGAAAGAATGTTATGTTTATTCACCTCTTCTAGTTTCTTGTTCATCCTTAAGAGGTAAAATCCCCTTGTGTTAATTATTTGTTTACTACATTTTTGTTGGATTGAATCTATGAGGTTGGTTGAATTGGGTGTGAACTTCGTAAAATCATTCATATATGATTATTCATACTTGTCCTCAGTTGAGGGAAATGCTAGGGCAATGTGTTGTATATTTTGTTTTGTGAAATAATTGTGGGTTGAATTTATCTTTGTGTGAGGATTTGACTTGTGTGATTTTTTGTTTAGTAAATCTTTTATAGGGGTTCTATTAGTTATTTTTAGCCAAGTGTAAGAGAAATTAAGGAATGACTTTTGCATGTTGAGGAGGGTGCCCACTTGGCTATTTGTAGCCAATGGATGAGATTTTGTTAGGTAGAAGGGGATATGAAAATATGCATGCATTCTAGAATTTGGTTTCTCAATTTGAGGAGAAAACTATAGATAAATTATAATTCTTAGAAATTGATGGAAAGTTAGCTTCTAGTGTGGTTGTTGATAGGTTGCATGGAGGAGTTTAGAATTTTTCTTTGTTTGTATGTTGTCGAGAAGCTCAAATTTAGAGACTAAAGTTGTCAACATGTGGATTTTGTTGCATTAGTTTTTGGCAGTCCTTGTGTATGTTGTCTTGCAAATTGAAATGTTGAGTTTTCAAAGTAAAATTCTATCATATTTTCCCTAGAATTAGGTGTGATATATTATTATGTAGGTTTTCATACATAACACAATATATCAATCTATTGTTGAAGGAAAATATGAAGTTCTTATTGTAGACAGGTTTAGTCTCTAGTTCCTTGTGGAGATTCAAATCTATTCTACAATCCTATGCATGTATATCAATTACATAACTTGAATAAAATCTTAACTATTCCTATGTTTTATAAATTTGAACCTGTGAAGTCTCACATGGTTAATTTGAGTTTATGCAATCTTGAACCTATGAAGCTTCATGTGTTTAAAATTTATGCAATTTCTATGTGGGTTGTGTTACAAAATAGATTGATAAAATGTTAGATGCATTAACAAAGGAGACAGAGGCTTCTTAAATATATTAACAAATGTAATTGAAGAAAACTAAAACTAGACCTAAACAAAAATAGTAACTAAAAAATAGCTAAGATGCCTAAAATAGCTAAGATGACCATTAATAATTACATTTAAATATTTTAATACCCTATCGTAATGGTCATCGTACTAAGTCTACACAAAGAAATAACATAGAAGGCTGCCCCCTACTTCTCACAACGCTTCTGCAACGAAAGACAAGAGTTTGCCACTAACTCTACCACTTGCGATGAGTCTGCCAACAACCCTCCCACCAACTATAGAACTTATGGAAATGATGAAAATTGATCACAAAACATCCAACTTGATGTTGGGTAACAAAGTTGTCCCTCCCTGAAATCGAAGACACACCAAGAACAACTGCTACCACGAATTTGAGGAAAAATTGGCAAGCCGTCAAAAATTTTGCAGATGAGCATGATGCCCCAGAACAGACTACAAGAAGCCAATTGTGCAGATGTTCACCCCAATAACTTTAAGTGCGACAAAAAATAGACTGCAACAAACCACGAGTTTTGAGGAAAATTTGCAAAACCCTGAAGTTTACAAAGCATTATTTTTTCGAAGAAAACTATAAAAACCCACAAAGGAATCCCACACATTCTGTGAATTACAGAAACTTAAAAAGTAGTTAACATGAAATCCAAAACACAGATCAACAAACAAAACATCAGTTTTAAAGAAAAATGGTAAAACATTTTCAGGAAGTCAAGAGCCCTCCCAAACAATAGAAACCCTGACTAGGGTATACACGAGAATAACTCTTAATTTTTCAGGAAAAAAATACTCTCCCATGATTTTTTCAGGCAAAAAATCAGAAAACGCATGATAATTTTTCAGGACAAAATTATAAACCCAAAAATCATTTTTTAAGAGACAAAATTATAAACCGACAATATTTTTATTAAAACCCAAAATAATTTAAGGCAAAAAAATTATAAAACCCAGAACTAAATTTTTATGGATAAAACTTATAAAACCTAGCACTAATTTTTTATGGCGAAAAATTAGAAAACCCATAATAGATTTAAAAAAGGAAAAAAAATATTAAAACCCATGATAGACCAGCTGCAACCAAGCCAGTAGTAAAGAAACCATGCTCACCCACACGCCATCATGGACTTGGGCTTTGGTCACCACAAAGAGCCTTTGTTCCCCTGTCAGGTTGAAAGGAACTACAAGATCATGCACAAGCAAATTGTCACTCTAGCCAGCAGCACTCGGGCCTTTCATGGAGAGCCAATCCGATAGGATAGCCCGAAATGCATGTGTGGGGCAGGAATGCTAGAGAATGACCCGCATAAATGGGCTAGCAACGTTAGTATTGAGAGCCAAATTGGGAAGACATGCTACGAGGAAGACATCACGATCATATGTGTCCTCGATGAGGTCCAAGGCATAGGTTTCCGAAGACAACGTCACCATTGGCTCGCCTTCCCATGACCAAGGGCCGAAATCTATACGGGTCCCGCACTGCTACGAGCTTGTTCTTCATCAGGAAGACAAGTGAAAATGCACCCTGAAGTTGCTCACAAGCTTTTTCATGAACGAAGCGACTTTCAATGAGATGAAGACCATGGGCAACGCTCCTGGCAACACCGACTTTACGGATCTCACGGGTGGGAAGGTGGCACGCCCACTACGTCAAGAGCATCGAGCCGATACCAAGCTGAAATGAATTCAAAACTCCCGTCAAAAAGTCGACGAGCAGAGGAAAAACTCTACAGATCGCGGGTAGTAAGAAATCCTCTAACGTTAAAGAAGTCATCAGACACTAGAAGGAAAGAGAACGCACCTGAAGCGAATAAAGGAGATTTTGATCACCCCAGACGCAAAAGAGATATGCACGAACAGGGTGAGACGCAATCACATGAACCCGACCAGAAAAGCCACGACATCCTTCAAAATAGATACCCACAAAAATCTTGAAAAAAAAAATTCTGGGTAATTTTCTCTACGAATTTTAATTAAAATTTTTGCCAACACCTGAAAAACCCCATTGAACCTGAACCCACTCTGATACCATGTTACAAAATAGATTCATAAAATGTTCAATGTATTAACAAAGGAGATGAAGGCTTCTGAAATAGATTAACATATGTAATTGAAGAAAACTAAAAATAGACCTAAACGAAAGCAGTTACTAAAAAATTGCTAAGATGACCAATAATAATTACATTTAAATATTTTAATAGGTTGGATATTAAATTTAATTTAAGCAATTGAAATCTTGTAGGTGTGTGTGGAGGTGTTAGCTACAAGGACAAGGTTGCTATTCATTTAGTCCTCTATCCTTGAGTACACCACAAAGGAATAGAAACATAATTTTTAACAAAATGAGGAGATATTTATTTGCAAGTATATTGAGTAACAACTATACAAGGAGGTGAAGTAAATCTCCAAAGAAACCATATCCAATTTCCAACCATTCAATCATGCATTTTCATTCGTTAATATTGCAACCATTGATTACACTTAATTATTCATGCTATCAACATGATACTATCAGCTCAATATTTATAAAACATCCTTTGCAATTACAAAATACAAATTAATAGTGGATCAAAAGCCAAAGGCTTGGATATAAAAGATTAATGTGCATCAAACCACTTGTGCTATGAAGAAGCATATAATTATGGGATTGAAAAGATCTCAGGCATTTGCACTAAATAGTGTCAATATCATTCATCAAGCACTAATACATGCTTTGCTTGTTATGCCAATGACAATAATATACATGAAGAAATCAATTCTCAAAATTAAAAGCCCTTGGTTTGATTTAACGAAATTCAAACAACTTGTGGCCAACATATGCGCTTAGCTTACGAGCTTCCCTTAAGTGGTCTTATATCCTATTATGTCTTCTCTATTTCTATAGCATAGAATCCACTTACATTCAATGACTTTACCAGTCTATGTCCATGCAAAACAAAGAAAAACATCCAACAACTAATCATATCTAGTTGAACACTAGTTACTTCATTGGTATCAAGATTATGTGTACTGATTGTGACACTCAACATCAACAATAATCCCCACATCCACCTTTATGAGAATAAAAAAATGTTTTCTATGAATTATTAATCTCCTCTCTAGATATCTAAATTTGAATAGTAAACAAATGTTCTTGAAGGGCCAAATAATCTAGGCTGAAAACCTTGCACATCTGGGTATGAACTAAGAAAAATAAATAGACTTCCCTGATTGTAGGTTTTGGGGCAATCTGGGCATAATAAGGAGGTGATGAAAATTTTCCATCAAATACAATTGGGAAGCATAACCTTTGACTTGGGCTCATGGAATGTCATGATTACAAGGTGTTCAGAGGTCGGCCACAATGAAGAGACTTTGAAACAATTTCCTCAAATTAAAATGGCACCCATAAAACCCAATCATGTTACCATTGTCAGTCTTACCTTCAGCCCAAATTGATCTGTTTCAACAATTAAGATAGGGGAGAGGACCTAGTAGTTGAGCACCCTAACTTCATGCTTCTAATTATCTTACATAGAAAATTAAAATCACTCCCAATTTTTTAGAGAAACTTACTTGGTAAGTCCCTTGCTTATAATAAAGGTTTCATAGCCATATCATCAAATATGATGCCACATCAACATGCTTTTTGTCAAGGTTTCCAAAAAGGACCAAAAATAAGTGAGAACAATACTTGTGCATTCACAACATGTTTTATTGAGCTCTGATGTGGAATCACATGACTGATTACTTTTTAGATCAAAGGAATACATTTTGTTTAATTATGGTTAGTCATTATCAACACTAACAACTTCAAATTCACAACTATTGGTCCAATATTGATAAAAATATTGAGCATTATATAAACATATACTATCACAACTATTGAAACATGCTCAGGTACTGGGTCCTCTCCCCTATATTTAATTGTTTAGAAGATTGTTTCTCATGATATTTGAATTAAAAGAAAAATTTCAAGTTTTGTTTGTTTTTATTTAAGATGTATATGTCATGATAAAATATTTGTGTAGTTGTGCAAAACCTATCAGTGCAATATGATTTTAGAAGATTTTTTTTCAATGGCATGTAATTTTAAAATATAAATTCTAAAAGTTTATTATGTTATCCTAGTTGAAAATCATATAATTGGTTATGATTAGAAATGATTGTATAGCTCTGCACAAGACCTATTAACACATATTAACCTACTTAAAAAAGAAAACTTTCTTTCTACATATTACCCACTTTAAAAATGAGTTTTCAAGTTTTGTTTCATTGTCTTCATCTAAAATTCCCTTAATAAGGATATGACTATAAGTGTTTATATAATTGTGCCTAATGTCAATATCTTTCTTTAGTTAAGATTTATGAATATAAGCATAATTGTTTCTTGATTTGTTATTTGGCAAACAATCCAAAAAGAAAATTCATTTCATATTATGATGTATTTAAGTTGCATGCTTATAAATACTATAAATGTTGTCCCAATTCCCATAAGACACAACCCATATTTTCCCACATCCTCATTTGCCCACAAGAATAAATCAGATTCAGCTAGGCTTTTATAGTCAATGAAGTCTGGTTGTTGATTGAAAGGAATAGGACACCCAACCTTGGGCTTCCATTTGCAAAGGGGGGTAGTTTATCTCCTCCTCACTTCTCATATTTTTCTCGTATTCCTTTAAATATTTTCTTCTTCAACTACATGTGACTATAATTTCCATTCCTAGATAATCTTGTTATAGAAGATAAATTATTTGAGAGGAAACCAAGGGAACCCAAATGTTTTGAAATGTTGAATTTGTGTAGGAGAGTCCCATTGTTAGAAGCCATGAATGTTGTAGAAAAAATAGAGAATTATGTCTAAACATATCTTAAATTTCTATCCCATATTTCATTTAATCCTCACAACCTTGCATAATTGTCAAGTGTTGAGGGTGGTATATGTTTTGTTAAAAACATTGGCATCGATTTTATATGATAAAACAAAAAATAGTATTTATTAAATATAACAACAATAGCCACTCATCTTTAAGCCAAAGCTCCTAAGGAGACCTTTTTTAGCAATTGGTCAAGTAAGGAAATAAAAAGACCAACAAGAAATAGAAAGACTTAAAGTGGGGTGTCGTAACTAATAGTAACAAACAAAACTGCACCCTCTTTAGAGAATTGAATTTGACCTCTATGGAATGGTTTCCCCACACCTATCCCATGAATTCATTGCCCAAAAAAGGCACAAACCTGCAATACAACATAGAATAGTAGGAAAAAAATAGAGAAAGATAAAAATAGGGGGAAAATTAAGGGAAAATCAATGATGACCTCCTAGGAAGCATTACTCTCTTGTATCTCCCCAAATGCATAGCTGTCCCTTTCCCTCATTCATAGGTCATCCCAAAAAACAAGGGATTGCAACCCCATGTTCCTCTCAGCCAAGCACATGCCATAGTAAATAGAAAGATAATGTGGGTGGAGGTCGTGATATTCTTGCAAGCTTGGTGGATTTCATTGGGATTAAGGTGTCTCAACCTTAAATTCCTAATACTGATTTAATTTGATGTAATCTATGCATTTATTTGTATTATTTAAATGCCTATGGTGTCATGTCACAAATTGGGACCCATCGGCTGGGTGGCATCCTCGTTGGAGGTGACTAGATGAAACATCATCATCCCAAGTGGATATAGGTGTCCCACCTTGCAATCTATGACACCTTATAGATTCTATTACATGTCATAAGGAATCTTTGAATGCATGGAGAAATTTGGCACCCAAAATGGGTTATGATAGGATGTAAGAAAATTGGCTATTTTTAGTCGGTTATGATAGATTCTCTTATAGATCCTATGACAAATTCTATGAAAAATTTATGACATATTATATGATAGTTGTAAGGCATATATAATAAGAAATTATGTGCATATTTTGGGTTCCCAAGCTTGGAAGAAGACGGTTTGCATGTATGACACTTGTTGAGGGTGTAAGGGAATATGTTACATGTGTCCAAATGCATGTCTAAGGCATTGAAAGTTGTGTCTTTTGAATTTTTATGACCCACACCTTCTAGATGCTTCATGAAGCTTGTATCACTCTATTTATTGAGTGCTTTGTGTTGTAGAATGCATAGTTTGTTTGCAAGTAATGAAGTGCTACCAATATCACACCAGGACAGGTGTTTGTGTTGAAGCACTTGTGTAGAGGCCTTGTACTTGGATAAACATTGTAATCACTATTTGATATAATAGAGAAGTACCATGCTTTTGGAGGGTGGGGTTTTTTACCCAAAAGGTTTTTCTGGGCTACAATAAACTTGGTGTCACTATTTATGCATAGTTGTATGTGTGTACTTGATGATTTTATCTATTATTCTCTATGTGTATCTCTCATTGTAACTGAATAAGGTGTTAAAAGGATTTTGTTGTAACTCTCCTCTAATTAGATTAGTGTATGAAGCTATTTCCACTCACCCAACTTCCTTTCAATTGTATCAACGCCTAACCAACCTTGGTTCTTGTGTTGGGTAGAAGGGTTTTTTGAGCTAATCTTAGTTTCACTGGGAGTTTTGTAGAAGAGTGTATTTTGTTACCTTGTTGTAGGAAAGAGATGGAAAGCACATCTAGGAGGATCGAGATGGAAAATTTTAACAGTGGTAATTTTGAGTTGTGGAAACTCAAAATGGAAGACATGCTAGAGACAAAGACTTATTGCATGTAGTTTTTGAAACCATGCCACAAGGCATGAAACAAGAGGATTGGGATCTCATGGATAGGAAAGCCAAGGGTCTTATTAAACTCTTTTTGGCTAATTTCATTCTCCTAAATGTCTATGAAGAGAAAATTTTTGCTTCTATGGTGATGTTTACTAGGATAAGTCCTTGGTAAATGAGCTTTTCCTAAGAAAGAAGATGTATTCTTTGAAAATGGAAGATGGAGGATTTGTTTTAGATCACCTAAAATATTTTAACATGCTTGTTGCACAACCAGGTTCTATTAGAGACAAAATAGATGAACAAGACCATTACATGCTCCTTTTGTGTTTGTTGTCGAACTCTTGGGATCACTTGGTAATGGCTATTGGAAGCACTACTTCCACCTTCAAGATGGATGAGGTTATTTCCTCATTACTATCTAAGGAGATGTAAAGGAAGTCTTTTGAGATGGCCAAGAAGTCCCTCGCAATTCATGGAAGACTAAAAGAGAGAAGCAAAAAGAAATATAAGAAATATAAGTCAAAGTCTCTAGGGAGATCAAAGTCTCCTGGTAAGAAGTCCAAGGAAAAATGTTGGAATTGTGGTGAAGCTGGTCACATTTGGAAAGCTTGCAAGAAGGAGGAGAAGAAGAAAAACAAGTCTTTGTCTGATTTTGAATCTAAAAAATCATCCCAAGATGATGGAGAAGAATTTATTGCAGCCTTGGCAGCCCATGCATTAGATGATGCGTGGTTGATAGATTTGGGTGCATCCTTTTACATGACTTCTCACAGAGATTGGTTCTTGAAGTGTGAGGAGTTTGATGGTGGAGAGGTGTACCTAGGTGATGACTCTCACTTGAAGATTGTTGGCCATTGAAGAGTCAAAATTAGATTTCCTGATGGAAGAGTAAAGGGGATTAATGGTGTCTTGCATATCCCAGGTTTGGAACAAAACCTACATTTTTAAAGTAAATTGAATGATTTAGGAGTGCAAGTTATTTTCTCTGGTGGAGGATACCAAATGACAAGAGGAGCTATAGTGTTAGCTAAGGGGGTTCGTATTGGCACTTTGTTTTAGCTTGATGTAGGCACTGTACAATGTAATAGTTATTCTAATGTACCGAAGAAGAGACCTATGGATTCTTCATCCTCGCCATCTGATTGTGTAGAGAAGAAGCATGTTGCAACTACATTCGATGGTCGTGAATTTTGGGTACCTAAGGGTGCTCATTCTATAGAAATGAAGCTTCCTATAGAGAAGACAATGTTATGGCACCAACAACTTGGTCATAATGGTGAGAAGGGTCTTAGAAATTTGAAAAATAAGAGCCTTGTTGAAGGCCTTGATGATTGTAATCTCGAGTTCAAATTTGGCAAAAATTGTGTATATGGAAAACAACACCGTGTTTCTTTTAACTCTCATTCTCACAAGTCTTCTAGGGTCTTGGAGTATGTACATTCAGATGTTTTTGGTCTGTAAATGTTCCTTTGTTATAAAAATCTATATATTTTGTTTCTTTCATAGATGATTATAGTAGAAGGACATTTGTTTATTTCCTCATAAGTAAAGTTGACGTCTTTAGTCAATTTAAGGAGTTTAAGGCCTTGGTAGAAAACCAGACTAGCATAAAGATTAAGTGTTTGAGAATTGATAATGGTGGTGAGTTTTGTTCCATAGAGTCTGACAAGTTCTGTAAGGAGAATAGGATTGAGAGACATAAGACAACTCCCTACACTCCACAACAAATTGGAGTTGTAGAGAGGATGAACAAAAGGTTGATGGAGAGGGCTAGGAGTATGTTGAGTGGTACTAGCCTTGAGCAGAAGTGGTAGCCACTGCATGTTATTTGATCAATAGATCCCCTACATCAGCGCTTGTTGGTAAAACACCCATGGAGGCATGGTCCAGTAAAAAGCCTTTGATGAGACATCTTAGAGTATTTGGTTGTGAAGATTACACTCATGTTTTGATTGAGAAGAATTCTAAGTTGGAGAACAAGGATGTTAAGTGTATTTTTATCAACTATGGTGTCATTGTGAAAGTGTATAAGCTTTGGGATCTAGAAGCACAAAAGGTTCTCTATAGTAGAAGTGTGATCTTCAAAGAGATGAAACCTTCCTCTGTTGAGTTACAACCAAAGAAAGAGGAAAAACAAAAGGAGGTCGTTCAGATTCCACCTACTTTGAAGAAAGAAGAACCAAGTACTCTTATTGAACCTGATGATGAGGAGAGCTCAAGTAGCTCTGAAAGTTTTGAAGGAGAACCTTGACCTTAGCTTTGAAGAGGTCTACATGAGTTAGGAGGCAACTAGAAAGGTTTGGATATTCATTATTGGATTCCAGTTGCATATTTTCCTTGATTACTAATATTGATGAGCCTAGGACTGTTAGAGATGCATTGGGTATGAATGATTCAGATTCCTAGATGCAAGCCTTGGACAAGGAGATGGCTTCATTAAAGAAAAAAAAGACTTGGAATTTGATACCTTTTCCTATTGGATGTAAACTTGCTGGTTTTAAATGGGTGTTCAATAAAAAATGTGGTCCTGATGGAAGTATTGAGAAGTATAAGGCATGGTTGGTTGCTAAGGGATATTCCCAAGTGGAGGGAATTGATTATGGGGAGATATTCTCTCTTGTATGAAAGATGACATCTATTCGGCCTCTGTTATCACTTAAAAAAGCATATGACTTAGAAGTGGAATAGATGGATGTGAAGACAATGTTCCTTCATGGTGATTTGGAGGAAGAGATATACATGTCACAACCAAAGCATTTCATTGAAAAAGGTAAAGAAAATATGGTTTGCAAACTAAAGAAGTCTCTTTATGGTTTGAAACAGTTTCCTAGAATGTGGTATCAGAAGTTCAATACCTATAGTGTTGTCGTTGGGTTTTTAGAGATCTAAATCTGACCATTGTGAATACTTTAAAACTGATAGTGGCCACATTCATTATTTTCCTATACATAGATGATATGTTGTTTATTGGGAATGGTAAAAGTATGATTTTAGATTTAAAGTCTTCATTGTTAGCATAGTTTGAAATGAAAGACTTAAGTGCAACGAGGTACATTCTAGGAATGGAAATCATGAGAGACAGAGCTAACCAAACACTTTGGTTAAGCTAGAGCAAGTATGTGAACTCCATGTTGGAAAGATTCAACATGGTAGATTGCAGAAAGTTAGTTGTTCCTATGATGCAAGGTACAAAGCTTTATGTTAATGATTTTCCAAAGTCTCCTAGCGAGATGGAGATCATGACTAGAGTACCTTATGCAAGTGTAGTTGGTAGTCTGATGTATGTGTTGGTGAATATGAGACTAGACATTTCCCAAGTAGTGGGAGTCCTTAGTTGTTTCATGGCTAATCCTAGATGTGTGCATTGGGATGTTGTTAAGAGAGTGTTCAGATATTTATGGGGTACTTTTGAGTATGCCTTGTGTTTTCATGGTTATCCTACTAGACCTCAACATTCAGTGAGCATTTGAGGATATATGGATTCATATTGGGAAAGTGACATTGAGAGCAGAAGATCCACCAATGGTTATGTGTTTATGATGTTTGGTGGTGCTATTAGTTGTATGAGTAAGTGGCAAGTTGTAGTTGCTTTTCTCCATAACAAAGATAGAGTATATGGCAACCACTCATTCTTGTAAAGAAGCCATTTGGCTTAAGAGATTGTGTTTAGATATTGGTTTAGATGTAGGACATATTAATGTTTGATGTGCTAGTCAAAGTGGGTGATCCCATAATAGTGGTTTACAATTTTTGGCCAAACTGGACACTAAAACTATTATTTTCAACTAAATCTTCACATTCAGGCACCTATAGCGGCTAAAATGTGAGGAATTTGAAGATGGTGCAAACTAGAGTCTCATCAAATTTTGTCTGTAGATTCTAAAAATATTTTTTTTCAAAATTTTTGTAATCAAATTGCACTTCTTTTTCCATCTCCCACGAAAATAGATTTTTTTCAGAAAATAACATTTTTAAAAAGTGACGCACACCGTATAATGCATAACTTTTTTTCCATGAAGGATAAAATTTTAATTCTTTCAAATTTAGATTTGTAAGTCTGATATCTAGTCCTTCCACTTGGTTAGATAGTTTTTTATTGAATATTTTTTCCTTAATCAAGTTTCAAAGTTAAATAAATTACAATTCAGACATAGCGACTATAACGCGTAAATTTTTTTGTATATGTCAAAATTTAATTTAATTTTTTGTTGGATCAAGGACTTCAATATCTGGTGCACTCATATTTTTATTTATAATCTTCTATTTTTCCACATGTGAAGAACAAATAAATTCATTTTTGATGAAAAACCTATGTTTAATAAAACCTAAAAACAAATACATAACAAAACCAAAACATATTAAAATTATATTCATTGGATAGCTTGTTCGAGGAATACCATAATAATTTGAAATAAATTTTAAATGAATTCATTTGATCCCCCAAAATCTAAATCAAAAGTGATTTTTTATCAGCATTTTGATAGGTGTAAAGGAGATGCATTTATAGGTATGGTTTAAAACTAGCAAGGTTCTATCAAAGCGGGTTTGATCTAAGGTGATTTGATCAAACCCTCTTCAATTGGAATCCTTAAAATGGAACTTTTTAAGGCTTAAATCATTATATTTTCTAAAAATATGTGATTTCAGCTAAAATTCCTTCCTCTCAAGAATTGTAAACCACTATTATGACAGCACCCAAGTGCAATTTTTCTAGCAAATAATCCTACCTTTCATTCCAGAACAAAGCATATTGATGTTCAGTATCATTTTGTTCAAGATATGGTAGAAGATGGAAAGGTGAACCTAGAGAAGGTTGACACTTTAATGAATGTTGCAAATGCACTAACAAAACCAGTGAGCATAGAGAAGTTTAGATGGTGTTCTAATTTCATGGGCCTTGGGGCCATGAGTAGATGATTCCATAAGACTCTGGGAAGGTATTTGACAAGTGGGAGAATGTTGGGATTGAGGTGTCTCAACCTTAGAGTCCTAATATTGATTTAATTTGATGTAATATATTTATTTATTTGTATTATTTAAATGCCTATGTCAAAAATTGGGACCCACCAGCTGGGTGGCATCCTTGTTGGAGGTGACTAGATGAAACATCATCATCCCAAGTGGATATAGGAATCCCACCTTGGAATTAATGACATATTACATATTCTATAATGTGTTATAAGGAATATTTGAGTGGATGGAGAAAGTTGGTGTTATGACAGGATGTAAGAGAATTGACTATTTTTAGTTAGTTATGATAGATTCTCTTATAGGTCCTATGACAAATTCTATGGAAGATTTATGAAACATTCTATGATAGTTGTAATGCATTTGTCATAAGCAATTATGGGCATATTTTGGGTACCCAAGCTTGGAATAAGATTGTTTTCATGTATGACACTTGTTGGGGGTGTAAGGGAATATGTTACATGTGTCCAAATGCATGTCTAAGGCGTTGAAATTTGTGCCTTTTGAATTTGGACAACACACACCTTCTAGATGCTTCATGAAGTTTGTATCAATCTATTATTGAGTGCCTTATGTTGTAGAATGCATAGTTTGTTTGTAGGTAACGAAGTGCTACTGATATCACTCTAGAATAAGTGTTTGTGTTGAAGAACTTGTGTAGAAGCTTTGTACTTGGAGAAACATTGTAATCACTATTTGATCTATAATAGAGAAGTACTATGCTTTTGGAGGGTGGGTTTTTTACCTGATAGGGTTTTCCCCACAGTAAACTTGGTGTCACTATTTATGCATTTTTGTATGTGTGTAATTGTTAATTTAATCTATTATTCTCTGTGTATCTCTCATTGTAACTGAATAATGTGTTAAAAGGAAATTTTTGTAACTCTCCTTTGATTAGATTAGTGTAGGAAGTTGTTTCTACGCACCCGACTTCCTTTCAAATTTCACCTTTGGCAACCTATAAACACATCCAAGAATCTCCTTCCTCAAACTTGCTAGAATGAAGGAAAGTAGCTGAAGTATAATGAAAAGAAAAAGTGTGGTTTATGATTTATGGAAAATGTAGACATGTGTTAGGGTTAAGGAAAATGAATTGACTGACTCATTAAACATTTAGCATTAAACGGATGTGATTTTAATTGCAAGCAAGATTCAAGCAACATTTATATTGATTATCATGTATATTAAAGTGAATGGTGCAATTTTTATTACCTCATGATTTGATCTCATATTTTTATAACCAACTCCTTTATTCCCAGTCATTACGAATTATTATGTCAAGAGGCATGTCTATAGTAGCATCACAAATTTGCATAAACAAAAAATATTTTTCATTTATCTTGATGTCCTCGTTGGCTATCCCAGTGGTAGAAGAAGTGAGTATGGGTAGTGGAAGAGAATGAGGTGCATGCAAATTGGTCATGAGAGTCATTTAAAATAATCACCATTCACAATTGTTTGAAATCATTGCTACCGAAGAAGTTGGAAACTATTTGAACTTTGTAACAACTAAAAGTGATGCCTATTAAATTTTGCATGAGACTAAAGTTTCAAGAATATCACTTTTATATAATATATTTTGCACATTACTCTAGTCAAGATGTGACATGTTCTTCTACCACTAAATTGTCTAAATCCTTATAGGGGATTCATGGGGTTGTTTATTAGGGCCTTATGAAAATGACTTACAACTCAATACACAAAATTCCATTAATGTCTGAATACTCCTTAAGAAACAGATCCTTGATCATCTTGGGATTGGGTTCCTATATTTTTTTCTCTATGTGCTCATGTTCTCAGTGCTAGGGACCACTTGGATCTTAGTTTTAGCTGGTGAATATTCATTGCATTAGTGTTTGTTATTGCCACCCACAATATTGGTTCAGGAAGTTGTTGTCATGCATGATAGATTTAGGAATTGTTATGCCTTGCATATCCACAACATTTTGATCTGGAACAAAATGGGTCCCCCCTTCTTTTATTTGTTTTTATTGCTTTTGGTTACTTGCTTTCCTATTGGGAGTTCTTTTGTTTTCTACCTGGGTTTGTCTTCTTGCCTAGTTAAATTTTGGTTCTATCTTAGTTTGAGTTGGTTTTCTTCTTGCTAAGTACTGAATCACACTATCTTAGACAATGGTATATTTCATTTTGATATATCTTATGTGCTTTTGAGGACTAATGGGGACTCTATTTTGTAGGATTAAATCACACACTTGATGAAATTTTACAAGGGAGATTAGTTGCAGTGCATTCCTCAGTCCAATTAGTCATAATTTTTCCTCTAAGAAGAAAGTTGGCAAGACCTTGTTCATGTCTCACCGACTACCTGTGCATTTTGTTAATAGGCATCTATGTTTCTTATTGGCAAGACATCAGTCATCGTCCTAGTGACTAAGAGTTTCCCCTAGCAGCATGAAAGTCTTCTTTGGAGAGATGTCTTGGCGAGTGCATCGGGTCTTGCCGACAAAGCACAAGAGGATTTTATCGGTTGACCCATTTTGTCACATCAACATATTGCTTCATCGGTGAGAGAATGATATTGTCTCGATGAGAAAAAGTAAACCTATGGAGATTTCTCGGTGAGACATAAGGTGTCTATGAGATGTCTCCTCAACAACAGAATGTTACAGCGACACATGTGAAATAGAAGAATAGCATCGACATGAAGTCTGGCCAACATGCTAAAGTCTCGGTGACATGGAAGGGATATCACCAAAGTCTGCCCGATCGAAGAAGGTCCCAACAAAGGTTTGAGCCTGATGATAATCTTTCCTTTGACAGGAGGTCTGGCCGAAATGAAAAAGTCTTACTGAAGGGTCAGTCTTCGATATGACATGAAGGGCTCAAGGAAAGGTCTCCCCGATGTGTGATTGTCTGGCCAACATGAAGTAAAGGCATTAGAAGAAGGAGATTCCATTGCCATAAGGTCTTGGCAATATCCTTATGTCTCACCGATAGGATATGCCTTCGAGGAGATAGGATGCATTTGGCGTGGTGTCTGAGCGACTCCAAAATGTCTCACCAAAAGAAATTTGAGCTTGAAAGGAGCTCCTCGAAGGACAAATGGGCTCGGCATAACATCTACTTGACAGTGAGGAGTCTTGCCGAAACAAAGTGAGCCTGACGAGAATAAAGAAAATTCAATGAAAGGTCTCAGCAACCTGGTGATCTCTCGATGATAGGACATAAAGTTTGGGGTAAGATCTCCCCCAAAATGATGTAGTCACCCCAACATGAAAATGGGCTCGCCAAAGGATTCTGTTGCCTCTCCATGACATCCCATCAACTTTAAGGAGCCCTGCCAAAGTAGGAGTTTGAGCTCGGGGAGAAAAGAAGGCATTGCGATAGAGTCTCACCGACTCGGTAGGGTCTTGCCAATGCAGAATGTGCTCGTCGAGAGAAGAGGAGCTTCACCACAAGGTCATGCTGACTAGTGAATGTCTTGAAAATAGTCTTTGTGAGCTCAATATGACTTCTACAGCTCACCAAAGGTCTCATAAACTGACACCCGCTATGCCAATAGTTGTTAAGAGGCAAAATCGCATCGGGGAGACATGATTAGTGTCTCACTGACATGCGATTCAATGTGGACCACATTTGACCACCTGATAATCCTACGTGGCATATTTCTAACCAATTAGAAGAAGCTAAAGGAATGACCTATTGACCATTGACTGATTGACTAAGGCCTTGACGAAGACTGACAGAATGCAAACTAGATGAACTTATTCTGAGATCGAAGGGCAATGGATGGGCTAGGGCGATAATGTTCAGATCTAAAGGGTGACCTAATGATGCTCCATAACATGGTCAACATGTAGGAGAATTCTAGAACATGAAGGATGCTAGAAGAACAAAGAAACTATGACTCGTAGGGACAGCTGTAGTGACCATTGGCGAGAGGCAGATCAGTATTAATGGAAAAATGATTTTAGAGCATTCAAGGTGGCCCCAATGGAGTTCAAATATGGACATGAAAGGCCAAAGTAAATGCGGCAGCTGCAAAAGATCTAAGAAGATTCCTAGAACAATCTCTCATCAGCATGGAAAATAGGGATTCACATTGAATGTAGCTTTGACTCTCTTCAGAAAGATCTGAGAGTCGACTCTCCTAGAAGTAGATATTTTGTAAACCCTAATGCAAGGGGACATTGCATTATTTTTGTTACACTCTGTATATATATGGAATTATTGCCTCTTTTAGGAGGTTATAACTTCTAGGGTTAGAAAGTTAGAAGAAGTTTTAGAATACAAAGAAAAATAGAGAAAAGGATAGAGGAGACAGAACTGCATCCTGATTCTTTGTAATAGGAGCTTCTTTTGTCTTCTTGGTTAGTAGTTAGAATTAGTAGAAGCCAAGAATGTATCTTCTTTAGTTTTTTTAGTATAAATGGAAACAATTTGGAGTCAGATTTTTTGTACATTGGTGATTATGCCAGCTTTGTAAGTTTTGCTTATCTGTTTCACTGACAGTAGAAGCAACCAGATCTTAATCTACTTTAGATTGTGTTTCAAAATGGTGTTTGTCTTAAGTTAATCATTTGATTTGTGAAGCCTTCAAGGAATGGAATGTTATTTTGGTGTTTTATTTAAAATGGTAACTAGTACTCTATTGTAGAAATCAGCACTGTGAATGAATGCAACTGTGTGTTAATCACAAGTTAATTTTATTCTTTAGTTTTAGTTTACAATTCCTTGAAGGATAGCAATTTTGGTTAAGATAGGTGAATTATCATTCCTTTCAGTACCAATGCCCTGGTCTATCTTTTTTTGTTTATTTAAAACCCTGGTTAGAATAGGTTTAAATTCATGCTTGATCTTAAAACAATCTAGAAGCTCACACCAACAGGCCCCTTGAACATTACTGTTACATTGACCATTGAGGGACTTCACCACAGTTGAGAACCAACTATAAAGACCTTGGGAGCTAAGATATCCATGTGTTATCTTTATCTTTTAGGAGAAATAGAGCAGCAATATTCTATTTAACTATTGTTGTGCCATTTTGACAATCAATAGAAGTTGGTGCTAGAAGGAGGGACAAGAAGGGAACACTAGATAAAACTGGGTTTTCGTCTCCAGAAAGGGCCCACAAATTTCTTCAATCAACTTGAAATCTATCACCTTTGATAGAACTTAAGAACCCAACAAGACACAAGAGTCATAGGACTAGGGCAACAGTTATACCACCCTTATCAACTCTGCTCACTCCATCAAGTTTTTCACCAATACCCTAGTGGATTCCCATCAATCCACCACTGAATCCATCTCAATTGTCATCATAGCTAGTTCAACCCATACAACAACTGGCTCAACCACCCCCACCAGTGGCGTTCTTTTAGAATAATCCCTCTCCATTGGAGACTATTCCTGGAGGTTTTCATGATATGCCCAAGAACCCTGAGAAATTATGCCCCAAGTACATTCATGGTGAATCAAGGAGTGCTAAAGAGTACATACAAGCTTTCAAGGATGCTTGTACTAGAGCTCAGATAGCTCACCATGATGTAGTTTGTAGGTTGTTCCCTTACTCCTTAGGGGATATGGCCTATAATTGGTACCTTAATCTTCCTCAAGGTTCCATTCTGACCTGGACACACTTGGAAAATGCTTTCATCAATCAGTTCAGGGTTTATGTGGACCCATCTCTTTTATTACACCAGCTCGTTACCATCAGAAAAGAGCCAGGTGAATCCTTGCCCTTGTTCAATACCAGATTCCAACGAATGTATAGGAGATTGCAAGACCCCTATGCAGTCACTGAGAATAGTGCCATTCAAGCTTACTTTAGAGTTATAGACCCCTTGCTTGGCTTGTTCCTGCAAAGGACTTATCAGCCTGCAGACATTGATTCTCTATCCAAAGTCTATCATCTAGCTATCAAGTTGTAGCAACAAATTAGTTCTCAACAAGGAAGTCTGGGAGGATGTTTCCCTTCAATAGGATATCAGATACATAGCCCAACCCCTCTATTCAATACTATCCTAGTAATGTCTCTTTCCCATTATGGACCTAAGTCTGAATTGTAAACTCAACCACCTATTCCATTCTTTGCTACTAGAACTCTTGATCTCTTTCAACAATCACAGCTTCCTCAAAGTTCCCATGGTCATCATAACCAGATTGGAACACCAAATCATGGTGGTCAGCCACCTATTGCTAAGAGTGTGGAAATTGAGAAGACAATTTAGCTTACAAATGAGGTAGAGACCTTGAAGAAAACACTGTCTCAAGTTACAATTAGTTTCAATTAGGGAGAGGATATCGATCTGCAGAATCTTCTACTCCTTAATTGGTGCAGGGTACATTACCAAAATCATTCTGAATTGACTTGCTAACCTTGCATTGACATTTTAAATCATGTTGCCCAAGTTGAGGATGCTAGATCAAGCCATCCTGAGACCATTGCAGATCACTTCTCATTTGAGGTTAAGGAAGCAATAATGTTAACTAGGGATAGGATACCTTCAAAGGAAGTTCCTCTTCAAATTGAACCTACCCCAGACACATGTCCAAATCAACATATTAATAAGGAGCAACCCCAAGGTTTGTTTGACACCCCTGTAATCATGAATATACCAAAACCCAAGGGGTTAACCAAAGATGCAAGTGAATGTCAAGAGGATAGCCTTGGGACACATAATACATTTGTGCAAGGATTGGCAATTACTCTTGAGGAACCTATTGAACACTAATTCCCTATATCTGATACAAAGGATCAAGCAACCCCACCTTTGGCTCATTCTATCCAAGTGCCCATAGTGACCTCATAAGGATCAACCCCAACCCATGATCAATTGTGGACCCTCACATTTGATGGATCCAAATCTAAGATAGGCTGTGGTGTTGGGATTGAACTAACCAGCCTAAAAAGGAAAACCTTCTTTACTTCTTATAGGTTGCAGTTTGGGTGCACAAACAATGTAGTAGAATATGAAGCTCTGGCACAGGGACTGATGTTTGCACATAAGAGGAAAGTTACAGCCTTGATGGTTAAGGGATATTCAGAAATTGTTATAAAGCAAGTGCACAGCCAATACACATGTCACAATAGAAGGCTGGCAGCATATAGAAATCAGGTATGAAACCTGATTAAAGAATTTGATGCCTTTGGGGTATAGCTTGATCCCTAGAGAAGAGAATCAGATGGCTGATTCATTAGATGTTTTTGAGGGGAAAATTATTGATGAGTCCAATAGAGATAAAGAGGATTGGGACCCTGAAGAAGGTGATACAGAAGGGGTCCTCAATTTAAAGAGTAACAACATTCCCAAGGGAATGGTTACTTTAGAAAGAATTTTTGACTGAAACCCAAGGGCTTGAGAGAAGATATTAGTCGAAGATAAAGGAGGTGAATACGAAATTGTTAACCTAGCTAATTCTAGCCTTGAAAGGAATGTCTGCATAGGGAAAGCCTGCCCTGAAGCAATTAGAAAAGACATAATGATGGCACTTAAGAAAGATATTACTGAAATAGCTTGGGGATATGAATACCTAAAGACATTTGATGCTTCTGTGATGACTCATACTATTCCCCTCAAGCCTGAAGTTAAACCATTTCGATAGAAACAACGCCCTGTCAATGCTTTGATCGAACCACTGATCTTCAAAGAAATCCAAAAATTGATTTTTGTAAGGATAATTTTCCATGTATGCCATTCAACATGGGTGGCTAACTTAGTCCCATTCCATAAGAAAAACAAAGAGATCAGGTTATGTGTGGACTTTAGGAATTTGAATAGAGCTTCAGAAAAAAGACAACTACCCACTCCCTTCACTAGATGAGGTCTTGCAAATTGTCAACGGATCTCAAATGATATCATTCCTCGATGGTTACTTTGGATACAATCAGGTAATGGTTAACTGTGAAGACAAAATGAAGACAACTTTCACTACAAAGTGGGGAACATTTGCATACAAAAGGATGCCATTCGATCTAATAAATGCTAGAGAAACTTTTCAGCATGCCATGGACATGACCTTCAAGGATTTGATTGGAAAGTGCATCATCGTCTACATGGATGACTTGATGGTACTCTCCAAAGATCGACTGAACCATGCTACAGACTTGGCCAAAGTCCTTGAAAGATGCATCTGATATGGCATCTCCCTAAATCCCAACAAATGCGTGTTTAGAGTTTTTGAAGGGAAGCTTTTGGGACACATAATCTCTGAAAAAGGAATATCAATTGACCTAGATCGAGTTGAATCCATCCTCAAGATAGCTATGCTAGGAAGCAAGAAAGGGATGAGATCTTTCTTTAAAAAGATCAACTTTGTGAGAAAATTTATACAGGCTGTGCAGAGATTGTGAAACCACTTAATGAAATGATGAAGAAAGATGCCAAGGAAAAATGGAGTGAGGAGGAAAAGGCCGCATTTTCACAGATCAAGTGATCCATCTCATAAGCGCCAGTCCTCACCAGCCCTGATTACTTAAAACCATTCTATATTTATTCCTTTGCTTCTGAAAATTCCTATGCAACAGTACTAACTCAACGAAGAGGAGAGACAGAAGAGAGGACAATTTCTTTCATGAGCTCTCCATTTAAAAATGTTGAGATCAAATACCCACCTCTATAGAAACAAGCTTTTACATTAGTCAGAGCTATCAAAAAGTTTAGGCACTACATCCTTTGAAGTCAGATTATTGCAGTAGTCCTTGATGCAGCTATGAAGTCCTTGCTCATGCAGAATGAATTGGGAGAACAAAGAGGGAAATGGATGGCCATTTTGTAGGAGTTTGATATGGAGATACACCCAATGAAACTTATCAGAGGTACAAGATTGTCTATGTCCATGGAAAATGCTAGTGACAACATCATTTTTCAACAATACACAACCCAGTCCTTTTCCAATGACCCTTGGTATGCTAATATTGTCTATTTTATGCTCAATAATCAGTGTCTAGAAGGAATGGATGCAACTCAAAGGAGAGCACTAAGAATGAAGAGCTCCCATTATATGCTTAAAGGAGGATTACTATATAGAAAGAATTTCGAAGGAGTATACCTATGATGCCTTGATTAGCAAGAGGCTAAGCATGTGATCTCTGAGTTTTATGGGAAACATGGCACAAGTCATTGTTCTACAGATTCATTGGCACACTAAATCCTCAAATATGGTTATTACTAGCCTTGTGTATTTAAAGATTCTCATTAGCAGACAAGAACATGTCACATATGTCAGATCTCTACATCAAAAGAATGCTATGCAGCTATGCCATTACAACCCATCTATAAGGTAAGGCCATTTGCCTAATGGGCACTCGATTTTGTTGGGGTGATTAACCAAAACTCTTCTATAGGAAACAAGTTCATTTTGACTACTACTGATTATTGCACAAGGTGGACAAAGGCTATACCCTACAAGAATAGCACAACCAAGGTAGTGATCAAGTTCCTCACCAAATGCATCACCATTAGGTTTGGGATACCCTTCGCTTTGGTATGTGACAATGGCTCTGCCTTTTCTTTTTTTGAGTTTATTTCTTGGGCTTATGATCAAAAAATAATTTTGAAGTATTCCTCAAACTATTACCCACAAGGAAATGGAGTTGATGAATCAACCAATAAGAATCTCTTTGGGGTAATTAGGAAACTATTAGAAAACAATCCTAGAAACTAACATACCCAGTTGAGGTTTGCATTATGGGCAGACAGGAATAGGATTAAGGCTACTTTGAAGACCTCACCATTCAATATGCTATATGGCTAAGAGTTAGTGTTCCCTATCCATCTCCAAATACCTATCCTTGAGTTCATGGAAAAATTCTACTACAGTGATGATAGGATAGAAGTAAGATTAGTTGCCTTGTTGAAATTAGAAGAGCAGAGAGATGCCGCCTTGCAACAATTCTTTAGGCACCAGGCTATTGTCAAACATTGGTTTGACAAAAGAGCCAAAATTAAGGCCTTTAGAATATCTGATCTTGTGCTACTATGGGATAAAGCTAGTGAAAAGAAGGGCAGTCACCAGAAATTCGATAAGCTTTGGCTAGGTCCTTATCATATTGCTGAGATCCTAGGAGAAAATACCTTCCGATTGAGTAGTTTAACTGGAGAACCTGTTCCATTTCCTATCAATGGATAGTTTCTTAAACACTATTTTTGAGTCATGAAGTTGGTACTTTTGCTGGGTGATGCATCTGTGTAAATAGTTTATGTTTGTAAATAATTTCTGTGTGTAAATAACTTTGTTCTTTATGTGAATAACTTACTACTCTTTGTGTAAGTAATTTGCTCTTTTGTTTATAAATAATTTTCTATTTTTTTATTTGTCCTTTCTTACTGTCTTTTTGTTTTCTTTGTGCTTTTGGTTTCTTTTTCTTTTATTCTTTTAGGTTTATCTATTCTTTCCCATCTTAAAATGGTGGTTGTTATCTCGAGCATACTTTGGTCACTAGGAGAGAAGTGGTTTAGATATTTTTAGGTTTTGCTGATTGGGTGATTTGTCCTAAACTTTTGCTTTATGCCCATTGTCAATAAAAGTGGTGAAAATTATTGAAAACAAGGTACAAAGTAAATAACCTTCATTAGCTCCCTCTGAATCTGTCACAAATCATCAAGATCATCTCCTCTTGTAATGGTTTATTTGTCCTAGGATTATGGTGTTATAAGATTTGAGTGAAAAATCTAATTTTCCAAGTGTTGTTATGAGGTCCATGGTAGTTTTCAACCCAACACAGATGTTAAACATTTGACATATTGAAAAAAATTTGAATGAAATATCTAAAAATCTATGAGAAAACAAAAAAAAGAGAACTATTCAAAGAGAAAGAAGACTCAATATGAATGGGTGATTCCTGTATCTCTATCGGGGCTATAGACACCTAATTGGCAGTAGAGCAATGTTGTGAGAAAAATAGAGGTATCTTCGTTGGGGCTATGGATGCCTGATTGGTAGTAGAGCAATGCCCATGACTTTATTGCACAATAGCTAAAGGGAATCAACTCATGTAGCTCAAATCTTTCACGTTGTTGTCCAAAAGATTGAGAAAACTTTATAAAAGAGTGATGCACTATCAAGCACACACATAGATTTAGGGGTAGCCAGTGTTGACTTACATTAAAGATTCTAGCTCAACCTTGATTGTTAAAACTAACCCAACTGGAGTTGTGATGATCATGAACTAGGAGTTCTAGGTAGCTGATTCCCTTAGCTTCTTGAAAATGGTTAAACCATTTTCCCAGCCAAGTTGCCATTTTGTTATGCCTTGCATAACCACCCCATTTTGATCTAGAACAAAATGGGTCTCCCCTTCTTTTATTTATTTTTATTGCTTTTGGTTACTTGCTTTCCTCTTGGGAGTTCTTTTGTTTTCTGCTTGGGTTTGTCTTCTTGTTTAGTTAAATTTTGGTTCTGTCTTAGTTTGAGTTGGTTTTCTTCTTGCTAAGTACTGAATCACACTATCTTAGATAATGGTGTATTTCATTTTGATATATCTTATGTGCTTTGGAGGACTAATGGGGACCCTATTTTATAGGATTAAATCACATACGTGATGACATTTTCTAAGGGAGCTCAGTTGTAGTGCATTCCTCAGTCTAGTTGGTCATAAATTTTCCTCTAAGAAGAAAGTCGGCAAGACCTTGTTCATGTCTCACCGACTACTAGTGCATTTTTTTAATAGGCGTTTGAGTTGCCTATCAGCAAGACATCAATCATTGTCCCAGTGACTAAGAGTTTCCCCCAGCGGCATAAAAGTCTTCTTCAGAGAGATGTCTTGGCGAGTGCATCAGGTCTCGCTGACAAAGCACAAGAGGATTCTATCGGGGTGAGGTCTTGCAGTCTTGCCGACCCATTTTGTCACATTGACATATTGCTTCATCGATGATAGAATGATATTGTCCTGGCAACAAAAAGTAAAGCTATGGAGATTTCTCAGTGAGACATAAGGTGTCTATGGGATGTCTCCCTGACAAGAGAATGTTATAGTGACACATGTGAAATGGAAGAATAGCATCGGCAAAAATTCTTACCGATATGGTGGACTCTTGCCGAAAAGGTTTGTCTTTAGGGAGAATGGTTAACCTTCAGCATGAAGTCTAGCCAACATGCTAAATTCTCAATGACACAGAAGGGATATCGCCATAAGTCTACTCAACAAAAGAAGGTCCCACCAAAGGTCTGAGCCCGACGATAATTTTTCCTTCGGTAGGAGGTCTAGTAGAAATGAAAAAGTCTTACCAAAGGGTCAATCTTCTATATGAAATGAAGGGCTTGGGGAAAGGTCTCCCCGATGTGTGATTGTCTTGCCGAGATGAAGTAAAGGCATTGCCAGAAGGGGATTCCATCACATAAGGTCTTGGTGATATCCTTATGTCTCATCGATAGGATATGCCTTCGGGGAGATTGGATGCATTCGGTGTGGTGTCTGAGTGACTCCAAAATGTCTCACTAAAAGAAATTTGAGCTTGAAAGGAGATCCCTGAAGGACTAAGGGGCTTAGCATAATGTCTAGCCAAAAATGAGGAGTCTTGTTGAAACAAAGTGAGCTCGGTGAGAATAAAGAAAATTTGATGAAAGGTCTTGGCGACCTGGGGATCTCTCGGTGACAAGACATAAAGTTCAGGGTAAGATCTCCTTGAAACGATGTAGTCTCCCCGACATGAAAATGGGATCACCAAAGGATTCTAATGCCTTGCCATGATGTCCCACTGACTTCAAGGAGCCTTGCTGAAGTGAAAGGAGTTTGAGCTCAGGGAGAAAAGAAGGCATTGCCATCGAGTCTCACTGACCTGGTAGTGTCTTTCCGAAGCAGAATGTGCTCACTGAGAGAAGAGGGGCTTCACTACAAGGTCATGCTAACTAGCAACTTTCTTGCTGATAATCTTTGTGAGCTTGATATGACTTCTACAACTCGCCAAAGGTCTCATCGACTGACATCCACTATGCCGATAGCTGTTAAGAGGAAATATCGCATTGGGGAGACACGATTAGTGTCTCACCAACATGTGATTGAATGTGGACCACCTTTGACCACCTAATAATCCTACATGGTGTATGTCTAACCAATCAAAAGAAGCTAAAGGAATGACCTATTGGCCATTGACCAATTGACTACCACCTTGAAGGAGACCAACATAATGCAAACTAGATGAACTCATTCTGAGATTAAAGGGTAATGGATCGGCTAGGGGGATAATGTTCAGATCTAAAGGGAGGCCTGATGATGCTCCAGAAGATGGTCAACATGCAAGAGAAGTCTAGAACATGAAGGAGGCCAGAAGAATAAAGAAATTATGGCTCGCAGGGACAGCTGTAGTGACCACTAGTGAGAGGCAGATCAGTATTAATGGAAAAATTCTTTTAGAGCATTCAAGGTGGCCCTGATGGAGTTTAAAGATGGGCATGAAAGGCCAAAGTAAATGTGGCAACCATAAAAGATCTAAGAAGATTTTGGGAACAATCTCTCATTAGCATAGACAACAGGGATTCACATTGAATGCAGCTTTGACTCTCTTCAGAAAGATCTAAGAGTCACTCTCTTAGAAGTAGATATTTTGTAAGACCTAATGTAGGGGGACAACACATTCTTTTTGGCACACTCTATATATATGGCATTCTTTCCTCTTTGAGGAGGTTAGAACTTCTAGGGTTAGAAAGTTAGAAGAAGTTTTAGAATACAGAGAAAAATAGAGAAAAGGATAGAGGAGACAAAGTTGCATCCTGATTCTTTGTAATAGGAGCTTCTTTTGTCTTCTTGGTTAGCAGTTAGATTCAATAGAAGCCAAGAATGTATCTTTTTCAATTTTCTTAGTATAAATGGAAACAATTTGGAGTCATAGATTTTCTATACACTGGTGATTATGCCAGCTTTGTAAGTGTTGCTTATCTATTTCACTAACAATAGAAGCAACCAGATCTTAATCTACTTCAGATTGTGTTTTAGAATGGTTTTTTTCTTAAGTTAATCATTTGATTTGTGAAGCCTTCAAAGAATGGAATGTTATTTTGGTGTTTTATTTAAAATAGTAACTAGTACTCTACTATAGAAATCAACATTGTGAATGAATGCAACTATGTATTAATCACAAGTTAATTTTAGTCTTCAGTTTTAGTTTACAATTCCTTGAAGGATAACAAGTCTAGTTAAAATAGGTGAATTATCATTCCTTTCAGTACCAAAGCCCTGATCTATCTTTTTCTTTTTATTTAAAACCCTAGTTAGAATAGGTTTAAATTCATGCTTGATCTTAGAACAATCTATAAGCTCACACCAGCAGGCCCCTTGAACATTACTATTACATTGACCACTGAGGGACTTTAGCATAGTTGAGAACCAACTATAAAGACCTTGGGAGCTAGGATATCCATGTGTTATCTTTCTCTTTCAGGAGAAATAGAGCAAAAATATTCTACTTAACTGTTACTGTGCCATTTTGACAATCAACAGGAATGAACTTGTCATGTCCCTAATTGAAATGATTTTATTTTCCTTTTTAGTATTTTAATTTCATTTTGTATAATTTTTAATGATTGGACCGAGTTTAGAGATTTGGGTGTTATAGAAGGGTATGTGCAGGATCATCATGGAAAAAAAGGCCCTTAAGTGGCAAAAAATTCAAAAAAATCAGTGTTAGGAAACTTGATGTAAAAATCTGAATAAGTTATCTATATTATTTCAAAAATATGTAAGAAATATAATCTATAGAAAATTGAATGTAGTTTCTAAAATACTAGGTTTTTTTTGTTTTTTTTTTTTAAATCTATTTGGTAAAAATTTAAAATTTCAATGCAATAGGACTTAAATTATTTTAGGGAAAAAATAAGAAGTAGGTGTCTGTCTGACCACCCTAACCATAATAAAATGATAATATTTTTTTATAAGATTTTATACATATGTAGATGACTCATGTCTGGATGTGATGCATATTTTTGTAATTTTTTCCAAGTAAATAATTAATTATGATTTTTTATTACAACTTTAAAAAAAATATAAAAACTCGTATGTCTGACTACCTTAACTTGGTCAAAACTTCATGAAATTATTTTTTTTATTTTTTTTAATCCTATAGTATGTGAAGCATAGAATGTGACACATATTTTAGATTCAAAAAATATGATACCGTTTGAAAGCTATAGATGTTTTTCAATCAACCTATCGATGAGGACTTTAGTTGTAATTCTAATACAAAATGAATAATAATAATTTATTAAATTCAAAGTAAAGCATAATTTATATTGGTGGAAAGTTGAGAATCTCCTCTAACAACCCTTTTTGTTTCATCAATTTTGGGTAAAAAAAGTCGTTAGCCACATACCCTACAAATACCCATAATATTGCCACTTTTTGGCCCATCATGATCCTGCACATACCTAGAAATGCATGTTTAATTCCTATTTGATGTCTTGTGTATATGTCTTATGTCATTAAGGATTTGCATAAGTATATTTTAGATACCATTGTAGATTTGGGCATTTTGGGAATATATTTGATACCAATTTTTTTTTTGATGCCACAGATATGTTTTTCTGTGATCTTTTCAAAGTTTATATTCTACACTCCCATTGACCTAAATATAATTTCATTGTATTTATAAATGTAGATTCAACAACATTGGAAACCATAAGATCATTCGAAATTGAATTACAAAAGGCCTATTGAGGGTTTTATGGGATAAAGATAATGATATGTGATGTGAGGGGTAGGTAGTTATGCATTCGAGAGGAGCATGGTTGGATACTTGATGATGGTAGCAACATATTTTGTTGTTTATTGATGTGTAAAGGAATCTCTCTAAGTATGAAATCCTTGATATTTTTTTCCCTTTTTACAAAATAGAAAAAGATGAATTCAATAGAGAGTTTTCTTAATAAAATTGCACTATGGAAGAGTAAAGATATACAATTATATTGTGTTTTCCTTTGATGCTTTATCATATGCTAGCACATAATTAACAACTTATATTTATTATAGATGAGAAAGTAATGGTTGCAATATTTTTTTGCAAAGTCCAGAAAAGTGTGTTGGAGCCCTTTAAATACATTTATTCCCCTTCTTCAATCTATTGTGTAGTTCAATTTTTGAACAGACACTTTTGTAGAGTAACAATACAAATTTTTATATATTAGTTGATAGTGTTTCCATAAAACCATTTACATATGAATAATGATGCTTAGAGCAACAAGATATATTATAATGGTACTACTTAAAATATCTTTGTTATTCATACCTTTATAGATAAAAAAATTTAGTAGTTTAATTCCTTTTTCACAACTTGGAGGGTTTTGTTATAATTATTGCTAATTTGACTTGATTCAAATATTTATTGACTACTGAAATCATAGCCATAATAGAATGAAAAGGGTGAGCTTTCATGTCATAGATCTATAGGGCAATCGACTGGAAGTGGCCAATGTCACAGTCAAGTAGAAATCCAGACATTTTTTGTTGGATTCGGCAATAACTAAGACCATTATTGGAAATAAACCATATCAAACTTTATTAATCATGCTCTCTAATTACACAGTCATTATAGATTCTAGATATTGTCAATAATCAATTTGATTGTGTTACTAGATGCGATAATTTTTAATACTATTCAGTAGAATTGGTTTATAAGGCCTACAAGAGTGATGGTGTATGGTAACCAAATTGGAACTGATAGCCTATTCCATTGCCTAATGACCCTAATAGCTAGCTACAAGCAAAACACTATGTTGCTAGTAGTCTAACTGAACCCATTTTGTTTACTTTATAATGTAAGATGGGTTGATGAAATGTCATACCTACCAAAATTTGAAACCATAGAAAAAATAAGGAATGCCTAAAAATTTAGAAAAGAATCCAGGAACAAAAGTGAAATAAGTCAGGTCTTTCCTTTAAAGACTATTTATTATAAGTTCTTTATTATTTTTTCTATTTAAAAAATTAATTCTTTATACTATATTTCTTATTCTTTATTGTCACATCAAGAAATTCTGAATATTTATCAATATTACTTATTTTCCTCAAATAGAATTTGTTAATATATTCTTTGTGTTGAATTCAATGTGAAAGTGATGGGTCATGAAGATTAGCTTAACATGCAGTTGATCTTTGTTGTTGTAGGCTTTTTCTCTCTATTTAAAATCTATGAACAAACTTTTGGCTTCAATTTTTTTTTTCTCTACTATTTTCCACTAGAAGAATATACAAATGTAGTAGATTTCCTTTAATTGAATGCCTAACTCCTTTCTTAATTTAGCTTTGGTCAATTTACATGCCCTTACTTTCATTATATTTTTCTCTAAGTAGTCGTACCTTGATAGTCCCATTAGCTTATTTTCTCATTTTTGGATGTTTAGATACCTTCTTTCTTTCTTTGATTATTAAATTATCTTTGCATCTATATCTCTTTTTTCCAAAATGTAGAAGTCTATACCTTTTAAAGATTTAATGTTTTAAAGAATGTGAATTCTTGCAATGCATTTTTTATTATCATGGTTTACTTAATAAAAAAATATCTTCAAATCCCTCTTTATATTTGGAAATCTATTTTGAACTCTAGTAATCTTCTCAAAGTTAAATAGAGTTGGAGTATTTTAATTATATATATATATATATATATATATATATATATATATGTTTGGAAATCTATTTTGAACTCTAGTAATCTTCTCAAAGTTAAATAGATTTGGAGTATTTTAATTATATATATGTGTGTGTGTGTGTGTGTGTGTGTGTCAAAGAGGTTACTAATCTGTGTAAGATTTTGGATATTTATCTAGCTAGTTCTGGTCAAATGATTAATGAGGCTATGTCTTCCATTTTTTTCTTTAATACTTTGCGGCTCATTCAAAAGAGGATTGCTCATATTTTGAGGTTTTAGATTGGTTCTCTACCTTTAGTTTATCTTGGCTTTCCTATCTCTATAGGGAACCTACTAGGGGTTCCTGGCAAAACATTCTTGATCATAAGTTTCTTGTGAACGTTAATCATTGGATTCGTCAGTGGCTGTCCTTTTCCAGTTGGGTTCAACTTCTTAATTATGCAGTGCAAGCTCTCCCCAACTTCAGGTGTATGCTTTAGGTGGCTCCTATTGGGTTTATTAAGGATTGGAATCTCTAGCTAGGAAATCCCTTTGGGCTGGTAGTTTTTCTTCCTCTAAGTGGAGCCTAGTGAAATGGGATATTATTTGTAGACCAAAGCAATTTGGGGGCCTTGGATTGTGACAATCGGCTTTGACTAGGTTGACGTTAGTTGCCAAGCTTTAATGGAGATGGTGCTCAGAACAAGATCAAGTGTGGGAAAAATAATTATCTAACAAGTACCTAAGGGATATTTTGAAGGTAGAGATTCCTAGATCCCCGTTGGTTGGGAAAGGCTCGGTCATTTAGGAAACACTTAAAAAAGGTGCTCAGCTAATTAAAGAGGGCTTGTTCTGGATTTGCAATAGGGGGGTTGAGGCTCTACTTTGGTTTGAATCTTGGGATTGGTTTTCTCCTATTATGATTAGATATCCTAATCTTCAGGATCTTTGTTAGTGTTTGGAGGTAGGCTAGTCTAGGGTGATTGATTTTAAGAATTCTTTCCTCTGTGGAAGCATGGAAATGTTGAGGTGGAAGCTTCCTTGTGAATGACCTATGGCTAGTTTCGAGGAGGACTATGCTAAGCTTCAAAGTATCTTGGAAAGTAGACAATGTAGCTCACTTTAGGATAGGGATATTTTGGCTTGGTGTCTGGATCCTAAGGGAGTTTTGATGGTGGGTAGTGGGTATTAGGAGTTGATTGCTAAAAAAATTAGAGGGTTGGAAGTTCCATGGTGGAAACATGTTTGGAACACATTTTCTTGGCCTAAGTGTAACTACTTTATGTGGAACTTAGCTTGGAACAAATGTTTGACTTGGAAAAATCTTCAGAAGCATGGATTTTAGGGCCCTTTTGTTTTTGTTCTGTGTGAGTGTAGCAAGGAAGATTCCCCTCGCCTTTTTTTTTGGTGTCCTTTTTCTATGCTTATTTGGCATTGGTGGTGGGGTGTTTGGAAACATCCTTGTTTTTATGCCTCTTCTCTTATTGATTTCAATAATAGTTTGGGAAGACCTCCTACATAGGCCTCTTTCCTACAAATTGTGTCCAAGGGATTGGTCCTACCTTTATCCTTTGGAAAATTTGGATTGAAAGGAATCGCAGGATTTTTAGGGAGAAAAGCTACTAATTCAATAGGTTTGGCAAAGAATTACCAGTTTGATTCAAGAAACAATGGTAGCTAAATGTGAGGTAGATTTCCATTTAGATAAGAGTGATGATGAGATTGTGAATAGATTGGGTCTCTATGGTTTGTCCTTTAATTTTTTCTATGTTAGAAGAAGTAGGTAGGCTAAAAAAAATCTTTAGAGGATTGGTAGATGGATGACTCCTCTAGTAGATGTCTTGAATATTAACAATAATGGTTAATCTAGGGGAAGTCTTGGATCTATGGGGATTAGTGGAGCTAGGAGAGACTGTTCTCGCTCTATGATTTTCTTCTTTTCCATTCATAAGGGGCAACAATCCAACAATCTTATGGAAGGGTTGGATATTCTTGGGGATTTGGAGCATGCTTATTCTCTAAGTTGGTGTAGTATTATTTGTGAATCTAACTCTTAGATCATTGTTCATCTGCTAAATGGAAAAAATCTGGTTGGGGTGAATTGGAAACTTTCTTCGATTGCTCATCATGTAGTTGTGTTCTATGCTGGAGGTGGTTTCTTTTACACATATTCCTCATGAGTGGAATTGGGTTGTTGATTGTTTGGCCAAGTCAGCTTCTAAGAATGTTGGTGATTGGAAAATTTAGGGATGGGAGTAGTTATCCCTTGATTACTACCAAGTTTTAGAGAAGATTATTTCTGAGGACATGGCTAGCTAAGGGGTTTGGTGTTGGTTTGGTCATGGTTGTTTGTTTTTGTTGGGTGTTCTTTTGTTCCTTCTTTTCTTGGGAGCCTCTTTGGTCTCTAACATCTTTGTAATGGAAATTTATTGATATCAATAAAGTTTGGTGTTGGTTTGGTCGTGGTTGTTTTTTTTTGTTGGGTGTTCTTTTGTTCCTTCTTTTCTTGGGAGCCTCTTTGGTCTCTCACCTCTTTGTAATGGCAATTTCTTGATATCAATAAAGTTTTTACCCTCCTTTTATAAAAAAAGAACAAGTGAAATAATTAGAGTTTCAAAAATTTAGAAAATCAAATATAAAAGAAATATTTTAAATTTATAAAATTAAGTTTCTAAATTAATAGATTTAAAATTTAAAAAATATTCACTATCTTTATAAAACAAGTATATCTCTTGACACTGTTTATGTATATATATATATATCAAAATAATTAAGAAAATTAATATACATAAAAATTATTTCGAAAGATACCAGTTTATTTTTTCATTTAAGAAACTTAAAATACATAAAAAATTATTTTATGATTTATTCTATGGAAAAATAAAAATTATTGTAATTAAGCAATGAAAATAGAATATTGTGATACTGTTTTCCTTTTAAGTAATTGAAGAAAGCAATAAAAAATCACGTGCACTTTTTAAATAATTAAAAAAATCAACAAAAAATCATTCCACATGAAAATAGAAATTAGATTTATGCCTATACGTCTGCCATTGTAAAGTTATGTCTATTGACGTAATTATTTATAAAAATAATATATTTAAAAATATGTTAAATTACTACACATAATTTTTTTTTTTAAATTTAGAAAATTAAGTATGAAAGAACTTTCCTAAATTTACTATTGCATATAAAAGTAAGTTTCTAAATTAATATACTGAAAATTAAAAATTATGAAAATATTCAAAAAAGAAAAATATTCTTTGATGTCAATGTAAAATATTTTTCTATTAATAGAAAAGAAATAAAATTATGAAGTAATGAAAAAAAATTATTCTTTTTAAAAAAACCTAAATTAGTGTATTTAAAATTAGAAAATTAGAAAATCAAATATTATAAATTTAAGGATTTGCACTAAAGATTTTATTCTACAAAAATATAGTAACTTAAATATACAATCTAATATAAAAGATTTTCATAATAAGTGCAAATCTAAAATCAATTTCAAATTATAAAATTAAATACAAACAAAATATAATAAATTCATTATATACATAAAAAATAAGTTTTAGATTCAACTAGGGTTAGGGTTAGGACTCAACTAGGGTTGGGGTTAGGGCTAAGGTTTAATTAGGGTTAGGCACAATTAGATTTAGTGTTAGGGTTAATTTGTTAAGTTAGAGTAAGGGTTCAACTACAGTTAGGTTCTTATTAGGGTTAGGGTTAGGGTTCATTTAGTAGTACAATTAGAATTCTAGGGTTTCCATTAGAATTAGGTTTTGTGTTAGAATTAGAATTATGAATAGAGTTATAATTATGGTTAGGATTAGAATTACAATTATGATTATAGTTAGGGCTAAGGTTACAACCAGGATAGGGGTTAGGGTTAGGATTCATTTACGATAAGGGTTAGGGTCAAGTTTAAGTTTAATATTAGGATTCAATTAGGGTTAGGGTTCAATTAAGGTTAAATTTTAATTAGGGTTAAATTTTAATAAGGTTAGGGTTGTAATATAAATACTAGAGTTAGGGTTGAGGTTAAGTTTTGCATTCAAATAGGGTTAGAGTCAGAGTTATTTTTATTAGGGTTAGGGTTAAGAATTACAAGTTAAGATCAGGGTTAGATTTGGAGTTATGATTAGGGTTCAATTGGTGTAGGGTTAGGGTTAGGGTTCTAGAGTAAAGCTTGGGGTTAGGGTTAGGGTTGGGGTTAGAATTCATTTAGGATTAAGGTTAGGGTTATAATTTTGGTAAGAGTTTTAACATTCAATCAAGATTTAATTAGGGTTATGATTAAGGTTTATATTTAGTTGGGGTTAGGGTTTAAGTAAGGTTACAATTAATATTCAATTACAATTACGGTTAGAGTTAGGTTAGGTTTAGGGTTAGGTTTTAATTAGGGTTATGATTAGAATTAAGGTTTCCATTAGAATTAAGATTATGAATAGGGTTACAAGTATAATTAGGGGTAGCATTAGAAGTAGCATAAGGGTAAGGATTATAATTAGAGTTGATATTGTAATTAAACCCTAATCCTAATTCTAAAAATAACACTAATTCTAATTGTAACCCTAATACTAACCCTTACTCTTATTCGTAGTTTAACTCTAACACTAACACTCAATAATTCTAACTCAAACCCTAACTCTAATTCTCTCTAACTCTAACACTAACCCTAATTCTAAAATGAATAATAATTCTAATTGTAACCCTAACCATAAACCTAAAACTAACACTATTTTTAACCCATTCCAATTTTATAACTAGAACTAATTCTAATTGCAACTCTAACATACCAATTGTTCACGCAAGTAAATTTCCTAAGTTTTCACTTTCAAGTAAATAAACTATGTTCTATTTCCATTTCTATATTTTTTTTTCTAAAAGAGAACAAATAAGAATAAATGACATAACAAATTCCAAGCATTTATTTCATTTCCAATATAATATTCCACATAATACAATTTTTTCAATGATTGTATACAAGATACATACATAGCTCAACCAAGCTTCAAAGCAATAGATATAGATGGTCCAAGAATCTCCTCTCAAATATTTGTCACTAGTTGTTGAGGAGAAGCATCACTCAAGTGCTTTTTTTCCAATCAAAGACTCAAATGTGGTCCCACACACATCTATCATATTATAGATGGCCCTACCCATCAACAAAAATATAGGTGAGGTAACCTAATAACTACAACCACTCTACGATTAGTGTTGTGCCCTACATAACTATAACTTATAACCACTATAATCTTGAACTACCATGCATAAAAGGAACATGATGAATTGACAGTGTAGCCAAAGGAAATCACACTACTTTGGCCAAAGTATTCTCACTCAGTGCTTTGAGTGACAGTCATCCTATTTACATACACTACCTTAGCTCGATTTGAATTTAGACCATTATATTCTATGCATAGGTAATTTCCTTCAATAGGTAATATTTAACCTTAGAAACAACATATTCCCATTTTCCAAAACACAATGATATCTCTACCAATAAAGCATAAGCATAAGTTATCCCCTTTAATGGCTAGTCTAATCCTAGGTATAACTTTAGAACTTTTTACTTGTCTACAAGTTAACTTTGCATAAACCACTTAACATGCTATTCTCATTTCATCATTCCTAGAATATAATACTATTGACGATAAACAATCTCTCCTTAATATGGAGTATGTACACTCATAAGGAAATCATATTGATGCAAGGGCATCTAGACTCACAAGAAATCATGCATCACCAGAAATATGTTTTCTTTTCATGTTCTACATTTTTGGAATTTTGGAGTAGGTTGGAGCTTCTTGAGTATATTTTGGAATTTTTTGTAGATGCATTTGACGTCATTTTGGTAAAACATAGCCTGTGGTTAGTGTTTCTCTTTCAATTGTGGGACATCACATTCTATAGACATGACTTTGGCATTTTGGTAGGACATTCCTTGAGGTCCCATCAACATACCGATGGTGTTGGTAGTGGTAGCAACTGAAGTTCATCAGTGGGATGAAATTTTTTGTCTTCCTGATAGATTGATATCTCTTTTGGAGTTGATGGCATGTATGTCTATCGGCCAGAGTGAATATCATCAGCAAGACTCTATCTTGGGTCTCCCTAATGTACCGATAACCATATCATCGGCAAGACACTAATTCTTCAACATGAGTAAAGCTTGAGTCTCATCAATGGAATGATGTTGATAAGTGTAATGGGTTGTATTCATTGGAAAGAATGATTCTTATTGGCAAGAAGTGTTGACAAGCCTCCCTGATACAATGATGATAATCATTCACCTGGTGGACATGGTGATATCGCTAGGACTATGGAGCTAGTCCCAATGATAAGGTGATGAGAGAATGGATGATGGCTATGGGACTCAATTGGTTGATAAGGACATATGATGACATGGAGATTAACAATTGGTCATGTAATTCACATCCTTGTTGTGAATTACATGGCAGTGAGCTAGAAGGGTGGACCCATATTGGAATGATGTGTTGATTGGAGTGGAATACTATCATTGGCAGGACTCTTAAGGTGGTATCTTCAATAGAATGAAAAGGAGCCACTAACAAAGGATTGGATGAAAGGTGAGTTGGTGGAATAGAAAAAATATAGTGGCAACACATGGCATGATAACATTCCAAAAGAATTTATGGGCATGCGGCAAATGGTTGGAAAATTACTTACTAGGGAATGAATAAGAATTGACAAAACAAATAACCATGTAACTATCAAGAAAATCTAATAAGTGACCATTGGAAAACATGGTGGTACAATGGAAACAGTAGAGAAGAATGACTAGGATGACATGAAGGAGGAATACAATATAAAGAGATAGTGAGTGATAGAGAAGAGAGAGGTTGGTAGGAAGGGAGAGCCAACTAGAACAAGAAAGGAAGAGAGAGTACAAAGTGAATTTTGATGTAATATAGAATATTTCTTTGTAATTGAGGACCTCTACATGTATTCATAATATATTTCAAATAAATGAATGAAGAGTTGTTTTTGTCAATTTGTGTTGTGTCATAGTTTGTGTTGGTTGTGAGATTGTGACAACATGATAAGGTATTCTAGTCTTGATTGTGTCAAGTGGTATCAGAGCAAGAAATCACTGGCATGGTGAGTATGTTTAAAGAGTTAGGTATGGAAAGTTGAAAAGGAAATCATGTTGTGAGAGATCATAGATGAGTTTGTAAAAAGGTCAATGTGAGGAAGATTTTTTTTGTCTCAGAAAGAAACCCTGAAGATATTTTGTTGCAGAAGAGGATTTTGTAACTACAAAGGATTTGAGTTCTAGAAGATGTTGTTGCATGTGAGAGGAGACTTGAAACTGCAAAGGGCTTGGATCCTAGAGAGATTTTTTGGAAGAAAGATCTCTGACTACAAAGGGTAGAGGAGGCACATAATCTTGGAATGAAGTGTGAATTTGTTGCAAGGAGTGCTTGTAACTATAGAGGGAATTGAGATTCCTTGAAGATGTCTTCAAATGAGAGAACAATATGGGACATGAGGAGACTTGTTATAATCCCATTTTGGGAAGAGTATTGTAAGGAAGTGGAGAACTAAAAGCTCCATGAAGAGTTGAAAAATATCAAGGAAAGAATGGATTCCTTGGAACAATATTATTCCCTATTGATATTTTGGTTGTAGGAAATAACAAAGAGGGTGCAATAGAAGCATACCATGAAGAAAGCATGGTGGACAAGAATGAAGATGGAGAATTTGTTGTAGTAGCAATTGAAGGAGTTGAGAAATTACAGAAGGAAAGTGTAGACATTAGTGGAGGTCTTGTGTTTGATAAAGGGGCTTGATGAGGTTCAAGATTCAAAGTTTACAAAAGAGATTGTCAAAATAGAGGCAATGTTTAGTTTGAAGAGGGTTGCATCAAAGGTGGAGGTTGTCAAAAGTACAAAAGATGTGATTATGGGGGCAACAATAGAGCGTGAGGATATTGTCATGAATGGAAAGGAGGAAAATGATTCATTAGTGAGAGAAGATGAATGGTTAGAGAAGTTTGTAGTAGTTTGAGGTGTGAAATGTGTTGTAAAAAATGGTGGTCAGAAGATAGATGTCACAACAATGAAGCAAGAAGAGGTAAAAGTTAGTTTCTATGAATTTTTTCATGTAAAATCTGTGATAGCTTTGTATGATGAGGTGAGTAATGAGAAGAAATAATGTGTAGTGATAAATAAGAATACTAATACTACATATTTGTATGTGGAATTTATGAGATATTGTGTAGGAAATTTTTGGTGGAGGTGGTTAGTGAGAAATGGGCTTGAACCCATGAAATAGAGAAGAGTGAAGAGTATTTGGTGGAGGAGGTTGGACTATGGTGGACATGAGTCCATGCGAGGAGAAAGGAATGGAGTGCAAAATGTTCTAGCCAGATGCTGGAAGAGGAGGAAAAATAAAATAATTTGCAGATACTAGTTTCAGTATGGGAGCATGTTGCACATTGTTCGCAACTCATAAGGGTAGTTCTACTACTTAGCTTCATTTTTTGAGCCTATGCTCACAAAATTCTTACCCAATATGTCTAATGCAGGGGAATTGAGGCTCACAAGAAATCTTGCATCACCAAAAATATGTTTTCTTTTCATGTTCTATGTTTTTGGAATTTTGGGGTAAGTTGGATCTTCTTGAGTATATTTTGGAAGTGTTTGTAGATGCATTCGAGGTAATTTTGGTAAACCCTAGCCTATGTTCAATGTTTCTCTTTTAATGGTGGGACATCATGTTCTATCAATAGGACTTTGGCATTTCAGAAGGACATTTCTTGAGGTCCCATCGACATATCAATGGTGTTGGTAGTGGTAGCAATTGAATTTCATCAATGTGAGGTTCCTTCATCAATGGGACAACATTCTTTGTCTCCTGGATAGACTGATATCTCTTTAGGAGTTGGTGGTATGTATGTCTACTAACGAGAATGAATATCATCAGTAGGACTCTGCGTTGGGTCTACCCAATGTACCAATGATCATATTGTTGGTGGGATGCTAGCACGTCGACAGGAGTCAAGCTTGAGTCTCATCGATGGCACAATGGTGAGAAGTGTAACGGGTTGTGTTCATCAGTGATAATGCTTCTTATTAGTAGGAGGTAATGATGAGTCTCCCTGATACAATGATGATAATCCTTTAGTAGGTGGACAAGGTGTTATCACCAAGACTATGGAGCTAGTCCCAATGATAAGGTGATGAGAGAATGTATGATGACTGTGGGACCCGATGTGTTGATAAGGATAGATGATGACATGGTGATTAATGATTGGTCTTGTAATTCACATCCTTCTTGTGAATTACATGGAAGTGAGCTGGAAGGGTGGACCCATATCGAAATGATGTGTTGATCAGAGTGACATACTATCATTGGTAGAAATCTGAAGGTGGTATCTTTGATACAACAAGGAGGCAATGATGAAGGATTGGATGAACAGTGAGTTGGTGTAATAGATGAATCCAATGGCAACACATGGCATGATAACATTCCAAATGAATTTATGGGCATGTAGTGAATGGATGGAAAATGACTTACTAGGGAATGAATAATAATTGACGATACAAATAACCATGTAACTGTTAAGAAAATTTGATTGACCATTGGACAACATCATGGTACAACTACAATAGGAGAGAAGAACGACCAAGATGACATGGAGGAATACAATATAAAGAGAGAGAGAGTGATAAAGAAGAGTGAGGTTGGTAAGAAGGGAGAGCCGACTAGAATAGGAAAGGAAGAGAGTGTACAGAATGTGTTATGATGTAAAACCAAATATTTCTCTATAATTGAAAACCTCTGCATGTATTCAAAATATGTTTCAAATAAATGAAAGAAGAGTTGTTTTTTCAATCTATGTTGTGTCATAGTCTATGTTTGCTACAAGATTTTGATGGCTTGATAAGGTCCTTCAGTCTTGACTACGTCACATATCAATTAGATTATTTTTTCTTTCCAATAAGAAAATAGATCATTACTCTATTTCAATAATTCAAATTCAATTCCAAACAAAACATTCAATATTTCACTAAAAAAGATAAAAATATAGAGAATAGAATCTCATTCCTGTTAATCGCTTTAACCCAATTGACTCAGTGGTTCTTAAGCTTGGCCCCCTCTTGAAATCCTCTTAGAAACTATTCCTCCTCAAATTCCTCTCACTAATATTTCCTCACAAAATACCTCTTAGCAAATAAAAACCTCAAAATTAAAATGCAATAGAATGGAGAATGTGTGATTATGCATAGCAAAAGTGTATCCAATTGAGGTAAGAGTTCCTCTTATTTATACCCAAAAAACAACATCTATAGGCTAGAAACAAGGCCAACAAATTGACACTTCTCAGCTCAAATGGATCGACTCAACTTGATAATCAAAAGGTGGAAAATTCCTATCTCAATACTCATCCAAAAAAAATAGCAGGTCGTCTCTTTTCTTTCCAACATGTTGAATGATTCCTTTATGGACATGTTCTATTATAGAAATTGACTTATAGGTTTAAGATACTTCTATGAATCATCGAGTTCATAATATGGTGCCAACAATTTACCATATTCCCTATCATTTATATTGTTGTTTAATAGAATAAAAAGTCAATACTCTTATTGGCTACATTTTACTTAGTTGACTTGGTCATTGCCAAAGCATTCAACACTTAACAAATTAGTTGACTTCCCTTTTAATAGCATTGCTTTATTAATTTATGCTACACGTTGCTTTTTATAGTGCACATCACTTTAACATTATTTTTTATTCATTAAATATAAGCTATGTGCATCATATATAAGCTTATGAATTTCCATCACATTTTATGTATTCCACTCCGAAGGCCTTCAAAAATGTGATTTACTAGAACATAGAAAAAATAAAAATAAAAATAAAAATGAAAATTTTAAATTTTTGTTTTTCTTAGTTTTAGTTATTGTAATAGTGTTTTGACACTTGTGGGACAATTATAACCCATCGTATGCTGCTTTGCTCCATGTTTTAGGACCAATAAATTTCCATTAGGTTTTAAAACTTACAATATTAGGACAACTAACTTTCAGTTGGGCTTAAAATTCACTTTCAAAGTTAGTTAAAACTGAACCCTCATATCCTCATTTTGCGATGTTGGTTCAAAATTGAACAAAAAAATCACAACACTTCATTTGGCGCTTAAAAAAAATCCATTATTCTTGTTAAAGTTAATTTTGTTGTGTATGATTATTGTATGTATCCTCTCCTCTTGTGCCTTTTAGCAATTGGGTGATGAAAAGCATTTTAAGCTTCAAACATGTGTTACCTTTAGAGGGCTACCTCCCAACTTGTGAGAGGGAATGACCCAAGTGGTGGTTTCATTTTGGTCCGCTATATAAATAATTGGTTGTGACTAGAGTTATTAACCAACTAGTGTTGTTTTCCTATACCAATGAATGTGTCCCTTAGTATTCTTGTGATGCGTTGAAAACCTTAGATATTTCTAAGGGTTGGGAGACCTCTTAATTGATTGAATCGTCACGCATATAGTACTAGTTTATTCAGAAAGTCCAGATTAAGAACCTTCTTAGTAGTGGCTATCCATTTCCTCCAAAGTGTATTTTGAAGTAGTGCATGGGAGGTGTACCACTCCCAAAAGTTACTTACCATGTCCTATTTTTGGTTGAGGCAATAAAGCAAATCAGGAAGGGACTCATTTGCTTGGTGTGTCAAGATAATACATTTCCTTGACATAGCCTATTTTTCCACTCCATCTTCACGGATTAATCATCTCTTAGGGGATGATGGTAAGCCTACTAATAAATACACACCTGAGCTAGGATTGTTCATGCTTGTGATTCAATTTAATACTTTTCTTGGTTCCAAAACATTGTAAACAAACATCAACAAGTTTCTCAAAATTTCAAACCCTTTGGTTTAAACATGGATACCCTTTGGTTTAAACATGGATACCCTTTGAAAAGTCTTGATATTGATGATTTTCCTAAGGATTTTTATCCTTAGAGACTTCTAAATATTTTTTCTTATATCTCAATCCATACTTTCCAAAGTCAACATAGGTAAATATTCCCCTAGCTTCATGATTTTCACATAATGGACCTTGTGAGATGAATGATGTTTTTGACATAAAAAATTTAGTTTGAAACTTAAGTATGACATTGTATGTGGTAAAAATAAACTTCATTAATCCAAGAATTAAATCAAATGAACTCCCCTCATTGATGCACGTTCAAAATAACTCCCCAAAACAAGAAAATTAAGACAAGGAAAACATTGCAAAACATTGAGTCCAAATTTGATTGTCCAAATCATTGAGTTTCATTATCCAAATTCATTGAGTTCTATTATCAAAATCATTGGGTCCTATTTCCAAAATCATTTGAGTTCTATGTTACCAAAATCATTGAATTCTTAGGGTTTGATCACTTTAGAGGTATAGCATTTTTCTCACTACCTTGGTCTTGCAAAACAAAGGTTCATTTTAGGTTAACTTTTTGGGTCAAACATTTCATACACCCTTTACCATATTTCACACTTCACTTCACCAAACTTTATAAACTTTTGGAAATACCAACACTCTTTTGATTTAGACATCATCAAACTAATCCCCTAACGTAGCTATGTTATGTGTGAAATGGATCCTTTTCCATGTACTTAGTTGAGTCAATTATCACATTTTGTGGAAAAAATTATCTTGAAAGTCACAATTATACCTTCAATATTTACAAGTTCATTAACACCTTTCATCAATACATCAAATCTCTTTGTCTAAAAGTATTGTCCCAAAAAATTTCAAAGATCACTCCCCATAACATTCACCTTTTCATCCCCCATTCAAACCATTGGTCCAAAACGATTTAGAGTGGCCATTTTACCAAAAATTGAGTCAATTAGAGAGTTTAAACATTACAAATCCCAACATAACTCTCCCATTAGTGACCAAAAATCTATAGTTACAACAAGGTGACAACACAAGAGAATCATGGAACAAACCAAAGTCCCATTGACCACAAGTGATCCAAACTCACAAGAATTTGATCCAAGGAGTCATTCTAGCCCCTCACAACAACCCCAAGATCCATTGAGACCATATGAGGTTGAAGATATCACAAACAACCCATTTGAGATTATTAAAGAAGAAATCCTTGAGCCTAAACAAGAATGTCAAGCCTTAGAAAAAGTGGCTTCAATTTCACCATCGTTTGTCACCCAAACATTGGCACAAAGCTTAACTCCAGCTATGATATAACCAACTCCATCCCTTGTGCCAAGTCAATCCTTAACATCTAGTCTTGCAAATAGAATAGGAACCAACCTTGGTCTCACTTCATGTCTAGGAACAAATAAAACTTTGGGTATTCACAACAAAACCATTCCATTAACCACCAACCATCCCCAAAACACAAGTTGGACACCAACATTTGGAAAACCACTTACATTCCATGATGCCATAATGACCTCAAAATTTCAAGTGCAACCATCTTCATCCATCACCACAAATACCCCAAGTAATCCTAACATTACATAAGGTAATGTGAACCAAGTTCCTCAAGTAGGAAAACAAGGGAAAGTTAACACTCTCACACAAAGTCAACCCTTCATAAGTGGTTCCAAGAACCCCATTGGCACATTGAAACAAGTGGTTACCCAAACTACTCAAGTTAGTCTGCCATCCACATCAAACCCATCTATCATCAATCCAAATCAAGGCAATATATTGAGCACAAACCCCATCAACCAAGGTAATTCATTTGTCCCTCATCAAACATAGCAAGGAAACCCTCAACACATCGGTCAAGGGAACCCTTCTAGTCAATTGATCCTAGGTCAGAATGTGTCAATAACATGATAGTACGAAATGGTGCCATCATCATCTTTACCATTGGTCCCCTAAATCATGAAAAATCAAATGGGGTCCCAAATCTACATTCCTCCATTCCAATTGATAATCTTGTTGATGGGTGTTTTTTTACTCTCAAAACAAACAACACATAAGTGTGATGACTCTCCCAAAAGGTGAAAATCTATAACTAAGTTTCAAAAAATCACCCCAAGGTCTCTTGGGTGTCAAGTCATGACTTGAAAAAACAACTCAGTTAGTTGATGTGATTTGTTGGTAATCACAAGGGGCCTTTATGGTTTACAAAGCATGGAGTTTCCTTGGGTCTATGGTGAATTTTTAGATTTCTAGGAGTGAATGAAAAGTGATAGAAATGTCAAGACAATTGTTTGAAACTCACTTTGTTCATCAAATTTAGCTTTATAGTGATGTTGGAATTGTATATTCAACTCATATTTTAAAAGAAATAGATAAAGGAAGAGGGTTTAGAAGTTGGCCTATGTTTTAAAATAAGATGAATAGTAACAATGGAGGATGCTACATTGGGCAGACTTCTAAATTGAGTTTTACTTAAATAGGGACAACCCATAGTATCATAAAACTAGTGCAATCTTCTAAGGCTCACTTATGATTTTCATACTGCAACATGAACTCTTAAAGCATACACATAAATAGTTGAAGTTAAGTGTTCTAAATGAATTAGCTCAAATTAATGTTACACAGCAATTTATCATCAACAAATGGCCAAAAGTATGAGTTGAATGTGCATCAAACACCATAGCATACATCCACCATTAAAACTTAACATGAACTATTAATAGAAAATGAACTTAAACTAAAATAAGTAATGTTGAAACAAACTTTGGAGATAGAATCATTCACACATAAAGAGCAATACACAAGAAACCATTAACTAAATGATTTTCTTATATATTGCAATATAATGTCTTTACACAACAACTCATATCTCTCCTTGAAAATGAGAGGATGCCCCTATTTATAGTATTCCAAAAGAAGAATGAATGGTCAAGATTTATTTACAATGAATGGTTGAGATTCTTCTAGCTTAGGGTTTCAAATAACCTCAATATTTTACAATATAAAAATAGTATCTTTTTTTTTCCTATTTGTTCCTATAGTCTATTTTGTCTTATAATTGAATTTAGCCTTCTATGACTATTTTGAAAAATACTCATAAGCTATTATAGGATTTCCAGCTTCCTTTTGTAGAGTAGCATAATAAATAAACTTCCCTATGATAGCCTAAAGTTTATCCCATTATGTGAAGTCCAATTTGGTGATGCAAAAGGTGATCCTATTGAAATCATTCACCATTTCCTTGTGGTGCTTTACATGCATGTATCTTCTACCTTATCCATCTGCTCTGACTTTGAGAAAGCCCGTGCAATGAAATCCATGAAATCAGCCAGGAAGGTGTCATTGGTTCCATGTTCCACTTTCTTGTGAAATTCCCATTTTACTTCCTTTAGATCTGATTCTTGGGCTGGAATTTTGTATCCTATTATTAATTCTAAGAGTTTATCCACCTCAACCAAGTGAGTAACAACATTGGCATGGATATTTTCCAATTCTATCAATGACCTTTACATAATTACCTTTCTAAATTCAAGAGTATGCAACCAACCATCGATTAGGCCATGATCTTCCTTTGGAAAGGTAATATTTTTGTCCCAAAACTTTAGAGATAACTTAAGGATGCTCTCCAATTTGGGGTATTTTATCCTATAGAGCTTAGGGAAATCCTTATGTGTGTCTGCTTCCAACTCAATTGCATGTTGTAGGACCAATAGTGGTTATGCATCTTGAATGAATAATGGATGCCCTTATCACCAATGTTGATGACTCTTTTAAACTAGTCTGAGGTAGAATTGTTCCAGTTCCTCATTTTTTCCATTTTATTAACCTCCTCCCTTGAGAGAAATGTAGGTGTAGGTGACTCTATTAGAGCTTCTTCTCCTAATGGTGTCCGCTGTTGTATAAAGGTAGTTAGTTCTGCTCCTTGTGCCTTCAATTCCTCCTTCATTAATTGATCCTTATTCATTTGTTGGAGGATGGTGGACACTAACCCTTGAAATTCATCAATATTTTGGACACGAGATGATGGGCCTGGATTGATGGTAGATATTTGATAATCCTAGCCCTGAATGGTAACTATATCCTTGCCTATAGTAGGAGTGGCTACTTATAATATCCTAGACCCAAAAGAATCAGTTGTAACATGAGACCTAATCTTTAGATTCTTCTCTTTTCATGCCTTTACTTGTGCTCTGGTCAGTATAGCATCCAATTGAGTCATGGGATCGACAAGCATAAGAGCCTTTCTCTTGAGTTGCTGCTCTAGCCAAGAAGGAACCTCTATTTGTTGGCTTGGGGATGTAGTGATGAATTCATTTCCTTCTCCTTCTACTTTCTCTTTCAAAGGTTATTCCTTGTTATGCTTAGAAGCATCTTCATCATTACTCTCTTCTTCATCCTGCTTGGCAACTTCTACATTCTCTTTCTTAGTTGTGCCTTCTTCTTGCAGCATGGATTTTTCCTTGTTAGGCTCAGTAGATTTTATATTTTCTTTAGATGCTACCCCTTTGTTTTCTCCAACATCGTTTTCAGGCCCAACATCTTTTTCTTCTATGTTTTCTCCTTCTTTATATTTTTCTTGTTCTCCTTCTAGAGGCACTTCTTCATATCTCAAGCCCTTATCTTGGCCAATGTGTGGAGGCTTGTCAGTATTTTCTGTATCAAGTTCCCCTTCATCAGAATGATGTTCCTCTAGGTTTTTCTCATCTCTGAGCTCTCCATATGTTAGTTATGTGCCTTTCTCATGCAATTGAGCTATTTTCTCATCCATCCACTACTTGGTTCTTTGTTTTATGGGGAGGGTGATAGTAACTAGGTCAGTGACCTCTTCCTCAGCCTAGTCAATTACTAGCAATGGGACACTTATCAAAGAATTGCATTTCTCATCTAGAACATTGTCATCTTTAACAATTTGATCTAGAACTAGATATAAGTTAATGGATTTTGTAAATTTGATAGTCATCCTCATATAGTGTCACCTTTGAACCTCTTTGTCATCATCACAATTTTCCCAAAAATCCTCAATGTGAGGTTGGTGGGCATACTACCTTCCAATTTGCTTCTTCAACTTGTCGAGGGGATCCAAGCATCCTCTATCTATGTGTAATTCAAAATTATATTCTTCCAAATCCTTCTAAGAGTATTCTGTGCATGGGGAAGTGGGGAATGAATACATCCCTTGTCCAAATGTGAGGGGATATGGAACCCCAACATAGTTCTTGTTACTCAATAAAGTGTGGGTAGTTTATAGTTGTTGAGTAAGCTCCATCAATACTATTCTATCATTCAAGTAATAGGGTAGTTGATAGGGTATTCTTGAGAATCCCTCTACTTTGAGGTATGTGAATTTAGGGAATTAGATGAACAAGTATCCAAAACCCTTTATGACTGATTTGGTGTTGTGTGACACTCTTCTATGGTAATCTTTGGCTAGGGTGTGAATAGTATGCCCAATGAAGGCATTGTTGACCCTCATGTAGTTTTTCTTGAAGTTCATGTATTGAAGCTAAGGGTAGTAGTCATATACCTTGAGTTGCCCCTTCTTTTTTCCTAGTACCCCAACACAATCCAATCCTTTATATGGGAACTTTAATGCCAGGAGATAGACTAGATAAGAGGTCTTGTAAAAATGTGAAGTATTCTTTACTGCCATAAACTAATTATGCAGATTCTCACTAATCATTTTGGCCCAATGAAATTTGGTGTTGCCTTAGAGGATATCCTCTACAAGGTAAAACATTCACTCAAATAATGAGGAAGTGGGGAGGCCCATTACTCTACTTAGGAATGTAACTAAATCATTGGATTCTTCTACAAAATCACTCTTGTACAATGTTTGAGACAATTTATTAGCATTTCCCCTCTTGTCTTTTAGCCAATTTTGATTAATTGTCCCTTTTGCAGCTAATGGGATCTTCTTTCCATACATGCAAGCTAAACTCCTTTTCAAACTCCTCCATTTTTTCAAAGGTTGTGATACCAAATGTTCTCCCAATAGAAAGGGTAAACAAGTTCACTAGTACCCTTCCATCTCTTGGAACTATCTTCCTTGCTTGGGTGTGGTAGCACTCTTAGCAAGCAAATACCAATTTTGGGGCCACCAGAGCATGAGGAAAGCCTATTTCCTTGGCAAGTCCACTTTCCTTGATTATCAAGGCTTCCTCTATTATAGGATTAATCATAACCCTTTGCTTGAATTCATCAATGTTGACATGCCCCAGATTAGTATCAGTGACTTTGTCATAGTTGGAAGTGATTTTAGAGGTGAACTCTACCCCATGGAATTGGTACTTTATTTTCTCTTTTTCCTCTTTCCCTCTGGGGGTCCTTGCTGGCTTCTTTCCTTTGCCAATCTTCTCCACTGGCTTCTCCAATGGTCGCTCAACAATTTCCATAAATTCTACACACGAAAGGTGTAGTAAGTTCATTGAAATATTAGGGGGTAAATGTTAGTTAAATAATGCAAATGCATCATTAATGGCATCCATATACTCTTAGAAGATTATTGCATTCACTAAATTTCATCATTTGAAGCTCGTTTGTGGATTTTGTAGGAATGTGGGTATGGAGGTGTAGGTTTCCTCCTTGTGGAAGCTGTGAGAGTGAATGCCATAAAGAACAACACAAGGAAGAAGGAATTTTGTAGACAACCACCTGACTATGAATTTACACATGTCTTAATTGTTGAGTAAATTTTTCATGAAGCTATTGAGCACATGTGTGAATTTGTGATGGTGGTGTTTGGAATTATTTTCTCTGACCAGACTGACCTTCTAATCCCATGCGGGTGATGGTGGTGAGGGAGCTGTGAGTGGGAAGGATATCAAAATTTCACTGTAAGGAATGGATTTGGGTAAACAACTCCTCACAAAAAGAGTTTCACATAGCAAAACCCACAAGACATCCTAACTTAGCTAATTTTGTTGTGAACGCCTTTGGAACATGCATGAAATTATACTTGGTTATTTTGGCTCAAAGGTTTGATCATTTCAAGAAGTGTGGGGATTGGATGCATGGAAGTCATATAGCAAGGTGTCATGGAGTCATTTCCATTAGATAGTGGCTTAGGACTAGTGTCATTCTGTGAGGGGTAATTCACATAAATAGACCCACCTAAACACTTGTGATTAATATTTTCATTGTCTATGTTCAAAGAGTATGTTTGCAGCAATTAGGAGTGAGGGAATTGTATGATGAAAGGGCACATTGAATTTTCTATAAAACAATAGCCATTGGAGGGATGTCCTAATAAAGGTGGCCTGCATAGGCGGGCTCGTAATGGCACAAGATTGCCTTTCGTTTCTTCAGTTGCATTCCAAAGATTTATGTTGCTTGAATTTAAGTTCACCCCACGATGGTGGGCTAGATGAAACTTTCCTGACAAAGGGACCTGGTGATTTCATCGTCAACAAAGGAAGCTAAGATGCATGGGATGGGTCACTTGGTTTTAGTCATCAAAAACAATGATGCGTGAGTAGCAACCTACACATCAAAACCTACAAGGGAATTTGTAGATAGCCTTGTTAACTTGGTCATTATTTGTGACTGAACACTTAAATAATCTTAGTAGTGATGCCAAGAGCGGGGCCCACGAAGTGAGTGACTATTGAGGCCTTACCCTTGAGCAATGACCATGGATGGATAGCTTCACAATGACAACATCTCATGACAACAAACCCACAAAGGGTTTTCTAGATTAATGATTTTGTCAAAATTTTTAGGTTTTAAAGGGAGCACAAGATTCGTATGGAATATAGCCTTAAATTATTTGTTGTTGGTCACAATGATAGTAGAATAGAGTTCCACATGAGGGCTTGCATTGGATTTTTAACCTATTCTAAGAGTCATCTCCAATTTTGAAAATGCTTGAATGTGGGATTGAGGGTTATAAAGGTCATGATTACTCCCATAGATTTAAATGGCACCTCTAGGGGTGATTGTCAATTTAGACCCCATGTTATGTGCCATGAAGGTGAAATCACTTTAAAGTTTAATTTGTAGCAAGTCCACATTTAACAATTTATTTTATCTAAAACCCTAGCCAATTAATTATAAATCAATAATCAAGGTGACAAATGACAGCTTACTCTATGGCCAATGGTTGTGGTTGCAATCGAATCCTTCAAAGTTTTCACACACCCAAATTCCTCCTCCACTCTCTAAAATTTTGAAAATGGTCAGTGAAGATGATAGCTCAAAGAGGGCTATTTATAGATCAAAATGTCATTAATAATGACATTAATGGTAGTATGACAGTGGAATGTGTAGGTGAGCAGGTAGAAATGTAACTTATAGAAGACATCGGATTGAAATTCAAGTTGAAAAGGATGATGTGAGAGTCACATTACATGCGAACATGATGAGAAGACTGTAGGAAGTAACAAAATAGTGGAAAAAATTTGCAAGGGGAACCTATTGTGGTGGGCCTACATAATGTGAGGGATGAGGTGGCCTTCAAAGGATGGAGGTCTACAAGGCCCATTCTGTAAAGACTCAAAACCTTATGAAAATTAGGTGAGTGGGCTTGGCCAAGATGAGTTGGGTAAATTTAAGGCTTATGACCAACTTAGGCTCAAAATAGGGGCATGTGCAAAATAAGGCAAAGGAGGACTGACCTAGTGAAGGAAAAACAAAAAGAAAGTGGGAGAGTCCTCAGTTCAAACAAGGTGTGTTTTCTATAGGGAAAAGCAATCTTACAAGGAATGATAGAACCAAACAACCCTCAACCATCTCAAATCAATCAACAACCCATGAACACTCAAAATCCATTTCACATGTCCCAACAACAAAAAGATCCTACATTGAAAGCACATGCTCTAGCTTTGCAACAAGCACAACATGCTTATCAGAAAGCCTTAGCATCCAAACAACATGAACAATATTAAAAAGTATCTTTAGTAACACAACAACAAGAAGCCTAACAAGCAACCTTAGTTACACAAAAACAATAACAAGCACAACAAGCAGCCCAACAAGTAGCCTTCATCGCACAATAATAACAAGCCCAATAGTAATTAGTAGCACAACAACCAAAACAAGCTGCCTTAGTTGCACAACAAGTAGTCCTAGTAGCCCAACAATAACAAGCATTACTCACTCAACAATACACACAACATCAACAATAACAAAAACAACAAGGGTTGTACTATAACCCTCAACAAAATATTATCAATCCCAATAAGTTAGGAACATATACACCTCCACCACCATCACCTCCATAATATCCAACACCACCCTACACACCATACAACATCCCATCATATCAAACTCCCATATGTACAACACATTCTCTATCCCACGATGCACCCCATATGCTCTTCCACCAAACCCGCAAGATGATATGGCATTAAAACTCAAGGTGCTAGCACTACAAATGTAGGATATTCAAATGGGAAAAATGAAGAAGCCACATACACAAAAAACTTTTGTCCTTACCCATTCAATAGAAGCATTTCAATGTTACCTTTCCCTCCCAGTTTTGAGGTCCCTAAATTTGATAAATACAAAGGGAGGGGAAATCCTATGGATCACATCAAATAATTCAATGTCATGTGTATGGAGGTTTCCTACAATGATTCCTACTTGATGTGCCTCTTTCCACAAAGTTTGACGGGCCCAACCATTGATTGGTTTTCACAGCTGCCTCTAGGTATCAAAACTTTCCAAGAAATCACTGATAAATTCATAGATCACTTCTCCTTCAATCTTGACATGGATGTAAGCTTAGAAGAGTTATAAACTCTCAAGAAAAAATAAAGGAGTTCATCCTTCACTAATTTCTTACAACGATGGAGGAAAAGAGCTAATAAGAGCAAGTGGCCCATTCCTAATGAACAAGTGGTCATTATCATAGCAGTTGTTGATCCAGATCTATCCTTCCACTTAAAGATGCATGTATCACCACTTATGATGAGCTTTTCCCTAGGACCCTCAACATCAAGAGATCCCTAAAGTCATAGGGAAACACACAAGTATATAGAGACATTCATCCATCCACTAGTTCTAACAGCAAATCTTGCTTTTGGGTTAGGAAGAAGAATGCTACTAGTGATGGTGTTGTTGATGCAAAGTTGGTCTTAACTGCACTCCTAGGAAAGTAAACACCCAATACATAAACACTCAACATGTGCCCCAAAGAAAAAATAGTTCTCCTAAACGACAATTCACTCCCTTAGGGGAACCCATGGAGGATGTGTTGAAGAGGTTGATACATTCTAGTCTTATCACACTCCCAGATTTCTCAAACTATCAAGAGCCATAAGTCAAACCTCATAGCTATAGTGATGATCATTTTTTTGAATTCACCGATGCAAAGGTCATAACACACAAAATTGTTTTAGAAGTTCAAACATCTAATTCAGGATCTTATTGAAGAAGGAAACATTGATGTTGATAAAAAATCTGGGAATGAAAATCTAAATTTTTACACAAACCCTAGATGCTTGATCATGCAAAAGAAAAAGATTCAGGAAAGGTATCAACCTCAAAAAATGTAAACCATACCGATGATACCATGGTGAGACATATTTATTTATCACAACATGAGGAATTAGATACATATCAAGATACGATTTTAAAATGAATTCCAAGCCCATCAACGGTGTCTAGAAATATTTCATACCATAATGACATCAAGTGGGTCTCAGATTGTAATATCTCTCCCACATATGTGATGAGACCATAAATTGTCTCATATTTTATCAAAGAAAATCATCTATTTCTTCTTAATGCATTAGTGTTAAAGTGGATTTTAGTAATGATTGAAAGTTCTTTAGCTTGTTTAAAGTAGAGTATAAAGTAAAATTTTTATTTAATTTTAGTAATTAAATGTGATCCAAATTGCCTCTAATATGTCTCCTTGAAGCTTTTTAATATGATATAATGTAGATGAATGAGCTATTAAATAACTCATGGTAAGAAGGAGCTTCATAGACACTTGTAGCAGAGAACTCTAGACACTTGAAGTAGTTAACACCTGGAATCTTTAGAAGGATTTGAAGAAATAATGAGAAGATAGAGAATACTCCTAGAACAATCCTAAATTTATGAAAAATCATGGATCAACAATCATTCCTAAATTAATGGGATGAGTATTTGTTTCATGTTGAGTTTTAAGATCTCTCACAATTATTAAATTTTATGCTTCCTTCTTCCAACCAAAGATAAATCAAGCTACCACATCACTCAAATGTTGTTACATGATTATAGCATGCTATTCATGTTAAGGATCAATGATTTGGTTGACTGAACTAAAGAATAAATCCTTCATTCATGTTCAAAACTTGAAGACTTCCTAAAAATCAGGCGCCTAGAAATTGTGGAAAGAAGATTTGAAGATATAAAAGCCCTTTTGAGAATTTGGCATGAATTATAGCAGGGAAGGAGTACTATGCATGAAAAAATGATATAGAAACAAGTGGTGTGATTGAGGACAAGAAATTCAATTTTTTTAAAGTTTTGTAAATGACCCCTCAAAAATAGGATCTTGGATCCACATTCTTAGTGGATTGGTTAGATAGAAATAGAATATAAATTCTATAAATAAAATGAAATCATTTGATCAAAGGGAGGGGATTAGAAAGGCTTGTTTTAACCTAGGGAAATAGGATAGATCTAGTTTCATTTTCCAGCAATGTAATTCTAGATTTCTAGATTACATTTGAATCCAAGAAAGATTTTCATTTCCAGCAATTGTGAAGTAGTTTAGTCTTTTCAATTCATGCAAGTGTGCCTTCGATTAGTTCCCTTTCATGCAAATTTCATTTCATGAAAATTCCCTTTCATGCAGATTTCATTTCATGAAAATTCCCTTTCATGCAAATTTCCTTTCATGCAAATAAGATTTATTTCTGCAAGTAGAATAGATTGTCAAGCAAGTTTTCTACTTTCTCTCTTGTAGACAGCCATGGACACCGCCTTGGATTGATAAATTAAATGATGAAGATTACAATGACCCCATCATTTTTGGCATCATTTCTAGGGATAGGTGTCATGAGGGAAGGGATCAAATTAGTTTGACAACCTTTTAGATTTAGAAGTTCCTCAAGAAAGATTCATCTCTCAAAACCCCCCAAAAATACCAGCTCTAAAGAGAAACCCCCTATCTATTTCACAATATCCTTAGTTGGAGGACCGTCACTCCAAATCCTAGCAAAGGATATTTCTTTAAAGAAAAAATTGATGGATTATTGCATGCAAGAGGTACATAATATAATGAAGAGATCTTAGCTTCATTACAAAAGCTTACAAAAAAGAGACTTATTTGGAGACCTTCAAAATCCAAGAATGGCTTCCCAATCAAATTTTTGAAGTCAAATAAGGGTTGCCCAATTAGAGATTTGAAGAGCAAGGAGTTGTTTCTAGTCATGCATGCAGTAGATCAGAAGGAGGGATTGCAAGATCTCTCCAATCAACCCATGTATTTTCTAGAATCATAAATCATGAAGAAGGTTTCCACTAAAAAGGAAGGTGAAGCATTGAGTTTCAAAAAAATTGTCATCTTCTTTTCATTCTCTTCTCTCAGAAAATTGAATGCATGGAAACATACTTTAAGAAAGGGAAGATAGTTTTAGAACCAGTTAATGGTTATGTGTAACCTCTCTACATCATTAAGTAGAGTAGGTTAGGGTAGATTTTATTTTTTCAAATAAGTGCTTTGCACATTCTATTTCCTCTTCTATTAGGCTATAAGCATGTACTTTTGTATGCAAGTTGCTGCTCTAAAAACTTGTAGCAGATATTTTGGAATTATTTATGATTGGTTAGTGCAGAAAAATAATGATAAAGCAATCTGAGTTGGTATTCAAAGTAAAAGATCAAGTTGCAACTCTCAAAAGTTGAAGAAATTATTTTCATGCAGCATGTAGAAAGTGAACTACAACTCATGCATGATGGTTGCATGGAAAACTAAGATAAAATCAGGTATTTACTTTATTATTTTATACTTATTCAACTTAAAGTTCTTTCATTTCACTCAATCCACTCAAAAAGAAGAAGAAGAAGAAGAAGAAGAAGAAGAAGAAAAAGTACCTAAAAGTAGTTCTAAGATTTAAGGAGCAAATTGAACCTATCTAGAGATATTTTGGAACTATTCAGGAGATTTCAAGAGATCTTAGGATCTTTTAGGAGCTCTTAGGAGTCCTTAGGAGCTCTAAGGAGCTACCCAGAGCAACTACTAAAAAATGATGAATTTATTAAATTTGAAGGCTTATTATGAGTTGTAGAGGGACCTGAAACATTTTAGGTGTGGGGGAAATGATGAGACCATAAATTTTCTCATATTTTATCAAATAAAATCATTTATTTCTTCTTAATGCATTAGTGTTAAAGTGGATTTGAGTAATGATTGAAAGTTCTTTAACTTGTTTAAAGTAGAATATAAAGTAAATGTTTTATTTATTTTTAGTAATTAAATGTGATCCAAATTGCCTCTAATATGTTTTCATGAAGTCTTTAAGATGATATAATGCAGATAAATGAGTTATTAAATAAATCATGGTAAGAAGGAGTTTCATAGACACTTGCAACATAGAGCTCTAGACACTTGAAGTAGTTAACTCCTGAAAGCTTTAGAAGGATTCGAAGAAATAATGAGAAGATAGAGTATACTCCCAGCACACTCCTACATTCATACAAAATAATGGAGTAGCAGTCATTCCTAATTTAATGGGATGAGTATTTGTTTCATGTTGAGTTTTAAGATCTCTCACAGTTATTAAATTTCACACTTCCTTCTTCCAACCAAAGATAACTTGTCTTACCACATCACTCAAATGTTCTTGCATAATTATAGCATGATATTAATGCTAAGGATCAATGATTTTTTTGATTGAAATAAAGAATAACTCCTTCATTCACGTTCAAAACTTGAAGACTTCCTAAAAATTAGGTGCCCAAAAATTGTAAAAAATGTAGTCTCAGTAAAACAACGATATCTCCCTCATTTCTCAATAAAATTCAAAACTTCAAAATGATCTAGAAAGTATATTTGAAGATCTAAAAATAATTTTGATAATTTCACATGATTTGTAGTAGGGAAGAAGTAGTATGCATTAGAAAATGATTGAGACAAAAGTGGTGTGATGGAGGAAAACAACTTCAATTTTCTTAAAGTTTTATAAATGACCCCTCAAAAATAGGATCTCTGATCAAAATTCTTAGTGGATTGGTTGGATAGATATAGAATATTAATTCTATAAATACAATGTAATTTTTTGATCAAAGGGAGGGGATTAGAAAGACTTGTTTCAGCCTAAGGAAATAGGATAGATCTAGTTTCATTTACCAGTAATGTAATTCCATATTTTTAGATTAAATTTGAATCCCAGAAAGCTTTTCATTTCGAAAAATTGTGAAGTATTTTATTCTTTTCAATTCATGCAAGAGTGCCTTATATTAGTTCCCTTTCATGCAAATAGGATTTATTTTTGCAAGTAGAATAAACTGTCAAGCAAGTTTTCTACTTTCTCTCTTTCAGACAACCATGGACACCACCTTGGATTGATAAATTAAATGAGGATTACAATGAACCCATAAAATGAATTCATGATTAGGCATGTTGAAGAAGTTCCAAATGAGCTATAAATATCCCTTGTTACACCCATACCCATAAATTGTTGACTGATGATATATCATCCACCCAAACATCATGTCAAGAGGAGGCTCTTGAGGATAACAAAATTCACTTTGAATTGAGTCAGGATCAAGAACCCCTATCCCAAAAGTTTCACCAAGAGCTAAGGGAAATATTCCAAACCATTTTAAACTCCAAATATTTCCACTAAGATGTTTCTTTTTTGACAGACCTATAGACATTCTTCATCCAAAACTAGCATCTCCCACTCTTGATATTCCCACACAAGATCAAGAAAAGGTCAAGATTCTTGATTCTTATAGTGATTGTGCATCATCAACATCTTTTGAACTAGTACCAACATCTTTTGAAGAAGTATCAACCGATAATGATGTCATAGAATCAAACAAAATAGGTCATATTCCTAAAAAATAGGAACCCATAGCAATATCATGTGTTCATGACAATTCATCTTCAATGGATATGGATCAAAGGATACATTATCAAGGCAATGGATTAGGTATTGTTCATACCTTGACAATGTTGAGGGAAATCTTGACTATAGAAATCATCAGCATATGGGGCACGAAGGATCCTTATGATAAAAATACTATCAACACTACAACTAGTCATATCATGAATCACCATTCACCCATCATCTCATACACAAATTGGGACCAATGTAAAAAGACAAGTTGCTATCAAAGCAAGGAGAAGATCATCAAAGAAAATGAAGCAGTAAAGAAAAAAGGACACATCAAGTATAAATGGATACCAAAGAAAATAAAAGAAAATAATCCCTCTAAAACTCCAGCGATCAAATAAACTATTGGACAAAGCCTAAAGGGGAAATGTATCCATCACAAGCATCCTTAAATACAAAAAGAAAGCTCCTCAAGCAAGGAGTGAAGTATATCTAGTGATTGGTCCTAATTCCATGAAAACCTCATTTACCACCCATCATCGCTCATATTCCCAAGCTTGGAGAGTTAAAGGTTCCAAACCATCTACCAATCCATCTCAGATTCCTTCATGCATGACACTGTACACTCCATTCATGATATCCAATTCTTGCATTGACTGTGTGTTGGTAGCTACTCTTCATCATAAGGATTCCAAAGGAACTCTATTGTGATATGCACACATAGGCAAGATTAATTCTGATATCCACAAGGAAAATCAAAGTTCTTCAAAGTTGCATTAAAGTTCTCATATCTTAGAAAAGTAACTTCTTCAAGCACCTATATCATTGGAATGTTATGAAAGTGGCCTCTACATCAATACCATTAGGTGGTTCAACATGAGGGTTAAATTTATAAAAAATTTAAAAAATAAATAAATAAAAAATAGTAAAAATAAAAATCATCCTCCAATGAAAACCACTACGATGGTGCTTTGGGAAAGTACTATGATGAAAACTTGGAAAACATGCATCATGAGAAGAATTGAGTATCTATATGGTCCTTCTCAGACAAAAGCATCTCATCCTTATCATGATAAATCCAATGTTCCCTCCATCCATCCAATCCAATTTTTATCCATATATTTTTTGTTTATCTTGATCTTCATAAAGATTTGGCATAGACTCCAACTATTCTCATGGAAATTTTTTGACAGGCTCTTTACCATTATATTTCATGAAGTCCTATAGCCCATAGCTAGCATGATAAAACTCTACTGAAACTCTTCGTGTATACATTACCTATCTTGGTTTGTTCATTAAACTATGAAGCATTGCTAGACATTGGGGGCAGGGTCTTGCTATCTTGTTTCCAAATAAATCTTGATCCATGTCTTATATCTCATAGTGTGGCATTGACATCATGATCTAGATATTTTTTACCTTAACATCACATTGAAAATCCCAAAAAAATTCATAAAATCTCATCAAAATCTAAAAACACTTGCAAAATAAAAAAAATCCAAAAGCATTCAAAATCTTGTACAACTAAAATCCAAAAAATATTAATTTTTTTTAATTCAAAATCCAAAACATCCAAAACACATCAAAATCCCTAAACAAGTCAAAACATCAAAAATCCAAAAATAGAGCCATGCCGAACTACGAGTATTTGAGCTTGGACATAGGTAAGGCCATCATTAATGTGCCCCGTAGACACCTTAGGTTAGTCCTTTAAGAGTCCATCATAATAAACTGATAGTCCATCAAGTGTTTATATTTGATCAACAATAAGTCAAGTTAGTAAAACTACATGGTCTCTTCATGTATAACGTAGGCAAGACTCATCTTTGTTAAGCTCCTGAGGCCCCTAGGATAGTATTTTAGGTAGTTTCTTGGTTGAAAACTTAGAAAACAATTTTTTTTGAAAACTTAGAAAACCTCTAAACATTCAAAAAACTTAGAAAAAGCCAAAAAAAATTCAAAATCTCAGGAAAACCCAAAACATTGAAAACCTTGGAAAACCCTAAACAACCTTAAATAACCGAAAACCAAAACATTCACATAAACTTTCAAAAAGACTAAAAATAGCCTCAAAACATTTTCAAAACACCAAAAACATTAAAATATTCTAGAAAATCCAAAACCATTCATCCCATGTTTTCACCTACAGTAAAACTTTCATCTATAATAAAACTGATCGTTATCCTCAACCTTTGGAAAAAAAAATAGAAAGCAAGTATTGTGTGATGTAAAGTGGAACCTAAACATCAAAATCAAACTCTTGATCATTATCAAACATGTCAATCAAACCTTATATCAATGACCTTTCAAACAACTTATCAACTTTCCAACATCTGATAACACATCTTAGGGTGCTTCCTTCCTACAATGGGAATTATCATTGACAATCACTTTGGATATTTATCCTCAAAACAAGTTACACCTTTGGCAAGAGATATAGATAACATTGACTTCTTTTTTGTATTATGTCTAATTATTTATATTATTGACCCATTCTGAGGACCTCTCGATGATGTTTATCAAAATGATTTAGAGAGAAAGGAATCAAACATTGATCATTATCTTTAGTTTTTTGTGCTTGTGGATATTTTTGTAAAATAATCTTGGTGCATACTTGCATAGTTGTGTGTAGGGAGTTTTTTTAGAGTATATTGTTGACTATTGCATATGCTTTTTTCCAATATATTCTAAACTTCTAAACTACATTCCAATGAGGTTTCCATTTGTCAAGGTGTGAATAGGAACTATCCTATCTATTTGTAGAGTCAAATTCCATCACACTAGATACAATGCCATCCTGGTTATTAGTATCAAGATGCATCATGTCCATGTGTTATATCAAACATAAGGAATGATGAAAAGTCCCAATCTTGAATATGAGAAAAATCATCCATCTCATCACCATATCTACTAAGTCTCAATGCATCATGGAATTGTTGAACTTTTGAATCAATCTAGAAATCAATGGTCAATCCATCCATCTTGTTCTTCTATCTTTACTAACATTTCTATCCAAGTATCAAATGTGTGTGATATATCAAAATATACATGAGGCTACCCTTGGCTGATGATTTTCTATCCATCATCAAATCTATCTACATTAAACATTTGTGCTTTTTAGTCCTCTCTGAGTTAAATCGATCCTAAATATTTGTTGAGAGATCAACAAAAAATTTGAAATTTCTGCCTGATTTCACAAGGGGGTAGGGTAGCAACTTATTTCCTTCCATTGGGGCAATAGTGCGGCATCCAAAAATCAGATTTTTTTTTTTTAAATGAGCAACAATTTTAGTTTGAAAAGTGTCAGTATTTGAACCAACATAATAGGTACCTCACTTCAAAGAGGGGAAAAATGTAAACTTAAAAATGTCATGAATGATATTACACACTTGAATATCATATACTAACATTGTTTCATCCTAAAACCCAACACTAACTCATTTGACTGCAAAATCCAATGAAACTGTCTAACAAAATATGTAAAATTTGAGGTATCGTTAGGTGCTTGTAAAATTTGATGTGTAATTTTTAATTTTTTGAAAGTTTATCCCTGACATTCATCAAAATTTTGATGAACTTGGGGTTTGTAAAAATGTTGGCTATCATTTTCATTGAATTTTCGACAAACATGAAAAACAAAAAAAATCAAATTGTGCCTGACATAAAGAAAAGTGAGTTCGTGCCTAATTTATTGTGACAGTGTTTTGCTCTACTTGAGACAGTTTGTGGAGAACTAAGGATGATTTTCTTGGGAAAAAATTAGAAAAAATTCAAGAAGATATTGCTAGGTTGAGGGTAGTCATTGTCTTTTTGCAGAATTTAGTTGTGAAGTTAGATTTGTAGTTCCAGGTTTGAAAATCATATTTTAAAGCAACACCTCATCAGATTTATTTTTAGAGGTTTAGAGTTTTGAGAATTTCATGTCCATATTTTTTTGTGTGGAATCACCATAAGATCACAACCAAGGAACAAATTCTTGTGACTATAATTATGTGATCCATAACTCTATTGGTCATGTGGCATTTGTGCTATAACATATACATGATGCATTCATGTGTGACCCAAGTTTAATGTAGCTATGTTGTGATAGAAATGGAGGCACTCATATAATGTAGTTAATTTAGGTTGTATAATGTAGGTGTCAATCATCATTGGGTGCATTTAGGTTGTCTCAAGTTTAACAGGTTAGGATGTAATTATAGCATGATCGAAGATTGATTACCTCTTGCTATAATAAAGAGCCTATAACTCTGGTTGATATGCAAGTGGTTGTGTTATATCAATTATGTAGTGCATTCAAGCACAACCCATGTTTAATGGGCTATTCTAGAGAGTGATCAAGATTTTCTAAACCTTATGAATGTTACTTGACATATATTTGCATAATCTCAAAAATTCCTCAGGGTTTTGAAGTATCAATGTATCCTATATAGGGTTTAGAATAATTTTTTAATTAAAAAATAAATAAAATGATGCATTTCCCTGTAATTAGATAATGTGGAGATCTCCTAAATTTTCCCCAGACACTATCCTCTTTGGCACTAATTCATTACTCCAGCTACTAGGGTTTTGCATGTGACATCTTTAATATCTTCATGACCATGGCTTTTAAATAGATCTCAGTCTTTCTTTAATCCTTTCCATGGTAACCCTTGAGTTCCATAATCCACCTTCAATCTCTTCTAAGAATAGTGTCTTAAGCTAGACTACATAGTATGCATATAAAGCAGGTCCTTCATACTTGCCATTGTTCCAAACCACCACTCATTGCTTGCTTAAAATTTTGCCTCCATAAGCACAATAGCATGTTTTAAAATCATGGTTGCTAGTGATTGACCATTAAGGTCACCACTTTCATCATGAAGATACAATGATATTTTTTTCTTCAAACTCAAGGCATTATGCAAGATAACATTGTGAATTGTTTGTTGTGTACGATTTGATTTTATTGCACATTTATTGCTTTGCTAACTTCCTTTAAGACTGGGTATTGCACCCTCAGTTGCAATCTTAGACAACTCACTCACTATCACTTAAAGATTCCTTTCATGAACATCCTTCTATAAATCAAACTATGCCCTATAGACTGCCTACTTACTACAGGGGACTCATTGTTTCATGGTATTGTAGTTCTTAAGATCCTTCAACCTTATTGACACTACTTCACAGTCCAAAAGGTATTATTCACTATTCTCCCATCTTTGATGAGTCTCAAAACATTTCTCAAACATGCAATCCACTACCTCCATTATACATTAATGGCTAAGAAGAAACATTGAACTTATGATTACCATTGTTACTTCATTTGGACAGTCATTCCCTAATTGCATTTTCTTTGTCTAACACTACCAAAACAATTTGAAAAACCCTTAAGGTCAGCAAGGGGGTAAGGAAACTCACTGTTAAAATATCCACTTTACTATGCAAGGTTTGAGCTTTATTATCTTGTCATTGCTCAACCTCTTTTTGACTGTCACATCTCAAGTTACTGTCATTCTTCTTACCGTAGATTACATTTACAAATGTCACTAAGCTACACATTGTGCTTGTTATTGGCTACAATCTTTAGATTGCAAGATTTAGTTATTACCTACAATGTCTCAATCTTTCTAGTATTACAACCTCACTAATCCGCTATAGTTATTGTTTATGTTTCTATGGAGGCCTAGGGTTTGTACCATAATCATGCTCTTGCCAATGATTCTGTTGTTTTTTATTAGGGCTCTCTCAATGTTGAGGGCCCTAGGGATAAGCTCATCATAAGAAGTGACACATTGCATCTTTAACTAAAAACATAAATCCATATTGAAATTAGCAATGATGATTTTGACTTGTTGCTCTTTAGGAATGGGTCACTTTCTCTTACTAGCTCACTACCTCCATCATTGTAGTAAGTTTGTGATCAAGTTCAATATTCTAATTTTAGGAGTCTTAACAGTTGGAAATCATAGTAAAATTAGAATTTAATAAGTTTTGGAATTAACATTTTAAAGTGCTTTTTGGGGTCACTAATTTCAAACTATCTTCTCTTTTGCAGGGGTGGTTGCATGCCAAATTTTTTTGGTGTAAAATATCAGAATTATTAGATTATTTTACCTATCTATGAATAAAAATTATTGTAGTGTGAGTTTGATATTTTTTGAAGATCTAATTAGTCAAACTTGGTAAAGAAATATCATGTTAGATAATATTAGTCCAGAACAAAATGAAGAGACACTTGATAGATTGTGGGCTAGATTGAAAAGAAAGGGTGATGGGAAATGTTATTGTCCTTGCAATAATTGCAAGGGCTTAAAGATGAGACAAATTTTAATCACAACAGCTGAGAAACATTGTAGGCAACATGGTCACGTTGAAGGGGGGCATGATTATCATCCATTGGTAAGTTGTTCATTATATGTGTTTATATTGATTAAATTTGTAAATTTTTATATCGTTTTAAAATTTTATATATATGTATAATCACTTGATCATGATCATGGTTTATTTATGTCTATCATTATTATAAAGGTGGGGCACCCTAGGGTAGATGATATGGATTATCACAGCCCAAAGAATGTGGTTTTGCAAGTGGACAAACATGGAGCTGTGAATATTGAAGACGAAGTTAATGATCCTATGGAAGAAGATGATCATGTGTGAGAAAACACAGTCGAAGATGATGGTATGGATACATTGATCCATGACATATTTAGTGGTAGAGTTGATCATGATGATCAAGATGACTTTGATGATGATCATGATTTACCTGTACTTGAGAAGGCATACAAGCCCCTTTACGAAGGCTCCCAAACAACTCTTCTCTCTGTTGTATTGTTGTTGTTGAACTTGAAGGTTATGAATGGTTTATCAAACATAGAAATCTCACAGATGTTAAGGTATGTCATATATATCATCTTTTTTCATCTATTTTAATTGTTGTTAGTTCATCACTAATAAATAAAGGATGAAATGTGTACCATTAATATTCTTTATATGAAAAACTTATTTTTTGTTGTAGATTGATTGGTGAATTTTTGTTAGCACCATCAAATATTTTACCTCACTCATACCTAGATTTATGTGTCATTATGAAAGATATTGGAATGGAGTATCAAGCAATAGATGCATGTCCCAATGATCATATTATAAATCATAAACAGTTGACAAGAATTTACAACAGAATGCCTGGAATGTCATATCAGTAGATATCAAATAGATCAACTAACAAAAAAGGTGTCTCACAAGGTTCTTCGTTATTTTCCCATTATTCCACGTATGCAACAATTATTTAGGTGTGAAATCTTAGTACAATTTATGGATTACCATGTATGGAATAGAAGTGGAGATGACATTCTTCAAATTCCTGTGAATGGTTCTACATTTAGGGACATGGAGGAAAAATTACCACACTTTAAAGAAGAACCTTGTAATCTTAGGATTTCATTGGTAGTGGACGGTGTTAATCCATTTGAAGAGCTAAGATTTATTTACTCAATGTGGCCTATTTTTGTTATCAACAATAACATTCCTCCATGGATGCCAATAAAGAGGGAGCACATAATGTTATCAATGATTGTGCTAGCTATTTTTTTACATCAATTTTATTTAACGTAGTAGCATCTCATTTGTCTTATTTATTGCATAATGACTTATTTTTTTTCTTTCAATAGTCATGTGCATTAATTTATATATATTGCAGTAAAATGGTTATAATAATTATGTAATGTTTATGTTCATTCAACTAGGTAAGTACCAAGTTAAAGACGTGAATGTATATATCGAGTCTCTTATCGATGAGTTACTAAAGTCATGGAATGGCATCACTATGTATGACATCTCTAGACCAATAGGACAAAAACAATTTCAATTCCATGCAATGCTTGTATGGACAATTCATGATGCCCTAGGGCTAACACATTTTTGTGCTATGTTATAATGTTTGACCACACTTTAACAATATTTAATTTGATGAAGTAGATATCATGCATGTTTTTAAAATAATCTATTCATTATATATAATTGACATATTCAATCCAATTATATATGATCTTGTAGGTCTTCAAACAAAGGGAAAATTTGCATGTCTAATTTTTTGTCCAAAGATGAAATATCATCGTTCAACAAGTTTATGAAAGCAGGTGTTTGATGAGTATAGGAACTTCCTCAATAGAAATCATAATTATCAAACTACTGAAAAAATCTTTTCAATGGGAAAGAGGAGACTACATCAAAAACACGAAGAATGACACCTGGCCTATGGAAGTTGGAATATAATAGAATTAATCATCAAGGTTATACATCGGATCAAATTGTTTATCTATCATACATGATATGTTTTGAATTTATATTTTTATATTGTGTTGTTTTTACTCATGTTGTAATTGAAAATGATTGTCGTTAATTATTTTAACTTATGTGCTTCATGAAAGTCATCAAGGCATTAATGGTTGGCTTCCACAGGGACTGAAAAGTTATCCCAGACAATTTAGTAGGTTTCCCTACTATGAGCAGCTACAAATTGTGCATTTGTTTGATACAATGCATATCAGAAAAATATAACATAAACATTATGGAAAATATTGGATGGAAGGCATGACAAAGAAAAAATTGTCAAAATTTGTAGTGACATTTAGGAAGCCAATCATGCAATGAAAAATGTCATTCAATTAAATAATGATGGAGACCAAATTAATATAAGTTCCCTTCCTTGGTTATTAACAGAGTAGCAAAGCAATGCTATAAAAGAAGTCATATGAAAAATTCGATTTCCCACAGGATATGTTGCGAACATAAACAATATAATAACAAATAAAAGTGAATTTGGGTCAAGGACAAAAACACATGATTGGCATATCTTCATTAAGGTAATTATTCTAGTATATTATATACACTTGTATAATGCATGTACTTTTTAGTGTATTGTGTTTACTACTTTTGAAAAAATAATGAAAAGATCATTTTATAATTGTTGCCCTACGTTGAACCTCTATCTCTCCCAAACAACTTTGACAACAATGTCAAGCAAGTTATATATGATCTTAAAAAATACATGAGGTAAGTAGTGAGATTCGTTCAATTTGTTGTATACATCTTATAATTTCTATTTGTTTTACTTGTTATGTAATATACTATATTTTTTTGTTAAATCTTGTTAATATATTTGCACCTTGAATCACTTGTAGATGGCTATCATCTAAAGAAATCCATAAAGAAGATATAAATTGTTGGAAGGGAAAAATTCTCCGCCTAATGTGTGAAATGAAAGTGTCTACCTTCAACATTTTTCAATGCACAAGAACACTGCCTCATACACCAAGTTGAGGAGATTAAATTGTGTGGACTTGTACACACAAGGTCAATGTGGATGGTTGAGAGGCACTTGAATTTTTTGAACGCTTTTGTTAGAAAAAGAGCACATCTTGAGGGTTCTATGGTGGAAGGATATATGGTATATCAGACCATGGTGTACATTATTGAATATATTCCTAAGTTTGTAGCAAAGATCCATGTAGATTGCATTTGGGATCCCAACTCCATTAACAAATTTGAAGGGGAGTACTTGATGGGGAAAGGTAGATTGAGGAAAGTGAGAGGTAATTATAAGATGGTCATGGAGATTAATTAGAACACATTTTACATATGGTTTTTATGTATATTGTACTTATTTAATTTTTAATCTTCAATATACATTAATTATAAATTAAGGTCGTATACTGTGGTATTTAACTAATTATACGTCATTTGTCAATTTCATTTTTTTTTGATATAGTTGGTCGAGAGTGGGATGCACTACATTTGTACATCACCAACAATCTTGATTGGATGACGGTAAGGATTGAACAATGCCAACAATCTAGTTGTGCATTAACATGGGAAGGTGTGGCTTCATTGGTTAAAGAAGCTCATCGTAATGGAGATTACAATGTTACACAAAGCGAAATTGATTTAGCATATTGTTTAAGAGATAAAAAAGTACGTATAAATATATTAATCACCCATATTATTTAATTATTTTCAATTATATTAATGTATATATATGTTGAGATTGTTTCCTTTGCATACATTCAGCCAAGAATAAATATGTTTATCAACTAATGATATTGCAATAATTTTTATATGTTTGACATATTGCAGATGAAACACCACAAGGATATGTGGTGCAATGGTCATAAATTTCAAATCAAAATGCTAGATGACATGAAGAAAACTTGTGATTCTAGTATAACTGCAGTCTTTCCGGTGACTAATGTTTCATCTAGAAGCAACATACATCTAGAAGTCTCAAAAAATTGATACTATGGGATTTTGGATGATATAATTGAGTGTGACTTTAAGTCCTTCAGATTAATCATTTTTTTCATCCTATGGTACAGGTACGATTGAATGAAAATGATCTTGAGAGAACTGTTATTGAACATGATAATGGATTTACCATGGTTAATACAAGGTTGATCGAGCGAGTTGGAAATGAGCCCTATGTTCTTCCAAGCCAATGTGAGAAGGTATTTTACTCAGAGGTTCCAGGTAAACTAGGTTTGTTATTTGTTGTTAGACATGATCGAAGAGGAAGGCCAATAAAGTATAATGTGGTGGAAGAAGAACATACCGAAGAACTAGAAGATGATGTAGATGATGATCAGGATCAACAGTTAGTTGATGATGTCCTTGACAAAGATGTCAAAGAGGAGGAAATAGATCATGATGATGTAGGAGTTAATGTTCATGAAGATGATATCCATGTGGATGATGAAATTATCGAAACTGATATTGATGATGACGACGATGATATTACCAATCCTTACAATGTCGAATCTAGATCAGATGATACAGACAAAGAGTTGGATGAAGAAGAAGATCAATGACATTGAAATGTATAAGTTATGCTATTACATTATCTATTTGATATTAATTTCTTGATAGAATTATATTTGACTTATGTGGTTACATAATTAATTCATGATGTTTTTAATTTTTATGCCATTACATAATTAATTTAATGATTTACTTTTTAATGTTTGAAAGGTCAAAAAATTAAAACATTTCAATAGTGATGTTAACAACCTTGAAATTAGTGTGTTTTATGTTTCTGGTGATCATAAAAGATTAAAAAGTTAGTTGTAGAGGTGGTTGTTCAGTGGTTGACATGTATGCTGGTTCTTTTTACAATGTAACTAGGTTTGTCTTCTAATCTACCTATGGAATTTCTAATTCCAATTGAAGGAAGCTCGAAGGGCCTGGACCAACTAACGAGGACTTTAAAAGCCTCCTACACTTCGAGCTCTACAAGACTCGGGAGGGTGATCCCTTAATGTGTTTACAACCTCTACACCATTATTATAAACAATATTAACAATAGCATATGATCTCACTTGATAGCTCAAAACGATAAGATAATATCAACTAGAATTGGTTGTTCATAGACAATATCAACTATCTGGAGTGTGAGATAACTAAACATAGTCCATTGTACAAGATAGTCAATGATTTGCAATTTGTAGCAAGCTCTAGGAAAAGACAAACAAATACTAAACTACACTAATAATTACAACTTAGAACAGTGCCATATATCCATTGCAGTATTCAAATTCATAAGCATCTAGAGGTTTATAAAAGATTTAATACATCCCATATAAGATCCCTGACAATATTGCATTACAATTTCATCAGTATGCATTCTAACCCAGGACTACTTATGAAATCTATATACAACACATATTTGCCTATAGTCCCATTCAAGCATTTTAATTAATTCCTTGAATTAAAGCTAAAATAGAATTATACACACCACAACAGTGAGATGGATAAAAAAACCCTTAGTTATTTCATTCACAGTTTAGATATGCATGTACAATGGAGAGACATGAGCTCAAATTTTCATTTCAACTCAAATGCTAGTACTTTTATACAACATTAAATCTCTATGAACTCAAAACCTGTTACAGAACGACTCAAAACCTAAATTGAATTTCTCTAAAACCATCAGAATTTATAATTCACTCTACAACTTCACCTAGACTCGACAAAAATTATCTAACTTGCTAACCCATACTTCTGGCCTTGAAATCCTTCTTATAGAAAATGAAGCAGGAAACAAGCACTGGGCTAGAAAGTATACCTGTCACTAGACAATTGGAGCACCTGGTGATATTGAAAAATTTGTTACAACAACCACCACCTTGAAAAATATTCTTGTTCATCATATTAGCTAAGGAATATTGATGCAAAAAACCACAAGAGAACCACATCGAGAAAGTTGTCAACACAAAACTGGAACCGTTGCAACCACAACACCTAATTTGCCACATGTTAGTAGGTCACTCATTTTACTCCTCTGCAGTCAAATATTTAGTTACCTAATTTTGGTACTCATCATCAATTAGCTAGTCAAAATTAATTACCTCATCCACCTTGGTATTATAAGGTGTGTATTTTACCGCTACCTGATTCGCATCTCTTTCAAAAGATTCCAAAAATGAGCTGGTACTAGTGATTTTGTCCATATAGCTCACCAAAAAATCATAGTCTGAGTCATCACAAATTGAATTGATTTGATCATTGATGGCCTCAATTGCTTGATCTCACCATTATTGAAATGACCTAATTTTCCCCTGCTCATCAATTATATCAGGTAACAATGTGTTACCCCAATCATTGAAATTCTTCACCAACTCCCTAATCTTCCTACTCAAGTCATTTGGTAAGGTCTGAAAACCTTGCAATGATTTTACTAACACATGAGTAGACTTTAATGATTGGGGCCTATTATTTATATTAAACTTTGAGGCCTTATACATGATATCTAGATCACTAGCCCTAGGGATCCAATTTTCAATTATTGGTATCACTACTTCCTGATCCCTATCAATATTGTTTATTGCTACTAATAGTAAAGAATATAAATAATGTATAGATAGCAATTTTCTATGAACATTTTCATTTAAATGCCTCAAAATAGTAGTAACAATTTCTTTTTTCTTTAAGAGAGATCCCTCCTCACTTTTCTTTAATGATGCCTGAAATTCATCAATTTTCTGCAAGAGCTACTTCTTTGTAGGATTGATAGAGCACTCTATTTCTTCTTCAACTTCCTCTAAAGAAAGGTGAGGATAGGATTTTGATTGGGAGATCTTGGTGTGGAAACAATTGGAGAAGTAGGAGGCACTGACCCTACTGTGGAAGGTAATGTATTGGTTCCTGGAGCACTTGATGTCTCCCCAATCTACTTATACCTAAACCTCTCCACTTCAATTTGCAACTCAACATTTTTCCGCTACATCTTATTGTACTCCTTAATCAGAAGGTTATATTTTTACATTAAGTTCTTCCTTTCAATAGTCTTTTGGGCCAATTTGGCCACATTCATAATCAAATTAGTGGCCTTAGTGGTTGAGGTCTCTGAAGCTCTCTTTATTATCAATCCTCCCTTAAAATTTGGATTAATATCAGAATCATCTAGTTTTCTCCCTTACGGGGCCAATGCAAAAATTGCTAGAGTTTCATATTCCTCACTGAAAGCAGAGTTTTGCAATGCTGCCCTGACCTCTTCTTCAAAGTCTTGAAAGGGATTCTTAGACTTCATAATAGCATTAAAGGCTACTACATCTGCAATGTCCCATTCAGGAAGAATTAATACACCAGCTTGACTTAGCAATTTTCTTCCTTCTTTAGGAGTGATGTTCTTGAATTCTTCCATTAATTCAGGTTTTACCTCCTCATCATTCTTCTGGTCTGACCTGTCAGGCCTTAGTTATCTTCTCTACCTACATTTATATTGATACTCTTCAAACTTCATCCTCCATACCAATTGCAAGAATACAAGATTTTTTACAAATGTATTGTCATCTAGAAACTGTTTGCATGCCTCCATTCTTGCATCTTGTACACTTTTACCTTTCATATCTAAATTAGATAAAACTAATTCAACTAGCCTAAGAGGGGAAGGCATACCAACTTGCATGTCTTCATTAGTAACAATAATCTCGTCCATTAGATCTCCTTTGATTGATCAATTCTTTGCCTCTTAGGGCTTGGCTCAGATGGTGGTGATGAAGGATTATCTTCTGGTGATGATTCTAAATCGATAATTTTGATTGCCCAAGACACTTTGAATTTTGGACTTGGTTGTGGAGGTACTTTCATAATCTGTTTTCCTTTTCTGTCCACTTCTTCTTCATCACTACTACTATCCTTTGTCCTCCTATAAATGGGCCACCTTTCCATAGGCTGGTATGCTAGCCTTGTTTCAATTGGTCTAGCACCTTGCTCTTGTACACCCATACTTAATTCTAAATTTACCTTTTTTGTCCTCAATGTGCCCATAATTTCCTTGAAGTTTCCCGTCAGAAAATCAATTTTCTTATGGTGGGGACTGAACTCCAATAGTGGATGATATTTCAGATCCATTTTGTGCACAACATCTAGTAGCTTACCATAAGCTATCCATTTCTCCTTGTTCAACTCATGTCTATTCAAATCAAATTCATTTCTAATCAAGTCTTCAGGGAAATTGAACTCATGCACAAATTTTTTAGCTTTTATTCTTTGTTTGAAAAGAGCAAAGAAACCCTCAAGATCATGTTGCTGCTTTGGTCCACACATCAAATGGTAATCATGAAAGGAATTATCAAAATGCATCTAGCCTCCCTTTGAAAATACAAAATTAGACACCACTGCATAATCTAGGAAAAATGTTCCCTTACCCCTTCCAGTGAGGTTGTCCTCATGAATATAACCTATCTGCCACATAACTTCTACAAATCTCACTCTTGGTGGTACATTGTATGGTAGTATATGAGGGGCTCCCTGAAAACCATATACTCTCAAGATAGTGTTGACTGGGTATGGGATAATGTCACCCCAGTTATGGTAAACCTTCAATTTTGGTTCCTCTCCTTTGGCCTAAGGAAATCATGTAATTCCTCAAGGATCCTAGGTATATTCACCATTAATCTAGCCCTTAATCTAGAAGCAAAACAATTATCAAATTGCACATAACTAGTACTTTCCATATTACAAGATAAATCTATAGCCCATATTTATATTGGCAATCTTTCTCCATCAACTAATTGCCTTAATTTCATCCTCTCAGAGAAAAATTCAGCATTCTTAAACAAAAACATATGCATTAGCATAGAATACCAAAATAATTGAGTTCTGATATCATTTTTTTGCAGTTTTGACAACCCTTCATGCATCCTCTCAGCCAGGAAAGAAGCAAAGTCATAGGTCACATAGAAGATAGGGTGTTGTATTTGCACCCCAATGAACATATAAGCAATGGGCATTACCGTACCAAGACTGAAACCCAAAATATGACATAAAGAATAGAAAGTGGCCAAGAAATGGTTTGCAAAAGAATTTAATTTGAAAGGTTCCTAGTCATTGGGGCTGATATGAAATTTTGAACCTCCTACCCTAGCCAGATGAGGTGGAAGCAACCTTGCTCTATAAGAGATTTTAGCTTTGCATACTCCTGCTTCATTTCCACAAGGTTGATATGAACCAAGTCTTCACTTAGTTCACACAAGTCAAAAATATGTTGGACCTCTTCTCTGTTAATGCTCAATAGAACCTTTCCATCATTGTCCCTAATTATATGTGTAACAGGGTCATATCTTGTATCCACTACCCTAAGTAGGTCTACATTAGGGAATACATTTGGTACCACTAGCTTCCCCATATCATACATCCATCCATTTGAAAAAGGGTGAGGCCAATTCTTCTGTTTGTACCACAATCTGAACAATTCCAAGCCAGTGAGGGGAACCCTAGCATTGGCAATGTTGGAGCAATTATACATTAACCCTTCCCCCAAGATTTTCCCTTGCATTAGGACCAATCCCTTCCTCCTATCATTCATTGACAAGGGCAATTGATCCAAGAAATCATGATACAAGTTTCATTTCAAATATTCAGTCTGGCTAGAATGTTGCTTGGGTGGTGCCATCTCTGACAAACTAGGGCTTCTTTACAACGTTATAATTTAGATAGCTAGGACTAACCAGAGATAGAAAATTACAAGACAAAACACTGCAATTTCTCACAACTATAGCCCTAACACATTCATCAACAAGCTCATAGAAAATCCAGCTAATCCTTTCCCAAATTCAAATGCAAAATGACCAAGAGGCACAGAAAATAAACTCATGGCTTTGTTCACAGAACTCCCAAATTCTAGCTGCAGAAACTCACAATTCTACCTTTGGCTTTGAAATTGCTTCATGAAATAGTTGAATGCTTTGTGATATAGATGAAGCAGGAAAATTTATTTTATTTTCAATCAAATCACACTAGCAAGTGTCTCATCCGCCATTAAAGCTCAATTTCATTTTGCACAAATGGCTCCAACCATATTTGATGCAGGTTTAAATTTGAGTCACTGATTCTTCAGCTTGATCAAATCATCAATGACCACCTTCAAAACAAACTGACATAATTTCCAACATGGGAATAAGGGGCCCACCTTACCATACACTATGAAGGAAGTCCACGTGGTGGTTTCCCATGATATGGAAATCCTGAAACTTCTAATTGTGTGATGGTGGACAATCGTTGATCTTGAGCATCAATGATATCATTCCTTTAACACAGTCACCAACCATGTCATTAACCTTCAAGCAGATTTTCCTATGAGATTATAACATATCCATTGATTTTGAACATGTGCATCTCGAGAACACTTTAGTAATCCACCCCTTAATACATTTAAATTTGGCTAGTGTTTCCTTTACTCTTTAGGCTTCATCGGATGAGACACATGGTGCCCGCCCATGATTTCGCAATCAACCCAAGCACCATCATGGGATGGTGGGGAATGGATTAGATCAGATGGTAGTTGGTTAGGGATAGCACAAATTTGATCCCTCAGATAGGACATGTAGCATTTTCCTATGATTTTGCGATCCTTCAATTCCTAATCACGAGATGGTGGGCATTGTTGATATTTCTAGGAAATAGATGAATCACAACACTAAATCAGCCCTTGCAAAATAAAACATTCATTAAAAGGAGAAGTGGGCATTATTGGGCAAATAACAAACAACATAAGTTGTTTTAAAAATGATGAAGCACAAGGTTATCCAAGACTTAAGGAAAAATAAAACCTAGTGGTGGAGATAAAATTAAAACAAAGGGGCCTAGCCTAGATGAGCCGATAAGACATAAGTCATTTAAAACCCTTAAAAAAGGTAACAGTGAAAAAGATCCCAACCCAGGCGTAAAGTAAACATAAGGGTTTTACATATAGGAAAAGCTAAAACCACAACCTTAGGCAATCATTGTTATCTGAAGGAAATTTGATCAACAGAAGTGCAAATTCAGTCCCTTCTACAAAATAAAACATTCATTAAAAAGGACATGGGGACATCACTAGGCCAACTATAAACAATGACATAAGTTATTTTTTAAAAGATGAAACATGGGGCCAACCGAGACTTAGGAAATAAAACCCTGCGGAGGAAATAAAGTATTAAAATCAAAGTTGGGTTTTAATTTTAATCTGGTGATGTAAGCCTAAGTCATTAACCCTAGTGGTCATGTCACTGATGACTTAGCCAAAGCCTTTCATTAAATACTAACCATGTAATGTGTAGGTTTTTCAGATTCGAAGATATGGGACAAGATCTCCACTATTGAGGTGTTGCCCTGTTATTTGGCATGAGGTCAGCAAAAGGAAGATATGTGTCCTTTATGGAATGTGGGGCCCAATATCCACTATTGAGCTCATAACCCATGGCTTTCGATCGACAACCAAGATCAAAATCTAATGTAAATCTCTGTTGTTCCCTGCTAGCTCACAGGAGGAAGATGAAGGTTGGTTAAAAGTTGTGAGGTCAACGAGATTATGATGGGTAGCTCCAACCATTTAGTTTTCAGAGTGCATTGGACCTACCAACATGGTAGTTGGTTTCTAAGATGGATTAATGTTATTGATCATGAGGAAGGTAAATGATGTTTTATTGGATGTCAAACCAAGTTAGCCCGAGATAAACCATTTGATCTTCCAACTCTTCAGGAGATTGGCGGGCAGTATTCAAAGTTGGAAAATAGCACATGACAGTTGTTTTATCCTACAACTGGTGAAGCATTAATGAATTATTCCTTGCTTGTGTAGTCACATCGATCTCAATTTGTGTGAGGATGTTGTTGTTGGAAATCATGAAGGGTGATCTATGGATTCTCATGCAGCTCAAGTTAAACGATGACAATACATACACTGCCAAATTTCCATGTTTGCACATGCATTTTTACTAAGCATTGATGAAGGTTTCCATTACCTGGCACAATAAATACAATAGGAATTAACTGCTAATAGTTTCATTCTTGTAGTAGTTAGATCACTTTGTGGGATGAGTCTAATCAAGTTTGAGTGCTTGTCTAAGAAGATAAAATGAGTAAGTCAATAAGGAGGTATGTTTGTTTGAGCTCACAAAAGCTTGGTCCTACTATTCAGGAAGGTGCTTTGGTTGACAAGCCCAGACTTTTTCCCACTAGATGTAGTAGAAGGTTGCAATTCTAGGATGTTGCTGCTCAACTCGTAGATGACAAAGGCAAGCAACTGGTGTGCTCTATTACTAGTGTCAGTAGGAAAATAAGGTATGGGCATGGCTCCTCTAGATGCCAACACTCGCCCATTGACCTTATGAGCAACACTTCTGATGATGTAACCAAGACCGACTCTGACTATTGTCATTATTTACCTCACTTCAATCACGGACCGCCCTCTAATGAGGAAGTGATATCTATGGTGCCATTGGCTATTAAAACCCCAAGTGGATAGACTAGAACCAAATTGGGCAAGGACAAGAAAGAAGAGGAGGTTGAGGGTCTACCGTATTGGGCAACAACTAGAAGTGGGTGTGTATATTAGGGTCTAAGTGTTGGTAAGGGAAGGGTGGTAGGTAAATAAGAAGTTGATGTGTGGGATGTAAAATTTTGTGTTGATGATGTTGTTGTTGGTGGTGGTGTTGGTTTTACGTGTGTGGCACATTTTGATGTCAATTGTGTGCCTTTGTGAAAATTTTGTTGCCTAGTTTTTTTGCATGGATAGCGACAAAGGGGATTTTGATGACAATTTGTGTTCCGTTTTCTGATGGTAGTTACAACTTTAGCTTTCCCCAGTTCATGGACTATGTTTTGTAGATTCAACATGTGGGAAGTTTTGAAATGAAAGTCAAATGCAATGGAGATTTTGTTCAAATGAAAATTTGTGGTGAAATTACATTTGAGCCTAAATCTTGTTGCTCCCTTGTCATATAAAAGGGAATTCAAGGCTCATTTTTAGGGAGATAATTGATGAAAGCTCTAGCTAGGTTTTTAGTTGAATATATGGGTAGAAATATAGGAATATAATAGATAGCCTATTTTGAGTTTTGGATGAATATATGCAAATTATCTTAAATTGTATGTAGATATGACTTATAAGCATGAATAAACATATAATTCTAATATATTTTCTCTCCTTATGTGGATTTGAGTGAATTTTGAATGAAATTTTAATGATGTTGTCATTCTTCTTTTAAGAATTTGTTCAATTGTGTGTCTATGTGTTTGCTTTGATTCAAGAAAATCAATTAAATGCTTAAATGGAGTCATAAGTTTATAATTATTTACAAAGGATTTGACAATTAGTAATATATTAGATAATTGAGCTCCATAATGCAAGGTATTATATGAGTAGTCCATTCTATTAAATTCTTGGGTCATTTCTGCTAACGATAAATGGGTAACTAAATATTTAACTGACGAAGAATAAAAGAATAATATGTAAATGGGTCACTCACTCACTCCCTCTATCTCTCTCCCTTTAACCCTTAACCCTTAAAAATCTAAACCCTTAATATTAGGTGTGTATTAAAACATTATAAAAGTATAAATTTTTGGAGTTCTATTAGGAATTGAATGATAAATGATGATGAATGGGAAAATCTAAGGCATTTTAATATTTTCAACTAAAAAGTTAGAGCCAATTAGGATTAGTGTTCACTTAGGGTTAGGTTTAGGGTTCAATTAATGTTCAATTTGGGTTAGGATTGAGGATGAGGTTGGGGTTTAATTAAGGTTATGAATTCAATAAGAGTTCAAATAGGGTCAAGGTTAAGGTTAGGGTTGGGGTTAAGGTTCAATTAGGATAAGAATTAGTGTTAGGGTTAGGATTAGAGTTCAATTGTAGTTCAAAGTTAGGGTTATGGTACAATTAGGACTATTGTTCAATAAATGCTCAATTAGGGTTAATACTTAATTAAGGTTAGTTTTAAAGTTCAATTAGGGTTTGGGTTAGGGTTGGGATTATGAATCAAGTAGGTTTGGGTTAGGGTTTGATTAGAGTTAGGTTTAGGGTTTTGTTAGGGTTAGGGTTAGGGTTAGGGGTAGAATTAAATTATTCTTAGTGGTCAATTACAATTAGATTTAGTGTTCAATTAGGGTAAGGGTTAGATTCCAAATAGGGTTAGGGTTTAACTAGGGTTAGGATTAGAATAGAATATAGTTTTTTGTTTAATTATGATATCTAGAATTTAGTACAATTTTCAAAAATGAAATGATTTGGACACAAAGAAAAAAAAATAGAAAAGTTGATTTTATATCGATCTTATTTGTTAATTTATTCTAAAATTCTAATTAATAATTGTTTAATTAATTTAAAATGAATATTTAATTTAATTTAATTTAATTGTATTAGATAATTAGTAAAACTAAACAGATAATAAATATTTTATGAATTTTAAAAATTAGAACGGTTAGGATTATAATTCTATAACTAAAAGCAATTCTAATCTTGTCTTTCATGTTGTGTGGCAAATGCTACTAGCATATATATATTATTTATTAATATATAAAAAATACACCAAGAGATATCTTTGTTGAGGCACCTGTTTTATAATAGTACAATAGATGCATCAAAAGGATATCTCTCAGCATATTTTATATTTATTATTAATAAATAATATATATGCTAGTAAGGATTTAATAAATAAAATAAAATAAATATATCAATTTTTTAGCATACTACTCGTTGCCAAGCAGATCCATGTGGCACCCACCCGTGATATCGCAATCAATAAAGAACTTGTAACTTTTGATCACGCGATGGCGGGCAACCGTGTATCTCAACCATTAACAATCCTATTTGTTCAACACAATCGACAGCCTTGTTATTAACCGTTGAGCACCTTTCTACCAAGATTATAACATCTTCATTCATTTAAAACACATGTATTTTATAACTACTTTAGTAACCTACGATATAATGTATTGAAGATGCATCAAAGTATTTATCATGCCTTCAACTTCACTGGATAAGACACGTGGTGCTCACCCATGATATCACAATCAACTAGTGGGGTCATTGTGGGATGGCGGGGAACGACTAAGATCATACAACGATTGATCTACGGCCATGTGAACTTGTCCCTCTACAAAATAAAAAAAATAATTATGGGAGAGGGCCCAGTAGTCGTGTGGGGTGCAAAATAAAAAAAATTATTAGGGGAGAGGGTGCACTCAATCATGATGATAATACCCAGTCTTACCACATATTTATACTATATATTGTAAATAAAAAGTCCAAATGTAAATAAAGAAAAAACCAAATGTTGATAAAAAATGGACCCATACTTTAACACATGAGAACCTCTAAATTTTATATGAAAAAAACAAAAATACATTCATGAAGAAGTGAAATAAGTAATTTTTTGTTTCAAATAAAATATCACAACTCTCCACTATAAGTATATCATTTAAAAAATAAAATGCTCATTTAATAAAATAAGACACTCATTGAAACAAGTATTGTTATCATAGTGAAAAAATATTGTTCTTATGTGTACAACAATTGGGGTAGTAATGTACAAGCATTGGATAATTATATATTAATATTTTGTCCTATCACAAATATAAAAGGTGAGCACAATAAATAACATGTATTTTTCCATTAAATGTGAAGGATTTTCAGAAAGTTTTAGTGTTCAACTATTGGTCCTTTTTTGTTCAATATAAGTTGTATTTTAAATCATTATGTGTTGTTTTTATAACAACAAATATATTTTTTGTGTTCAACTATTAGTCCATATGTGTTGAATATAAAAGGTAGAGATATCAAAGATTTATGGTTATCAATAAGTATTTGGTCCACTTAGGTTGTATATTAATTTTAATTTAAATAAAAATATCATATTCTACAAGCAACAAATGATATTTTTTTGGTTCAACTATTGGGGGTTCCATGATTAAGTTTTGGTCGAACCTTTAAAAAGTCAAAATTTAGACACTTCTCAAAAGATTTGTCGATGTGGTGAGTTGGATGATGAGTTTCTCCTCTAAACCTTAGTTATAGATAAATAAGAGAGCAGTCTAAATTTCAAAAAAAAAATGAAGGTTCTACAATATTCTAGTCAATTGCTACATGCTAAGAAAGTTAGCTTGCATGACTATTGGGCCCTCTCCCCTAAAGGAATAAGGGGACATCACTAGGTCGACAAAAAACAATGACATAAGTTGTTTTAATGAGGGAACACAAGACCAACAGAAGACTTAGGAAAAATAAAGTCAGGCAAAGGAAATAAAAAAAGAAAAAAAAGGGGGCCCAACCTAGACAAAGCGATGGGGCTTAAGTCTTTTTAAAGCCTTCCCAAAAAGTAACGGCCAAATAGATCACATCCAAGGTGTAAGATGAACACTAGGGTTTTACATGAAGATGAAGGTAAAACACCAACCTTAGGCTTTTCCCAAACACCATAGATGACCAGAGACACAAGGCAGGATAAAATAGAACACAAAGAACAAAACTTTGAATTTCCATCACTACCCATAACTCTAAACCCTAAACCATTAACCCTTAACGCTTAAACCCCAAAACCTTAAACACTCTATGCTCTCTCTCTCTCAAGTATCTCCCTCCTACCCCCTCTCCCTCTCTCAGGTCTCTCTCTCAATTCTCTCCCTCCTACCCCTTCTCCCTCTCTTAGGTCTTTCTCTCACTCACTCACTCCCTCTATCTCTATCCCTTCCACCCTTAACCTTAAACCCTTAAACCAGCTACCATCTACCCTTAACCCTCCCTCCCTCTATCTCTCTCCCACTCCCTCCCTCTCTCTCTCTCAAGTATCTTCAATATCCTACCCCATATCCCTCTCTTAGGTCTCTCACTCACTCACTCCCTCTATCCCTCTCCCCTTAACCCTAAACCCTAAAACCTAAACCCTAAACCCTTAACCCTAAACCCTTAAACCCTCTACCCTCTATCCTTAACCCTCCCTTCCTTTATTTCTCTCTCTCTCAAGTCTCTTCCTACTAGCACCACTCCCTCTCTGAGGTTTCTCTCTCACTCATTCACTCAATCTCAAGTCTCTCCCTCCTACCCCTTCTCCCTCTCTTAGGTCTTTCTCTCACTCACTCACTCCCTCTATCTCTCTCCCCTCCACCCTTAAACTCTAAACCTTTAAATCCTCTACCCTCTACATTTAACCATCTACCCCATATTTCTCTCCCATTCCCTCCCTCTTTCCCTCTCTCTCTCAAGTCTCACCCTCCTACCCCCTCTCCCTCTCTTAGGTCTCTCTCTCTCTCTCTCTCTCACTCTTATCTCCTCCTCTCTACCCCTTAGCCCTTTGTGTGCTCTCTATCTCTCCACTCCCCTCTCTCTCTCTCCCTTTCATCCCTCTATCTCTCCCTCTGCCCATAACCCTAAACCCTTAACTTATGCCACCCTGCCCTCTGCCCCTCTCTCTCTCTCTCAAGTCTCTCCCTCCTCCCCCTTCTCCCTCTCTCAAGTATGTTTCTCTCACTCACTCTCTCTATCTCTCTCCCCTCTACCCTTAAACCTAAACTTTAAATGCTTAACCTTTAAAATCTAAACCCTTAACCCTTAAACTATAAACCTTTAATATTAGGTGTGTATTAAAACATTATAAAAGTATAAATTTTTGGTGTTCTATTAGGAATGGAATGATAAATTATGATGAATGGGAAAATCTAAGGCACTTTAATATTTTCAACTAAAAAGTTCAAGTTCAATTAGGATTAGTGTTCACTTAGGGTTAGGTTTAGGGTTCAATTAGTGTTCAATTTGGGTTAGTATTGAGGATGAGGTTGGGGTTTAATTAAGGTTATGAATTCAATAAGAGCTCAAATAGGGTCAAGGTTAAGGTTAGGGTTGGGGTTAAGGTTCAATTAGGATAAGAATTAGTGTTAGGGTTAGGATTAGAGTTCAACTGTAGTTCAAAGTTAGGGTTATGGTACAATTAGGACTATTGTTCAATAAATGTTCAATTAGGGTTAATACTTAATTAAGTTTAGTTTTAAAGTTCAATTAGGGTTTGGGTTAGGGTTTTATTGGAGTTAGGTTTAGGTTTTAGTTAGAGTTAGGGTTAGGGTTAGGGGTAGAATTCAATTATGCTTAGTGGTCAATTACAATTAGATTTAGTGTTCAAATAAGGTAAGGGTTAGAGTCCAAATAGGGTTAGGTTTTAACTAGGGTTAGGATTAGAATAGAATAAATTTTTGTGTTTAATGATGATATCTAGAATTGAGTATAATTTTAGAAAATGAAATGATTTGGACACAAAGAAAAAAAATAGAAAAGTTGATTTTATATAGATCTTATTTCTTAATTTATTCTAAAATTCTAATTAATAATTGCTTAATTGATATAAAATGAATATTTAATTTAATTTAATTTAATTTAATTGTATTAGATAATTATTAAAACTAAATAGATAATAAATATTTTATGGATTTTAAAAATTAGAGTTTAGTTTAATTTTATTTGTAATGTCAAATATTAAAATTTTATATTGAAATACTTAATTTATTTTAAAATATTTATAATTAATGTTTAATTTATAAACTAATATTAAGACATTAATAAATATAACCCGTGGCATAATGTATTAAAGACGCATCAAAGTATTTATCATTCCTTCGGCTTCACTGGATGAGACACGTGGCACCCGCCCTTAATATCATAATCAATAAAGAACTTGCAACATTTGATCACACAATGGTGGGCAACCATGGATCTCAACCATCGACAATCCTATTTGTTCAACATAGTCGTCAGCCTTGTTATTAACCATCAAGCACCTGTCTACTGGGATTATAACATCTTTATTGATTTAAAACATGTGCATCCTATAAATACTTTAGTAACCTACGGAATAATGTATTAAAGACCCATAAAAGTATTTATCATTCCTTCAACTTTACCAAATGAGACACGTGACACTTGCCTGTGATATTGTGATCAACTAGTGGGGTCATCGCAGGATGGCGAGGAATGACTGAGATCACATGACGATTGATCTACAACAATGCAAACTTGTTCCTCTACAAAATAAAAACATTTATTAGGGGAGAGGTCCCAGTACATGTGGCGCTTGCCGGTGATATCGCGATCAATTGGTGGGGTCATTGCGGGATGGTGGGGAATGACTGAGATCACACAACAATTGATCTAAGACCATGCAAAATTGTCCCTCTGCAAAATAAAAATATTTATTAGGGGAGAGGGCCCAGTACATGTGGCACTCACCCATGATATCGTGATCAACTGGTGGGGTCATCATGGGATGGTGGGGAACAATTGAGATCACACGACGATTGATCTATGACCATGCAAACTTGTCCCTCTGCAAAATAAAAAACATTTATTAGGGGAGAGGGCACACTCAATCATGATGATAATACCCAGTCTTACCACATATTTATACTATATATTGTAAATAAACAGTCCAAATGTAAATAAAGAAAGATATTTATACAATCCAAGAAAATAAGTTAAAATGTATTTAATAAAAAATTATATATCAATTTTTTTCTGTTTTAGATGAATTAAGAGTATGATTTAAAATATTTTAATTCAAATAACATAAATGATAAATTGAGTTGGGAAAACTTGAATATTATTTTAAAATTTTGAGGTTTCATAGTTATATGTGTGAGATTGATCTAATATTCCAGAAAATGAATGTTAAAATATCATGAAAAAAATAGGCATAGAATGAATGTAGAAGTAAAATTATATTTGCATATATTCATAAAATAAGATCCAATAAACAAAAAAATATGCAATTAAAAATTAATGAAAAATAATTCAACCCAAATTTAGATAAGAGAGATAATTAGATTATATGATAACTTTAAGACTAGGGTTAGGATTAGAGTTAAGAATCTACAATTAGGGTTCAATTAATGTTCACTTAGGGTTTCTTTCTTGGGATAAGTTTATTGATTGGTAAGTGTATTTTATAAAATTAATATGTCAAGAATTAATTTTAGATAATACATGTGATTTTTCATATGGTATTAAATTGTAGATTAAAATTGATAATAGATTTCCTTCCTTCTTTTGCATTGTAAGCTACCATAATATATGGCCTTAAAATCCTATTCATATTTTGAGCTTTTCTAAACTATACAACACGACATCCAACAAAAAATTTGTTATGCATTTTTCCAAGCACAAATCCTTAGAATTCTTAATGTGTTACTTAGGTTAATTCTTTATTGCAATAAATAAATACACACTAATATATATATTATGGATTTGAGGGAAAATATTAAAATATTTATATATATAGAAAAATTTAAATGCAAGGGATTCAAGTACATACCTTTTCTTTTTTTTAATGTTGATGAAGATACAAATCTTGATGAAGTGCCAAATTTGACGACATGATATAAAAAACGAATATCTTTGCTCTATGTGGCACTTGAAAATTTGTACAAAACTATAACTAATTCTACGTCAAATTTGTGACTTTGGACCTATTTTGCATCAATAAATATGAGCTTTGACACATGCCTCCTAATCTAGCATACAATATGTACTTAAATGCTCAAAATAGTTGGGAGTAGTGTTGAGATTGGTGGATATTTGGGAAGTTCCAATGCTTCACCTTTGTATCTCTCCCTATAGATAGAGGTAGAGATGAATATATAATGAGAGATGAAAAGGGATAAAAATAGATAGAGATATAGAGAGAGATAGAGGGAGAAATAAATATATAGAGAGATATGGAGATAGAGGGGGGATATATACATATATATATAGAGAGAGATGGCAAGATAGAGATATAAGGAGATATAGAGAGAGGGGAGAGAGAGAAAGAGATAAGTAGAGAAAGACAAATAGAGATGGAGAGGGAGATATAAATAGGGGGAGATAGAGAGAAAGAGAGAGAGAGAGAAAGAGAGAGGGAGAGATAGATACATGGGAAGAGAAATACACAGATTTAGAGATATATGGGAAGATAAAGGGACAAATAGGTTGAGATATGAAGATAGATAGGGGTATAGGGAGGGAGAAAGAGAGGGAGAGATGGGGAGAGATAGAGAGAGGGAGGGAGAAAGGGAGAGAGATATGTAGAGGAGGGAGAGATAGAAGGTGGGGAAGAGGGAGATATATGTAGAGAGGGGGAGAGAGGGAGAGTGAGAGGGGGAGGCTGATATAGAGAGAAATATAGAGATAGGAAAAGAGACAGGGAGATCGATGCATAGGGAGATATACATATAGAAGTATATCAATAGAAAGAGATAGATAGATGAGAGGGAGATTGAGTAGTATATGGATAGAAAGAGACAGAGAGATGAGTGAGAGGGAGATCAAGTGAGAAATAAATATAAAGATATAGAGTATAAGAGATGGAGTGAGTAAGATAGAGAAAGGGAGACATTTCTAGAGATAGGAAGTGAGATGGATGGGTAGAGAGAGGGAGACATTTCTACAGATGGAGGGGAGGGAGGAATATAGAGGTAGAGATGAATATAGAATGAGAGAGGAAGAGGGAGAAAAATTGATAGAGATATAGAGAGAGATAAGTAGAGAAAGACAAATAGAAATGGAGAGAGATAGAAATAAGGGGATAGAGAGAGGGAGGGAGAAAGGGAGAGAGATAGGTAGAGGAGGGAGAGAGAATATGGAGAAGAGAGAGACATAAAGTTAAGATGTGTCAATATTTAAGAATCCAAGTGTTTATTCACAAACATTGTTAAATTTTCAATTATGTTCAAGTATAATTGTTAGATAAAAAAATGACCTTTCAATTGGCATAGAATTATAGGTGACAAAGTTTTCAACCAGATTGATGAGCATATATCCAATATTTCAATACAATTTTATATCCTGCCTATAACAATCTATATTTATTCACATATTCCACCAAAACTCAATCTCTCGAAGTGTTTTGTAGGCAAGCATATATGCAATATGTGATGTTTCTGCTAGACGATACTTACAATGCTCTCTACCAAGCATGCTTGTAAACACATGAAAATGATGTAAAAGATTTTATTCCATGACAATATTGTTAGATACATTCTTCCTTAATGACATCTTTAGCTACTTTAAATTAGAATTTATAATCATCATCCAAGGTTGGGATATGATATAGGAAGAGATCTTGCTTTTCTTCTCTTTTTTGTCTTCATTTTCCTTCATGAGCATGTTTTCCCAAGAGGAAACCAAGAAATCCTTGATGGTGTGAGGATTATCATAAGTTTATCCATAACCATCTTCAATCTTCATATTATGTTTCTTTCCCTTCTAATTTTGCATGTTAAATGAAAAAACTTGGTTTTACACCTTTTTTAAGTCATTTAACCTTGATTTTTGTCTCAAATAGATTTATTTAAAACTATAGACACCATCCAATTAAATTATGAGATTTGTCTCTTCTTCTATTAGGATGTAAGAAAAATAATTTGAGAGGTATTTTTGGATCTTAGCCATTCTACTTTCAAGGAGATCCTTTCTTTGAAAAGGTTTCTAAAGACTTGGATATTCCACTCTTTTATTCTGAGTTTTATGAATTTTAACTTTCAATTGAATATGCACATCTTAGTGCAATGATCAACTTGGGTGAGCTAAGAGTCAGTGAAAACCATTTCAAAGTTTTATTTTTCCATCTACACTTTTTCAAACTTGAAAGACACTCTTCTAGGGAATTTATCCTTGTCTATGAGCCTATAATCTGAACCAGCTTCAAATAAGGTTACAATTAGGGTTCAAATAGCTTTATGGTTGGGGTTAAGCTTAAATTTTGGTTAAGGTTCAATTGATTAAAAATAAGCATCTTCAGAAGAAGGATATCTCTCAGTGTACTTTACATATATTTTTAAAATATAGGTATGCTAGTGATAATACCCAGTCTTACCACATTTTTATACTATATATTGTAAATAAACAGTCCAAATGTAAATAAAGAAGAAACCAAATGTTGATAAAAAATGGACCCATACTTTAACACATGAGAACCTCTAAATGTTATATGAAAAAAACATAAATACATTCATGAAGAAGTGAAATAAGTTTTTTTTTGTTTCAAATAAAATATGATAACTCTCCACTATAAGTATATCATTTAAAAAATAAAATGCTCATTTAATAAAATAAGACACTCATTGAAACAAGTATTGTTATCATAGTGAAAAAATATTTTTCTTATGTGTACAACAATTGGGGTAGCAATGTACAAGCTTTGGATAATTTTATATTAATATTTTGTCCTATCACAAATAGACAAGGTGAGAACAATAAATAACATGTATTTTCCCATTAAATGTGAAGGATTTTCAAAAAAATTTAGTGTTCAACTATTGGTCCATTTTTTTTAGTATAAGTTGTATTTTAAATCATTATGTGTTATTTTTATAGCAACAAATATATTTTTTGTGTTCAACTATTAGTCCATATGTGTTGAATATAAAAGGTAGAGATATCAAATATCTATGGTTATCAATAAGTATTTGGTATCTCTCTCTCTCACTCACTCACTCCCTCTATCTCTCTTCCCTCTACCCTACATCCTAAACCCTAAACCCTAAACCTTTAAACCCTCTACCCTCTACCCTTTACCCTCCCTTTATCTCTCTCTCTCTCTAAAGTCTCTCCCTCCTAGCACCACTCCCTCTCCAAGGTCTCTCTCTCACTCACTCACTCACTCACTCTATTTCAAGTCTCTCCCTCCTACCCCTTCTCCCTCTCTTAGGTCTTTCTCTCTCACTCACTCCCTCTATCTCTCTCCCTTAACCCTAAACCCTAAACCCTAAAACCTTAACCCTTAAACCCTATACCCTCTACCCTCTACCCTTAACCCTCCCTTCCTTTGTCTCTCTCCCCTCCCTCCCTCTCTCTCTCAAGTCTCTCCCTCCTAACCCTCATCCCTATACCCTCAACCATAAACCCTTAAACCCTAAACCCTTAAACCTTCTATCCTCTACCCTCAACACTCCTCCCCTCTCCCTTCCCCCTCCTAATTAATCTCTCTCTCTACCTCTCTCTACCACTCCCTCTTTGAGGTCTCTCTCTCTCTCACTCACTCACTCTATCTCAAGTCTCTCCCTCCTTACCCTTCTCCCTCCCATAGGTCTTTCTCTCACTCACTCACTCACTCACTCCCTCTATCTCTATCCCCTCTACCCTTAACCCTAAACCCTTAAACCATCTACCATGTACCCTTAACCCTCCCTCCCTCTCTCTCTCTCAAGTATCTTCAATATTCTACCCCCTCTCCCTCTCTTAGGTCTATCTCTCACTCACTCACTCCCTCTATCTCTCTCCCTTTAACCCTAAACCCTTAAACCTTAAACCCTCTACCCTCTACCCTTAACCCTCCCTTCCTTTATCTCTCTCCCACTTCCTCCCTCTCTCTCTCTCTCAAGTCTCTCCCTCCTACCTCCTCAACCATAAACCCTTAAACCTTGTATACTCTACCCTCAACACTCTTCCCATCCCCTTTCCCCATCCTAATTCTCTCACTCTCTCTCTGCCTCTCCCCTTCTTCCCCTCTTCCCCTCTCCCTTCCCCCTCCTAATTCTTTCTCTATATATATATCTCTCTCCCTTTCCCTCTCTCTCCCTCTCTCTCTCTATATCTTTCCCACCCTCGACCTCCTAATTACTCAAGTATATGTGTGCAAAAATTAGATAACCGATTTAGATCGGATATCCGATTTATAGAACCAAAATATTGCATTTAAAAAAAAATTAAATTAGATATTAGACATGAATTAGATATCCAAAAAAAATTAGATATCTAATTTTTAGTACTTTGGCTTGGGCATTGCTATGGAGCAATGTACTGACATCCAATCCAAAACAAAAGTCAACTCGGGATTTTTGTGTTTTTTGACGAGTTCAAAATGCTACTCTTTTCATGTTGCAACTTTTTGGCCCATCATGATCCTACACATACCCAGGTCTAAATCAGGTATTTGTTATTGCTAAGGTGGATCACTCCTTTCTTCGAAGTCCATACACTTATGATTGGGTGAAGTGTTCTTTTCTTTAGAAAAATCCTATTTCCTTTTTGATAGGTTAATTATTATTTTATTAGATGGGTTATGAAGCACTTATTTCAAACAAATATCTTTATGAGAGAAGTATATTGGAATTAAATTAAATATGATTTGTAATCCAATGTAAAAACTACAAAGAATGGAAACAATTCTTTCAACACATAAACTATTATGTAGTAGTCAATTAAAATGAAAAAGCTTACTCTATATTAAAGTTAGGATACACAACTAAGAAAATGATATAAAGTTACTTATTTATCTTGGAGGAACTACGTATATAGTATACAAAGAAAACCAACAAACCCACAACTACCCCTATTTTGAAAGAGTTTAGTTTTCTCCCCTTCCTGATCTCGCTAATATTGTCTAATTATTTTAAAGAGATGAAGGGTCATAACATAAATTTATTTAACCCTGTAAATATCCTAGTTAATGAAACTTGACAAAAGCAACAAAAAAATTGCTACATTTGGTATTTCATGTTGAATGAAGAGTGGTGACAATAATCTACTTATAGTTTAATAAAACACTATTTATATAAGAAGGCTTGACATTAGAAAGATAAGTGTTACTTATAGTTTAATAAAACACTATTATAGTTTTACCAACATATACTATTGCATGCTTGCATGGATTCTTAGTTAATATATGGGGAGATAGAGATAGATGGGGAGAGAAAGAGAGAGATAAATAGAGATATATGGGAAGAGAAAGAAAGATGGAGATATATGGGAAGAGAAAGGAAGAGAGGTGGAGATAGAGAGTCGATGGATAGGGGGAGAGGGAGGGAGAGATGGTGAGAGATAGAGAGAGGGAGATAGAGAGGGGGAGGGAGAGAAAGGGATATAGATAGAAAGAGATAGAGAGGAGTAAGAGGGAGATAAAAGGAGAAATAGAGATAGATATATAGAGTAGGAGAGATGGAGGGAGAGATGGAGTGAACGAGAGAGAAAGGGGGGAGAGGGAGAGATAGCTCAATAGATAGAGGGGGGAAGAGGTGGGAGTGACATAGATAATGGGAGATATAGAGATATAGAGAGCGACATGATGAGATATATCAATCACCCTCCAACTATATCTCTATCTATTCATCCTGATTTCTTTATCTCTCAAGCCCTCTCTATCTCTTTGTCTCCTTTTCTATTTGTATGTTTGTCATTATCTCCCTCTCTCTATATATTTTCTTCCATATATTTATCTTTGTCTCCTTGAGTGTGCAATGGGTACATTGAAGAGGTCTTAAATGGGAATTATCATATCTTTAATCAAATGGCATGTTACCTTGAGCATAACTCCCCAAGGACACATGCCATCCTTGGATTGTTGACATGAAACAACCAATCAAAATTTAGTTTCTCTCTCTCATATTAATATATATTACTAGTATATTAAATATATATTATATTAATTATATTTTTTATTATATAAAAATATACTTATTATTAATTATTAATTATAATAATTTTATATGTATTTAATAATTTTGTTAAAGAATATAATATATAATTATAATAAGTTGAATAATTATATTATTTATTATGTATAATATAGCTAATATATACTTAACTAAATTGTAGAATATTAAAATCTAGCTAAATGATGCCAAAATCTTGAACTTAATTAACATACTGTAAAACCTAATGAAACTAGGTTGTAGCTCATCAAATTGGAGAAGTGAAAGGTCAATACTAGTGCCGAGGAAGAGTTTGGAGTAGTGAAAAAAAGGTCAATGCCAACATTGAGGAAGAGTTTGGAGTAGTGAAAACAAGGTCAATGCCGACGCCGAGGAAAAGTTTGGAGTTAAAACAAGGTCAATACCAATGTTGACGAAGAGTTTGGACTGAAAACAAGGTCAATATCAGCATCGATGAAAATTTTGGAGGAGTGAAAACAAGGTCAATACCAGCATCGAGGAAGATTTTGGAGTTAAAACAAGGTCAATACTAGTGTCGATGAAGAGTTTGGAGGAGTGAAAACAAGGTCAATATCGGCACCGAGGAAGAGTTTGGAGGAGTGAAAACAAGGTCAATACTAGTGCTAAGGATGAGGTTGAGGGCACTCAGGGAATATCGACAACCAAGGGGAAATGAGTACTGTAAGTTTGGCACCCCCATTCTCTTTAACCTTCAATTTTCATGCCTAGTTTCCAAAGATATTCTCATACATTGGCACCCCCATTCTCATAAAATGGTATAAGATAAGACAAAAAAAATAAAATAGCTTAGTCTTTCACATTTTTATCCACCAACCTCATATCTTGGAAAAACTCCCATAATCTACCCACATCTTGGTTGAGGTCTAGGATTTCATCACACATAGCCTTCATTGCATGAGTCTGAAGCAATTGTAGACTTAGCCCAAGTATATGCTAGGCTAAGGTAGATCTAATGAATGGAAATAGAGGCATACAATTCTTCTTTAGTACTGTTGGAACTATAAAAATATGATGATTTCACATATTTTTTCATTCCCTTGAGTTTCCATATGAGTCCTCATCATAAGCATAGGGGCCTTCCATCATGACATTTTGTTTGCATTTTGGCTTATATTTATCCCAAAATCCATTGGGTCATGCATTTTCCATGTTACAGTTCCTATCGGCATGAGAATACGAGGGTCTCCGTAATCTTTTTTGCATTTTTTGCTGATAAACATCTATGTTGCCTATTGGAAAGACATTTTTAGTGTCACAGTGATTGAAGTTAACTTGCAGGAACCTATTGGTGTGACATTCATGTGGTTTTGGCGACAAAGAAAAAGATACACATTTTGGTAGGAGTTTGGTCTTCGACATGTTGTTTCACCGAGTGCTTTATGTCTTGCTGACTGGCATGTATGGAGATACATCAGTAGGAGTTAATGTTTTTGGTATTGTGTCTTGGCGAGTTTGAATTGTTACATTGACTGACAAAAATATTAAGGATTCACTTCGGCCAAACATATTATTTTCAGTGTAAGGTCATAGTGAATTTACTTTGTCACACCAACTGGTGGTGAGAAGATACATATTAGTATGGGTTAGCGATATCAAAGTGAGGTCTTGGTAAGTGACCTTTGGTCTCGCCGACATTACACAAGTGGGTTTCTATCAAAAGGCTCATCGGTGAGAGATTGATATTGTCTTGGCGATCTGTGGTGAACTCGAGGGCTTTCATTGAAACATAATATGTTCTATGAGACATCTCCCAGATATCATAGGGTCATAGTGACATGTGAAAGGTAAAATAACTCTCAGGGAAACATAAAGTGATCTACAGGATATCTTCCCGACTCAAATAAGTCACAATGAAAGTGAATAAAACATGGGGTGACTGTAGCGATTTAATTACCTTCAACATCACTACGATATGTCTCGGTGACTGTGTCTATGAGATTAACAAAAATTCAAATATTGTGGCTAACATGTGGATGTTCAATTAACGTTGTAGGCCGACATGATATGAGCCCGAATTTCTTTGGTAGGCTGACATGGGATCTCAATATGATATATTTTTTTGATGCTGGTGTATAAATAAGCATTTTTGTAATTGTAAAAGGATCATCCGTTATTAGATATTCAATACACAACAAGTAGATACTGTAGAATAAAATTCTCAGATCAGAGACTATGATGCATGTTTTCAAAATGGAGGTATTTATGAAAGTCAATTGATGTTGTTGCACATTTCTGGTGTCAATTATCTGTTGAATTTAATGAAAGTATTGCTAAGCTATCTCCAAAATGGATTCTTTCTGATTGTTTAAATTTATATAACAAGTTTATATTCAAATCATCAGTGCAAACTTGTTGTTTCTGTGTGGCTAATCGATTGGTTCTTTCAAGAAAATATTAAATCCTTTTAATTGATCACAGTAATCAGAGAGATTCATCTACATTATTAAAGTAGAGCTTAGTACTTACAATGTTGCATGTTTATACAAGTTGTAAACAAAATGTATGCCAGATAATTTGAGTTTTCTCTAGAGAGTGTTTCTCATCTTGATTTCATTTGACTCTGCAAACCCAATAAGGAACTAGTCTCTGCAGTTTCATCATTAAGATTCATTTATTCTCTTTATATTTGTTAATTGAGTATTTTAGGATTTAGATTAAGAAGATTGTTGTTGTGCTTAAATTCATTTGTTCACTTGCATCTTCCATTGTTGAAAAATCACTGCAAGAAGGATAACCATAAGTCAAGTCTGCTTCATTCCAAAAGGTACACTCGCTTAGGTTTAGTAGCACCTGAAGAGTAGAAGGTTGAGTTCTCTTGACCTTGTCTGTTACCCTAAAGTGTATCAAGAGATTGGCAGTGTCTTGAGGCATTATTTCTACATTTTTGAGAGCTAACAAATACCTCCACCACAAACATATGCAAGGTGTTGGTTGTTTCTATGGTAAGTAGGTTGATCTTCTAATCTACCTATTGAATTGTCAATTCCAATAAAGGGCAGCTCTTAGGACCTGGACCAATTGACGAGGATTTGAAAGACCTCCTACACTTTTTGCTCTACAAGACTTGGGAGGGTGATCCCTTAATGTGTTTACAACCTCTGCACCATGATCATAAAAAACATTAACAACAATAGATAATCTCATTTAATAGCTCAACATAATAGGATAATACCAAATAGAATTGGTTGTTTATCAATAATATCAACTATTTGGAGCATGAGATAACTGCAACAACATTTCACAATATAAGATAGTTATTGATTTGCAATTTTTAGCAAGCTATAGGTAAAGGAAATCAAATACTAAACCATAAGAATAAGTACAACTTAGATCAGTGCCATATATCCATTGGAGGAATCAAATTTATAAGCATCTAAGGGTTTATGACAGATTTAAGACATAACTTATAAGATCCTTGATAACATTTTTTTACAATCTCATCAATATGTATTCTAACCCAATACTACTTATCAAATCCTTATACATAACATATCCACCTACAATCCCATTCAAGCATTTTAATTAGTTCCTTGAATTAAACCTAAAACAAGAATCATACACACCACAACAGTGAGATGAATGAAACAGCCCTTGATCATTTTATTCAAAATTCAGATATGCTTTTACAATGGAGAGACATGAGTTCAAATTAATCATATAAAATCAAATGCCAGTATTGTCATAAAACATCAAATCCCCATGAATTCAAAACCTACTATAGAATGACTCAAAACCTAAATTGCATTTTCCCTAAAACCATTAGACTTTACAATTTTCTCTGCAACTTCATCTAGACTTGACCAAAAATATCTAACTTTCTAACCCATACTTCTGTTCTTGAAATCCTTCTTATAGAAAAAGGAGCAAACAAGCATCAGGCTAGAAAGCACACGTGTCACCGGCCAATTGGACCACCTTGTGATATTCCAAAAAATTGTTACAATAACAATCTCCCTAGAGAATCTTCTTATTCATCGTGCCCACTAAGAATGGTTGATGCAGCAACAAAAAACTTTAAGAATTTCATGCGTAGACTGTCACCAAAAAATAAAACTAGAATATGTTGTAATTTGCAACAGCTGATTTTTCAACTATTAGTAGCCTAATCCTTTTCACTCTGCCTTAGTTAAATATACATTTAACCATTTTTGGTACTCTTCATCAATTGGCCAATCAAAATTGATCACCTCATTCACCTAGACACTATAAGGTTTGTACTTAACTACTAGCTGATTCGCTTCTCTTTCAAAAGACTCCAAGAATGAGTTGGTGCTAATGATTTTTTCCATACAACTCACCAACAAATCATAATCTAAGTTACCCTATTTTTGAGGGTTTTTTAGTCGAAACATGATATAAAGGGTCTCTTACACTTTATGTGATTACTGTAGCTTGTGTAAGATGCCCAATGGATACTGTTGTAATTGTAGGACGCATGAATAAGGCGTAGGATGAGAAATAAAGAAGGTATAGATGTTGTCCTCAATAGTTTTGTGAAGAAAAGCATGTGAAATAAGATCTTCAAGCCTAGGTTTCAACAAAACATGTATGAGAGATTTGATTTTATGAATTTTTATCCATGTGCAGACCTAATGGGTTGTTTCTAAACACTGAATATAAATGATATACATACACACTGAAACACACACGCACATATATATATATATATATATATATATATATATATATATATATATATATATATATATATGTATGTATGTATGCATATGTATTTTTAAATGTAAATGTAAATGCAATTATTGGATGCTCTTCTATAACAATAAATGCAACATATCATTAAAGAAATCTATATCTATGTATATAAATGTGTATTTCTAAATGTAAGTGTAAATGTAAAGAGCATATGGTTTTGTAGTGTTATAGATACAACATATCCATAAATTAATGTAATGTAAATTCTAAAGTCTTCAACACATATAATATGAAATCAATCAAACTATTAAACTACATGAGAAATAAATGAAAACAATAAATGCATATGTATGTGTATTTGTAAATGTAAGTGTAAAATAAATAAGAATAATTAAAATTATAAAAGAATACAAGGAAAGGTCTCCTCCTTTCTTGGTGGCGATAACCTCCTCCACACACAACCCTTAAAAATTATGAATAGAGGAATATAATCTTTGAAGAACTCAAAGTTGATTCTCTCCTACCTAATGCAATTAATCATTTTATCCTTACAAATATTTATAGTCATTACTAGAGGCACACAAACCAATTCTTCATAATAGAAGAATTTGATCATACTTTTCCAATGATGGCATTATGAGAAAACCTTAGGTTAAATGAATAATTCCTAACTGAGTTCTTTAAATCATGTCCAACCGTATAAGAGAAGATCGCTACTATGTGTACTTGGATACCATGGAGAAAAGCTAGTCTTTGGGCTCTTTCATCAATCATCCTACCTTAAAACATACCAAAAGTCTCCTAACAATTAGACATAGGAAGATTTAATATGACTTAAAAAAAATATTTCCAAAGCATAAACTTATGATTACTTAACCAGGCCTAGTACACACTCCCTCCCTATTAACCACTTAAACATATGGAAATTAAATGTAAATTTGCTGCTATTTTTAGTCATGTAGGTGCCCAATAAACCACTTGGTGGTGTTTCCCTTCAAGTTTATTTACTTGAATGAAGAGAAAAAGTTCATTGATTACAATTAGAGAATACATTTGAGGCCTTCATTGTGTAACTAATGGACCATAGTCACATTTAACACTTGTTACAAAGTTTGGGAGTTAAAATGTTAAGTAGATTTGATTTTTGATGGACACATTTGGATGGTAGTAACAATACCTTGCAATCTATCAAGACTTGATTACCTTATAACCTGTGAAATTCTAGCGATGAAATGTTGAATTAATCATAATGTCACCTTGGGATCACATCACCATGAAAGAACTTCATCCAACATCCTTATGCATTTTGGTACCACCAAATAGGTATTTGTTAGATCTATCTTCCTTGTGCGAGGGAAATTTAGGAAGAGAAGAGGAAAGTGAGATCAACTAGATGTCAAAATATTAGAAGAAAATTATGTAAACGCATCAAATTTTTTCTTGTTGAAGGGGGGTCATGTTCTTATGATGATGAGAGCATAGCCGATGTCGAGGTTCCCTTGAGGTACAAACATCTATGGAAACAATGGGTACCCAAGGAAATTCCTCCAATAAACACTAATTTTTGTGTCAACGAGAGGATATATCACATAGCACCATCGTCATTACATGGTTTGGGCCTATTTTGCATAGATGGCATAAAGGTATGTTACGAAAAAGTTATTGAATTGATGGAGTATGTTGGACCCTATTACAATTACAAAGATTGGATGCAACTGGTTCAATATACATGAAGTATGCGTAGGTATACACTGTGAGCAAATTATATACAAATAAAAGATAAGGATCAAAATAAAGGAGTGGCTATGTACATTGATAGAAGGCCAAAAGCATCAGGGAATATTGCAGGGTTTATAAATAGTACATGACATGGGTCAACAAATAAGCAACCCAATTGCATATTCGAGGCGTGCAAGGGAAATCGTGTATTTGTATGTGTGATAAAATCCATAATTTCAGGGGAAGATTGCTAATCGATTAAAATTTGAATTTCTTAGTTACAAACACAGTTACTATGGGGCTTGTACGTACTATGTACCATTTTACCCAACCTCCAATTAATGACTCCACTATACCATTTTATTCTTATGTTTTTTTCGTAAGTCTATTAGTTTCATTTTGGTAATATTTTTTTATATTTAATTTTTGTTAGAGGGGGACATTGATCATATGGAGAAGGCTCTAGACCAAAGCACAAATCTCGATGTATCTTCAAGCACCTCTACCTGATAGGTTTACTTCATTGAAATTGTACAAATTAGATACGAGCAAAATATTTTATTATTATGTATTTTTCATAAGTTTTTTGGGTTAATTTCAATAATGTTTTTAATATTCTTGTTGCAGTTGATTGATCAAGGAAAAGCACCAGGAGTAGAGGAGAACATCCATAGTGAGGTGTAGTCAATATTTTGTGATGATGACACTGCTTATTCAACAAACCCTCTTGATACAATAAAGAAAATCCAAAAAATATGCAATGAAGAAATGGTTAAGTCGATGTTCATAGTGCCTCAAACAGATGAGATAAGAGAGAGGGTTAAAATATTGACTGAGAGATTACAAAACTTGCAAGTTGTCATGAGGTCTTTAATTATAACATAAGTTCATTCATGGTTTTATATTTTGTACTCTTTTATGTCATGAACTAAAATATGTGTTATTTTTATAGGGTTATTTTCCTCATGATACTCCTGGCCATGATCAGGGTACTACAAGTGATGCCCAAGGAGTAAGGGTTGGTACAAGTGTCCACCCTGATCTACCTATGCATACATCACATCATTTGACCACATCATCCGTGCCTATATTGTCATCTGAAATTTTGGCAACACATACCATGCAGGCATCTATTAATGCACCCTTTGGCAACAAAAACATACCAGAACATGAGTCAGGACATGTACCTGGGGATGCAAAGGCCACTACTAATAGTGATGTTTTATCAGCATTTCCTAGATCTTCGCATATTACTAGTACGAGAACATTGCCAGTCACACTTGTGGTGACTGAGGATTTCGTTCCCATAAAGATAGATAAGGTACCAGGTACTTTATAATGTTTTAATTATTATTATATATAATCCAATTGAAATTTACTTATTGATCTCTCTTTTTAGACTATTGATCCCATGATCATTTTATAGGAAATGATGTCTTTTATAAACATCTAAGTGATATTAAATTGGAACTCTTCGGGCCCACCATACGTACATAGTGGAATGCCCAAAATCAAGATTTAAAAGATGAGCTCATTAACTGTTTAGTTGTGTTGTTTGGTGATAAAACATTCAAGTGAACCAAGGTCTTTAAGAAAGATGGTACCTATCTAAAGCATGCAAGGGACCAATATAGGTCACATTTAGAGAAGAACAAAAAGTACAAGCATCTCCCCATGATTCTAGAGAGGGAGTGGAAGGATTTGATGTTGGATGGAAAGGAGAAGGCTGAAAAGAAATAATGAAAGACACCACCAGGCCAAGGAAGGTATGTGATACTATCAACAATGTAATTATATACTGATTACCCTTTCTTTTTACATAATCTAACACATTTTAAACTTTTCATAGGCTACCCGACACATCGAAGGCAACAAAGGAAAGACTAGAAAAGCATGGGTAGCACAAACTTGGCTCTATTGGTTATATGAAATTAGTAGCATGAATTGTAGGTATCAATAAATAAAATATTGCATCCAAATTATAATAAATTTTTTTTTTTTTGGTTTTATCACATCATAGAAGCAAAATTCATGATCTTATGCAAAAAGGTAGGGCTCTGAATTCAATAGAGTTCCCACAGAAGATGACCTAAAGATTTCCTTCTAGCAAGGCTATGGAGTTGTGGCTAAATGCCTAAGAGTCTTGACTGGGAAAACATAACCTTCCACCACATCTGACACGCAAGTAAATAAACTCAATAAATTTTATTGAAAATTGAATACTTGTGCAATCTATTCAATATTAATTTCCACCATAAAGTAATTACATGCCTATTTGTTTTAAACATTCAAGCAATGATAACACTACACATGAAATTGGAATGTAGCCTGGTGAGGGTGGAGTGCAACCTACAAATGAAGGTCATGGTGTGCATCTTGGTACTTTAGAGCATGTAGAGTGTGATCAACACGTTGAGCATGATTGGGCTAGAGAAGATCAGGAACATGATGCGGCCCCATCAGGTAAAGAGGACCACTCTAAAGTTATTTTAAACATATTTAATTACAATTGGTGTATTAATTAATGTAACCTTTCATGTTTCAAGTTTAGAGCATGTAGAGTGTGATCAACGTTTTGAGCATGATCAGGCTAGAGAAGATCAGGAACATGATGTGGCCCCATCAGGTAAAGAGGACCACCCTCATGTTCTCTTAAACATATTTAATTTCAATTGGTGTATTAATTAATGTAACCTTTCATGTTTCAACTGCAGATTAGGATTTAGTGGGTGTTCAACATGTTGAGCATGAGTCTATAACAAAAGTTTATGAACATGATGTGGACCCATTAGGTAAAGAGAATCACTCTAATGTTATTTTAATTAATGAAATACTTGTAACAATAATAATAAAACATATTAGTTTAACATTTCTTTCTTATTGCAATAGGCCCCCCCTTGTAGCAGTGTCCACGTCATGAGTAGATGACTATGCGTACATTAAGATCATGAGTAAAGGGAAAAACAACTAAAGGGGGGACAAATATTGATTTAGAAAATGATACTCCACTTCAGCTTTATGTAGCTTTAAAAAAGAAACAAAAAAAAGTGATTGTAATCATATCATGACAACCATATTTTTTGATAATATGTAAAAACTAAAAGAATGAATATTATATGTTAATGAATGAATGTGAATATGTTAATTAATGAATGTTATACATTAATGAATGAATGCTATATGTTATTAATGGATGAATGAATGTTATATGTTATTAATGGATGAATGAATGAATGTTTTATGTTATTAATAGATGAATGAATGATTAATGTTATATGATTGGGTATGGGGAATTGAGAGTGATGTGAGGGAGATGGGGGAGGGGCCAAATGAGCTTCCACCATCATGTGGTTGTCCCTATTAAGTAGAGAATATTAAAATATTCTTGAAACAAAGAGAATATCAATAAGGTAATGCACTTTTCAATATAAGAAATGCATCATTTGAAGCATCAAACCAATATGCAAAGATGAAAGAAAGTGCTAACTTTTCACTATGGTGGTAGAAAAATTATTCTTTATACCCTAAATCCATACTCTGCATCATTATTTGAAGTTGTTTCCATTCCAATGTTCTAAGTTTAGTTTGTTTGTATGGATTTTTATGAATACCACATTGTGTTGTGTGTGGATTTTGTTTCAAAGCTCTGTTTCTTCTATTTTTAGTGGTGACATAACTCTAAAATTTGAATTTTTGCATAACAGGTTAGTGCAAAAATTGGTAGCTCTGAAGGGTGTAGAGGCTCGATTGAGATAAATACATGGATATTTGGATCTTGTTGCTGATGGGAGCTTCAACTTAACCATGAAATTTTGTACCATTTGCAAGTATGCAAAAGTTACTCTACTTACATTTATTCTTGATTATAAATGTTGTAAATGATATTAATGCTTCAAACTTAAGATTCATTTCATTGTTGTAATGATCAAAATTCTATACTTTTCTATACATTCAAGCATTCTCTTTCCCCTAGCCTTTGCTCTCCCCCCCCTCCTTTTAAGAAATTTCTTTGTCATAAAAGATTCACATTTCTATCTCATTTACACAAATTTATCTGAAACACTAGGAGTGAATAAAGATATGTAAAAGATGATGGATTATGTCTAAACAACAACTTTCCATCTTATAGCTAATTAAATCCTTAATATTTTGATATTTTAGAGCTCGAATAATGCTTGTATATGCATGTGTAGCAATAAGGGAGCCTATGTGAAGATTGAAATTTAAAACATCACTTTGGTATTTTTCCTTAGGCAGTGAAATGATATTTTGAGTAATAGAAACCTACACACACATTGATATTTTTCGGCATTGCATTAAAGAATTTTTTTTCTCTTATACCTACCCTTAGCTAGACATGGAGGTATATAATATTGGTTTCTAGGTTTATTCTGTAAGTAGTTAATTTCACAGAGGAAGACTAAAATATTCTTAATGTTATATGTAGGTGTGAAAGCATATGAATCACTTGCTGAAGGCACCATTTTGTATTCATCCAAAAACTGGTTTGTTCTTTTTTTTTATGCTTCTTGCATGTGTTTTTTTTAGGCTCTAGAGATGTAGCTCAGCTCTTTCCTTTGCACTTTTCATCTATTTTGATGATTATAGTAGATTTCCTCATAATTTTTTATGTAGATATGTTTGTAACCTTATTTTCTATGAATCAATTGGAAAACCACTCACATATTAAGGACCATTTCATTAACTTGTAGTCATTCATTACTTCATATGTTGCAGGTTGTGTCTGTGTGCCAATAAATCCTGATGATTGTGAGAAATTTAATCCTACAAGTGTACCCAATCTTTCTCAAGTAATTTTTTTACCTTATTTTATAGTACTTTAAATGGTTAATTGAAGATGCTTCTTTAGATCTGAGATAGTTGAACCCTAGATTAAAATATGGTATTAGATGGGCAGTATAATGATAAAACTAAGGTCCATTAAACACAAATTACAAACATAATTTACTGGACTATGAATAGTGTTACAATTATAATTATTTCTCCTTTACCTACCTCTGCATTAATGAAAAATATAGATCCCTATAAATCTAACCATGAAAGTGTTGAAATCTACAATATCTGTAGGACTCAGGAAACTATCAAACATATTCTTTTTGAATGTTTTTATGCTCAAGAAATTTGGTACTTATTCTGCCATAAGTTGAAGGTCTGGAATAGCAATGGTAAAATTAATTGGCATGATATTCTATTTTGTAATTTCAAGCACAAGTTTTATTTCAAGCTCAAGTTTTATTTCAAGCTCAAGTTTGATTGTAAGCTATTAATTAGCCGAAGGAAAGTCTCAACAACCTCCAAAGTCACAGCGATAAGTTATCATTGGTGAGAATCATAGCGACACACTTAAGACTGAAGGAATAATTCTTAGGGAGACTCAGAATGTTGGGATGATTGCATGACACCATAGCGACATATGATCTATTGGCTATTAGTGAGACTCATAACATCAATGAGACTATTTGACACCAAAGCGATATGTAATATTGACTGTTGAAGAGACTCAAGGCATTGAAAAAACTACATGATGTCTCAATGGGTGTCTAATAAACATGGAAAATGACCAAATAAATAATTACCCGACATTTGAATATGAAGGGACATGACTTGATTGATCTCTCACCGATGGTACATTTCAATGAATATTTTTTAAAAACTTTTTTGCATTATTTCGTCAAAATTTTGACGAACACAACCGATGAATCACCAAAAAGGTCCAATGAAGTTGCTATAGCTATGACGAAGGCTTCGTCATAAATCCTTGATCATTTCATCACAATTTCAATGAAGTTCACCAATGAATCACAAAAAAGGTTTGACGAAGTTACTTAGCGGCAATGAAGGCTTCTTCATAACTCCTTGCCCATTTCGTCGCAATTTCGATGAACATTACTGAAGAATCACATAAAAGGTCTGACAAAGTTGCTTAGCTACGATGAAGGCTTCATCATAAATACTTTCCCATTTCATCAAAATGGCAATGAACTTCTGGTGTTCTTTCAACACCCATTTCATCGATATTCCGATGAACATCTGAGCCATTTTCTAATATGGACAACCAATGACTTTGCACCATTATTTTTATGTTTAATTCATCATCGGACTTGTGACCAAAAAATAGTGACCAAATTTTTTTCATCATTTCATCATGTTTCTGACAAAGATTTGTCAAATCACTGACGAATGTTGATCGAAAAATGGTGTCAAATTCAGTAGTGCAACCTCTTTTCACTTAATTGATTAAATTAACCTAGCTATTTAATTATGTCATTTTCATTTATTAATCTAATTGACCTAATTAGGTTAATTCACCCCTTTCATGCTAACCTTCCATCCTATCGAATTGGATAAATCAAAACATTTAATTTAACACCCTAAATCCTCTCATTTAAATTAAATAATCCTAATTATTTAATTAAATGTCATTTTGACCCCTTTTCATTAAATAAGTTAATTATTTAATGAATGCCCTAAATTTCCCCTAATTTGTATAATTGAAACTTTGTTTTAATTGTCAAATTACTAATTAAATCTAATATTTCCACTTGTAAGGGAATATTCCTTGGGAATATTCCTCCTTTGCACATTCCTCCAAAAAAGGAATATTCCTTCCCCTTTGCACATTAAAATTTAGTTTTAATTAATTAAATGCTAATTTTCCTCACCCATTGGAATATTCTCTCTCTTCACTCATATGAAAAAAAGATTATTCTTCCTTGTAACAAACTTTCAACAAACTTCTTGTGCAAGTTTTGAAAGTGTGTTTGTTTAAATGAATGTAATCCCTTGATTAAATATCATCTTGCATCCTCAACACTTGATGGGAATCCATGATCCATGCCTTCATTTTCCTTCCATTCTTACCATTGATTAATCCTTTCAATCTTGACCATCAGTTTCATTTTGTCGATTCTATAAATAGGGCTTTGCATATATTGAATAGGGATCCATCTTTTAATAGTAAACTTATGTTGTTAAAATCCCTCTCATTTGCATCTACATTTAACATAGATTTAACTTTTTGAGTTTAGAATCTTGATCATAGTAGCTTAAAGCATCCATTAATGGCTTCCATTTTAGTTTAAATTGCATAAATGGATTCCATCTTTGAACTTTAACTCCATTTAGCATGGTTTGCATATAATTCCTGGATCACCTTAGCATTTAGAACACATCACCATCATATTAAATTAATTTTTATCATGTATTTTTCATCTACTATTGGTTTCATCAGTTTTGTTCAATAAAATTGATTGAAACAAGCTCATTATCCAAGGGATTGGGAAAGGGTCACCATTCCACATTAATATGACACCTCTCCCCCAATAGGATGAAATTTAGGGTCACATAATAGTTGTTTATTAAGCTTTCATGTTTTACCATGTTAGTTTTAATGGTTGCTTCATTTTGTTGGTTATTGAATATCTTATTGGGATTGATTCTTATGGAATTAAATAGGGTTTTAATATGTATGGATCTAGTCTATTTGTTCACACTATGACATTGGTCACAGTAATATATCTTCAAATATATCATCAAAAATAAGGAAAGAAAAAATTAAAGCCAAAAATGCTTCTCATGCAAAGCATCATCTCAAAGGAAGAAGCTAACTTGAGATGATGGAAATTCCTCCAATAATGACCCTTTTACACTTTAACCATCTAATGTCTTGGATGAGTCTTTAAATGCCTCATTACGAATAGAAAAGATGGCCCTGAAAGCATAAGCGATCTTTAACATTTGTGCATTCATGATAATGTAAATTTGAACCAATAAACCCATACACTAATAATCCTTAAATGGGTAAATCATGTACTATAGCTATACATTAAAAAAACCTCTAAAATATTGCACAAGTACTTTGATTTTATTATTAGATAAACTAGGATCAATTAAAATCCAACAGGTACACAATTCTAGTGGCAATTTTTATTTAGAACATCCTTTTCTAATATTTCATTGGAAAGTTGAGCAAAATATACTTATCTATGTAGCCTACTTCTTTTACTCTGACCCAAATGATGGAGAGCCCGAGTAATCACCCGATTTTCTTGATGATGCTTATGAATGCAACAATGCTTTTGTTCATGCCTCCTTATACACCAAATCTTTGGAATCACCAAAATCTAATTGCTACTCTCTTACGTAAAATTAAAGATATGACGCTTCTACAAATGAACTTAAAAAAAATCAATACCATTTTTCTTCAACATAATTTCCCTTTTAACACTTATGTCACAAGTATGAGATCACATTTCTCTAATGTTTCAAAACTACACACCTCATTCCATAGTGATCATTCCATAAAGTTCTTATAGATTCAAAACTTCACATCACTTACAAGTTGTTGCTTGCAAATTCACATGCCATCATTCAAACCATTGCCACTCTAGAATGAATCTGCTTTAAGCACCAATCTTCAACATTCACAAGCACATAACTACCATCCTTCAATGCACAGTCACAAGCATGGGAATTATGTGCTCTAATACCAGTTTTTATAAAAATGTATCAAAAACTAGATTGATTCATAACTATGTATGAAGGAATACATATACGAGAATTACAAACTATCATAGAATGTAGGTGTATAAACTATCACAACCATCACATTAACTAATAACCAAATTATGTAATGACTATTATGTTATTTGCTAACACCAAAGATCTGAAGGCAACTCAACATCTATAAGACTCTCACAATCAACCTTTGTCACAAGCACCTAATATATACAAGATACAATACATGGAACCATCAAATGGTAATTAAACTAGCATACATATATTAAATATTAATATATATAAAATACATCAAGAGTTATCTTTTTCATGAGGCATCTATTTCCATCAACTTATTCAAAACAATAGTAAATTGGCCATTTTCTATCACCGTTTCAATCAATCAAATAATATATGAGCAAAATAAATCAGGTGGAAAGATTCAATAGTGAAATAAAGTCAAAAAAGACTCAATAGCACATTAGAGATTAAATGCAAAGATGCTTAGTTGTATTATGAGTTCCCCGTGAAATTTGAATTGACTAATTTTAATTATAATTTGATTTTCAATATATATTTCCAATTTATTCTTTAAACAGATGTGATATAGTTGTCAATTAAGATAAGATCAAATATTAAATTTATGTATTTTGTTCACAAAGATACAAGTTAAGGTAACCAAACCCTAGTTTTGATTCTAGTGCATATTAAGAAAATGTAACCTTGCCAAGTTCCAAACCAAATGAGCCCTAGCAAGTCCAACTAACTCACCTTGGGAGACTTTCCATCCCACTCAATAATAAAACAACCACAAATAAAAAGCAATAAACCTTATGACTCTTTGAATCTTTATTTTGTTTTATTGCAACAACATATTATAACAATGCAATTTGTTTCAACTGGACTAAAGCCAAACTTGTGATAGCTAAATTCAAGTGAATCCATAAAATGTAAAGACAAACCTGTGAGAAATCTAACTCCAAGAGAATAAAGCCAAACCTACAACTGCGAAGTTTTGAAATAGTTATGATTCAACAACCTCTTTTAATAGAGGTCTTTAGAATTCAAAGATAAGAATAAAAACTAAAAACTATTGAAAAATAAATAAACATAAAATAAATATACTAGTGAAAAATAAACCAAAAAAAATACAAATAAATACATTGAAATTTCTTATAATTATAAAAAATATATTTGTGCTACTACTATAAATAAATGTTCACTCGAAAAACTTAAAAATTTATTACATGACTAAGTATTTAGTTTTAATTTATTTTAATAGAGCTTCATGAATTTGTGAATAAAACAGCTTTAAAACTGTTTAAAAAAAATTGAAAAAAATAAAAACACTATTGAAAAATAAACAAATAAATTACAAATAAATACATTGAAATTTGTTGTAATTATAAAAAATATATTTATGTTACTACTATAAATAAATGTTCACCCTAAAAACATAAAAAATTATTAAATGACACTAAGTATTTAGTTTTAAATTTTTTTTTAATTAAATTTATTTTAAAATCTAAAAAAGTAACATTACCATCATCGTGTAATACGCCTCTCGACTAACTCTCGACGTAATTATTTTTATTTTGCGTTAATTTATCTTTTTAACATTCAAGATAAAGGTTGGTTGTGGTGAGAGGTGGGTGCGGAGTTATTGTTGGATGAGCAGAAGGAAGTGTGAGGATTTCAGGGTGATTTTTTTCAAGAACCATCTTGGGGGCTTGCATGCCCACATAGGGTTGTATTGGGTACATGTCTCGGGGGGAATCATCGGGGGTTGGTCCCATGATGGATTTCCATTCAGTTCTTGGTTAGAAACCCTTGTTGTAGGGTTCTAATATTTTTGAGAACAACCTATTTTCTCTAGACTCAAAAAAGGTTGAGATGGGCTCGTTAGGAGGGCCTTAGATTCTTAAGATTAACAGGTGCTTGGAAAGGTGCAAAGAGAGGCCGAGTGTGGTGATTCTGAGGGAAATGTTGGAGGAAGATATTGATTATTATTCAAGACATTCCTTGTACTATAAGTTCTTGGGTTTGAAAATATCGTTGTAGCTTTTGGAAGCCTAGGCTTAAAAGACATGGATGCTAGAAGGGGAGATAGAGATTCGGCTCCTAGTGAATAATTACTTTATGGTTACTTTTGATTGCATGGATGATCAAAATAAGGTTTTTGAGGGGGGTCCTTACTTCTACAACTAGGTGGGCTTGTTCATCAAGCCTTGGCATGCAGGCTTCAACCTAACTGTGGAGCTCCCAAGTCGGGTTCCAGTTTGGTTTTGTCTATCGAGGCTCCCAAATGAATGCTGGCATGAGGATGTGTTTTCTTTCCTAGAATCATTGCTGGGTAGACCTGCCAGTTCCTCGTAGTAGACACAATTCAAGAAGGAAATTACCTCTGCCAGGTTTTGTGTGGAAATTGATTTAAGTAAACCATTGCTAGATTTTATTGAAGTTTGTGCAAGAGAATATTCATGGGTGCAATAGCTAGACTACGAGACCTTTCCTTTTCTTTGTCATTTTTTCCATGGGTATGGCCACCTATAGCATAGATTCCCAAAGGCCAAGCTGATGGAGACTCTACCCCCTCAAGCTCCTCGTAATCCACCTAGGGTGGATACAGACAAGGCCCCTATTTTAGGTGGTGGGGTTAGGGATTATGGATTTATTCCTGTTAGTGCTCATAATAGAAATAAGGGATAGAAAATGAATCTAAAGGAGAGGTAGGTTGATGATAATTTTAATAGATTCAAGGTGTTGGATGATCTTAGCTAGCAAGAAGTGAACCCGAGTTTGATAGATTTGGATCAACAAACTATGGATACTGAACAACATGGGCCACCAGCTGAGGCAATGCAAGCTATCTAGCAGGAGATGAGTATGGGATTGCTAAGCTCATAGAAGGATGGGAAAGGTCTAGGGTAGGTAGGGCTTAGTTCAAATGTGACTCTTGCTCCACAGACGAATGGCACTTTGAATTTGGAAATAGATCAGGAGATGGAAACTCAGGAAGAGTTGGGTTGTGTTGTTGAAGCTATGAAAGGCAAGGAAGCTTTGGCTCACCCCTCGTGAAATGTAAGCACAAAGGTGGGTAAGAATAATAGGTTGTCTCCTCATTTGGGTATCTTTCAAAAATATTTGAAGAAAGGTTCCAAGATGGGGAGAAAGAAAGATGTGGAAAAGATTAAAATGATAGGGGAGACTTTGGTGGAGTCAGAGTTAGTCAAGACTCTAGATTTGCATTTTTTGAGCCCCTTGAAATGATAGTTCTTTCATGGAATGTAAGAGGCTTGAATAGTGGTCCTAGACAAAACGTTGTTTGGGATTTGGTTAGTCATCACTCTTTTGATGTTTTTTTTTTGTAGGAGACTAAGATTTTTGTTGAGTGTATGATGGACCTAGGGCCTAAGTTATGGAGGAATGTGAATGTTGATGCATTGGTGCTTAGGGGTCTCCTGAGGGGGTGGCTTGTTTATGGAACCTGTGGAAGATTTTCCCCCAATGGTGGGTATCTTTTAAGTCCTCCCTCTCCATAGTCAATTCTTGTTTTATGTTGGGGGAAATTGTTCTCTTTTCCAATGTGTATGCGCCTATGGAGTTGCAAGGCAAGCAACTCATGTGGTCCAACATTCAATCTTTCTGAAGCATGTTTCCTTACCATCCCTAGATTATTTGGGGTGATTTTAAAGCTATCTTGGAGCTTGTAGAGAAGCAGGGTGGTATCGTAAGGCTGGAAGCTTTTGCATTGCTGCTCTAGGACAATATCTCTACTCTGAATCTTGTGGATATCAAGCTAGGAAATGGAATGTTTACCTAGAATAATAGGAGGGTTGATGGTAATTGCATTCTTGAATTCCTAGATTGGTTCATGGTCTCCTACTTTTGGGTTGGTGGTATGTGGTCTTCTAGCTCTAAGATTTTGGACTAGAAGGGTTTAGACCATTGACCTATAAATCTTTCTATCCTCTCTACTCACTTGCCTCAGACTTCCTCCTTCAAGTTCCAGCTGATGTGGTCATGTGACCCTAATCTCCATGGATATGTTGCTCAATGGTGGCGGGATGGTAGACTTCCCTTTGGCACGACTATGTATGTTTTTTTTAAGCTTCTCTAGTTTGATAAATATTAGCTAAAACATTGGAATCGACAATGCTTTGGTAATTTTTTCAATGCCAAGTTAGCTACGTAGGTGGAGTTGGATGGTATTACTAGGGTAATCAAATAAAATGGGGCAATGAAGAATCTAATATGCGAGGAATCAAGGGCCTTGAAAGCTTTGCAAGAATGGGAGTTATAGGAGGAGATCTTTTGGAAGAAAAAGGCCCGAGTTGAGTGGCTCCAAGAGGGAGATAGAAATTCAGCTTTCTTCTTCATCTTTATAAAGGCCAAGCATCATGGAAATTCTATTCTTGTCCTAGTCAATGATAGGGGACATACTTTATCCTCATTTCAGGATATCTCGATGGAAGCAGTCCAGTATTTCAGTTCTCTATTCAGAGAGGATATGTAGGGTAGTTCAGCAGAGGAAGGACAAGTTCTCTCTTGTATCACTTCATTGGTGTCTCAGGACATGATCGATCAACTCATGGGAGAGATCACTCTAGAGGAACTAGAAGGGACAGTGTTTTAGATGAAGAAGGGGAAGGCCCTAGGGCCTGACATTTTTTTGATTGAATTCTTTCAAGAATTATGGGAGATTATCAAGATGGATTTGTTGGTGGTGGTCCAAGAATCTCAGAGGAACAAGTAGATGTTAAAGGCTCTGAATTCCACTTTCCTTGTGCTCATTCCCAAGGAGGATGGGGCAGATAGATTAAGCCATTTTTGTCCCATATCTCTTTGCAATGTATTGTATAAGATTATCTCCAAGATAATTTCTAATAGGTTGAAAAAGTGGTTGTTAGTGCTCATTTTTTAGGAGCAGAGTGGTTTTGTGGAGAGTAGAAAATTCTAGATGGTATTGTTATAGTGACAAAAACCATTCATTCTATGGCCAACTCCAAAGAAAAGGTAAATTTTATCAAGCTTGATATGGTTATGGTGTATGATAGAGTCTAATGGTCTTTCCTTCAGAAGGTTCTAGGTGCTTTTGGCTTTGGCGAAGACTAGATTCATTGGGTCATGAGTTGCATCATGTCTGTTTTGTTCTCTGTTTTAGTTAATGAGGAGCACTCTGAGCTTTTCGGTGCTTCTCACAAGTTACAACAAGGTGATCCTCTCTCTCCTTACTTGTTTCTCCTGTTGGTTGAAGGTTTGATATTCCTTTTGAGAAGACATGTGGAGTTGGGCCTCATCTAGGGATGGAGCTAGGGAGGTGACTTACACCCTCAATCCCATCTACAATTTATTGATGATACAATCTTGATGAGGGTGGATACTATTTGGGAAGTAGTGAATCTCTGCAAGGTTTTGGATATTTATCTTGGGACTTCAAGTCAACTAATTAATGAGGACAAATCTTCCATCATTTTCAACACTCTAGATTCTATTTTGAGGAGAATTGCCCAGATTATTTAGTTCTAGATTGGGGCCCTTCCATTGTCTTATCTTGGTATTCCTATTGTGGTGGGAAAGTTAGCTAGGGATTCATGGTTTCCTATATTGGATAAATTTTGGGAAAAAGTGACCCGTTGGACCAGCTATTGGTTATCCTTTGTGGGCCATGTTCAGCTACTTAAGTCAGTTGTTCAAGCTCTCCCCATTTATTGTTGTATGCCTTAGGTAGCCCTGATGGGCTTTCTTAAGGAGATGGACTCATTAGCAAGATAGTTCTTATGGGTTGGTAGTTTGTCATTGTAAAAATGAAGCCTTTTTAAATGGGATATTGTTTGTTGTCCTAAGTAGTATGGGGGTTTTGGGATGAGACATTCCTTGCTGGAAAGTATGACGTTGGTTGCTAAAATTTGTTGGCGATGGTGCATTAAGCAGGATAGGATATGGGCTAGGATCCTTTCCCATAAGTATTTCAAGGATATTCCTTGGGAAGTTGTCCCTTGATACCCTTTGGTGGGGAAGGGATCGACAATTTGGGCTACTCTCAAGAAAGGAGCGACACTTATCAAGGAAGGCTTATTTTGGATATGTAAGAGAGGGATGGAGGTTCACTTTTGGACTAACTCTTGGGATGGTTACCCTCCATTATCTCTAAATTCCCTAACTTGGCAGCCTTGAGTCAGAGATTTAGTGATGTAGGATGGTTGAGGGGGAGCGACTTTAAGTTGTTTGATTTTCATGGACAACATGTGAGGGCTAGGTGGAAGAATCCCGATGAGTGGCTAGTGGTGGGCATGGAAGAGAAGTGTTTGGTGCTTCATAATATTCTTTCTAGTAGACAATGTAACTCTCTCATGGAGAAGGATGTTCTTGCATGGTCTCCCAATTAGAAAGGTCATTATATTGTTGCTTCTGGTTACTAGAGGCTGCTTTCTGAAAAGGTAGAAGGGGTGGAGGTGCATTGGTGGAAGAGGGTTTGGAATAAGTTTTCTTGGTCAAAGTACAACTGCTTTGTTTGGAATTTGGCTTGGAATAAGTGTCTAACATGGGATAATACTCAAAAGCATGGATTTCAAGGCCCCTCTAGGTGTGCTCTTTGTGGAAAAGGTGAGGAGGATACTTCTCATCTCTTTTTTCAGTGTCCTTTTACTGTGTAGCTTTGGAATTCTTGGTGAGGAGTATGGAACAATCCTTGTGTTCATGCATCTTCCATGTGGATTTTTGGACTAGTTTGGGAAGACCTCCCTTGTTGGAACCATTTTTGTAGGATGCATGGTATGATGGGCCTATTTTCTTATTGTGACAGATTTTGCTAGAAAGGAATAGGAGGATTTTTAGAGGAGAGCACTTGTAGATACAAGAGGTGTGGTCCAGAATCCTTTGGATGATTTAGGAGATGATAGAAGCTAAGGGAGATGTGGTATTGCCACTAGAGAAAAGGGATGTGGAGATGGTGGCTAGGATGGGAATCCATGTGTTATCCCCAACTACTTATTGTAAGTGAGGTAGGTAGGTAAGGCAACAAGTTTAGAGATTAGGGAATTGGCAGACCCCTCCAGTGGGCATTTTAAATGTTAATACTGATGGTTCTTCCAAGGGAAATTTGGGACCTACTGGAGTTGGTGAGATTGGTAGAGACTCTTCTGGCTCGATGGTTTTCCTCTTTTCTATCCACAAGGTTGTGCAAACTATAAACCTTATGGAAGGATTGACGATCCTTTATGTGTTGGAATGAGCCTATGAGATGGGATGGCATTAGGTTATTTGTGAATTAGACCTCCCTTGGGAAGAGCCTCTTCCTTGGTGGAGTTTTGGACTAGTTTGGGAAGACCTCCCTTGTTGGAGCCATTTTTGTAGGATGCATGGTATGATGGGCCTATTTTCTTGTTGTGGCAGGTTTTGCTAGAAAGGAATAGGAGGATTTTTAGAGGGGATCACTTGCAGATACAATAGGCATGGTCCAAAATCCTTGGGATGATTCAAGAGATGATAGAAGCTAAGGGAGATGTGGTGTTGCGGCTAGAGAAAAGGGATACAAAGATGGTGGCTAGGCTAGGCATCCATGGGTTATCCCCAACTACTTCTTGTTGTAAGCGAGGTAGGTAGGTAAGGAAACAAGTTTAGAGATTGGGGAATTGGTAGCCCCCTCCAGTGGGCATTTTGAAGGTTAATACTGATGGTTCTTATAGGGGAAATTTGGGACCTACTAGAGTTGGTGGGATTGGTAGGGACTCTTCTGGCTCGGTGGTTTTCCTCTTTTCTATCCATAAGGTTGTGCAAACTATAAACCTTATGGAAGGATTGACGATCCTTTATGCATTAGAACAAGTCTATGTGATGGGATGGCATCAAGTTATCTGTGAATCAGACTCCCAAGTTCTTGTCAACTTGCTTAACCATAAGAAGATGTCTAATGTTAGCTGGTAGTTGGCGGTGGTGGTGCAACAAATTTGGAAAATTGGTATGTTGATGGAGATGCAGTCTTTTGTCCATATTTCGAGGGAATGGAATGGGGCAACTAATTATCTGGCCAAGTGGGCTTCAAAGCATGTGGAGGGTTGGAAGATTGATGATTGGGCTCAGATCCCCTAGGAGCTCAGTTTGGACTTAGAGAGGTTTCTTGTTGAGGATGGTGGGAGTGCAGGTTAATTTTGTCTCCTACTGTGCTTGCTCTTTTCGGTTCCTTTGGGATTTTTCCACTGACTTTATTGTAATGCTTGTTTTTGAAGTTTAATAATTTTTTTACCCCTTTTTATAAAAATCATTCAAGATAAAAATAATGTATAAATATATATAATAAAATAAGATAAATCTTTATAATTATAATACAAATGATGAAATACTATTGCAATAAGAAAAAATGATGAAAATAAGTGTCTCAAGAAGGATAACTGTCGACATATTTTATATAAATAATAATGTTATATAAATAATAATTTATTATAATATTACTATAATTAGATTAATTATAATTATTAATATTAAATTTTAGTATTAATAATAATAAAAATTAAATCATTATATAATTGATTATGATATAAAAAACAAGTATTTTAGAGTGAACAAGATATCAAATCAATTTAAAACCAATTTTAAATCTGCTTTAAATCTACTTTAAATCTACTTTAAATCTACTTCAAATTTGCTTTAAATCTACTTTAAATCTGCTTGAAAAAATATCTACATACAATGAATGTAGTTATGCTAGCTACATAACATTTGAACATCAAATTCAAACTAAATAGTTGTCCCTTACATTGAATTTTTCTTTTTGATGGATGGCATTGTAATACGCCTCTCAGCATAAAAACCATGAGCTAAAACCAATCAAAAAGTCACACCCAACTTATCTCCAATTAAATATGCTCTATGATGTGTACAAACTCACACTGACATGTTTAACTCCCCCTTACAACTCTTTTATGTGTCCAACACAATTTTACAATTCCCAATTCGGGAGACCCAATTTCTAGAGCCCATATTTTTTGATCTAAGAGTTTGATTGATGAACCATTTGAATCATTGGAAAGATTATGAAGTGCTTTATCAAGTTATAATTGGATTTTCCATTTACGACCACTTTCGGACCAAAAATGGCCTTTAAGAAAAATTGACTTTAAAAATTTTAAAAATAAAAACTTTAATATCTTGAAATATAGACGGGTATGTGCAGGATCATCATGGAAAAAACAAGCCCTTAAGTAGCAAAAAATTCAAAAAAATCAGAGTTAGGCAATGTGACATAAAAATTTGAATAAGTTATCTATATTATTTCAAAAATATGATAGAATAGAATATGTAGAAAATCAAATATAGTTTCTAAACTAGTAGGTTTATTTAAAAATATATAAATCTATTTGGTGAAAATTTGAAATTTCAATGTAGTAGTACTTAAATTTTAGGGAAAAAATAAGAAGTAGGTGTCTGTCTGACCACCCTAACGACAATAAAATGATAATATTTTTTTATAATATTTTAGATATAAGTAGAGGACTCATGTACTGATCTGATGCATATTTTTTTGTAAATTTTTTCCAAGTAAATAATTAATTATGAATTTTTTATTACAATTTTTAAAATATAAAAATCATATGTATCCACCTTAACTTGGTCAAAGCTTCATGAAATTTAATTTAATTTTTTTCAATCCTATAGTTTGTGAAGTATAGAATGTGATGCATGATTTAGATTCAAAAAATGTGATATTGTTTGAAAGCTTTAGATTTTTTTCAATCAGCCTATCAACAGGACTTTACTCATAATTCAAATAGAAAATGAATAATAATAATTTATTAAGTTCAAAGTATTAAAGCATAATTTATATTGGTGGAAATCTGAGAATCTCATTTAAAAACCCTTTTTGTTTCATCAATTTTGGGTAAAAGAAAAGTCGTTAGCCACATATCCTACACATACCCATCATATCGCCACTTTTTGGCCCATCATGATCCTGTACATACCTAGGCATGACCTTAGGTTAGAAATTTACCAACATGTTTATTTGGTTGTTTCATGGATTTGGGGAAATTTTCAAAGCCATCCATGCTCAAATATAAACATAAAATTAATTGTAACCTTTTATAATTTCAAAGTTGAGACATCTTTTTCCTAATAGGGAACATCAAACTTGGAAATTGGTTATTCATGGATTCAACAAATAAATACTAGAATACTTCTAAAGATTCAAATGATAACATAAAAAATGTATAGGTGTAATTATGAGATAAAAATACATGATATGACTATTGGTAGAAGAAATAGAGATAGATCCTATGATGATGTTCATACTCCTCGATATCCCACTTCTCCAAGAATTTCATATAGATATGAGATTGAACATGAAGAGTTGCTAGATCACCTAATATTGGAGGAACAAGAACTAGAAATAATTAATCTGCATGAAATTCTAATTGAATTGCAACAAGATCATTTTTCTACACTTGAACTTGTAAGTTCCTCTTAGTGATCAAAGATGAATAACTTCCTTTTAAGCAAGGTTATATTGAGCACTATGAATTTAAGGAAGATCATTATGATGCATCTAGATATGAATCCATGGAAAAACAAATATAGTATAGTGACTATGGTGAAAATAACCCATGTTTCTTATGTGAACATAGTGTTGTTCTAAATTAGTGTGTTTACTTGGTCACAATATTAAATCTCTAAGGGAACTCATGCATATATCCCAACATTCAAATCCATCATGTGAAGAAAAAACAACTTATGAAAATACAACACCAACATAGGTTTGAAGTGGATATTAGTTAAGAGATAAGAATGTTCCTCCACTAAGTGACATTTCTATGGCTAGATCAATTGAAAGTTCCATGTATAATAGTAAGGAGAAATAAAATATGGAGAATAAAATGAGGAACAACAATGCTACAAGGAAGGTAATAGAGAAGAGGATTCTAGTGATGTAATGGATAGTGAAGAAGAAATAGGTACCAAAATATAATGTATATTAAGTTCCAAAAGGAGAAAATATAAATGATGAGGGACAACAAGTACAATACCAACCACTAGAAGTCCAACATATACACAAAGAGAAGAAGTAAGAACTAAGTGTTATTTCTTGTGGTCAAGTCATACCTTGCATACTTGGTGTGAATGATTTAACCTTCTCACATGATCAAATGGACCTATCATATGAAGAGGCTAACTTACAAAGTGAAGAGAAACACCTACACATTGTAGAGTAAAACTATAAGACCATAAATGAAGCACCATATTTTAATTTTGTCCCTAACCTTCTATTGGGATATTATGAAAAATAAGATCAAGGTATTGTTGATTTCCCCCCTTTCCTTTCTCCTATTAAGGAAGTGAATGAATAATTAATAATTTTGAGCGAAGAATCAATTGATGCATATGTGCAAATCAAGAAATCTCTTCAATATACACCAACCCTTACAATTTTAGGTTCTTTTGAGCCTGTCTATCTTTTCTACTCTACCACATCTTGTATCGCTACTACCATTGTGCTTCAAAATAATTTATTGGAGAAGAATAACCTATTTTACTTCTTTCCAATTCTTCACATGATGAAAAACAAAGTGTACAAAATGGAATGACAAGATGACATCCAAGGAAGATAGATACTTTAATTATCCTTAAAAATAAGGCATATGAACAAGAATAACATATTGTTCTTATTATGAAGTCTTCACATGAATCTAGAAAATGGAGGTGTGCACCATGGAATAACAAGATGAAATCAAAGGAGGATATTAGTATAAATTTGGATGCAACATAGGTCAATGAGGTGAATTTCAATTGTGCATCAAGCTTTTGTCACCTCAAGTATGATCTTGGATGTAGATATGACATTTTTATTTTGAAAAACATGAACTATCTCTTTGAAATAAATGATAACTAGTAAAATTCACTTGATTTATAGTTCCAATGGTATGTACTAATAATATAGAGAGGTCATACTGTGTTTCTACTCAAATTCTCAAAATGGAGAAGAGTATGGCTCATGGTATGGCCATAAAAACTTTCTAAAGAGTTTGGTCATTTTTTGTACTACCTCAATATTTTAGCTCATGGACCTATTAGCTCATGACACTATGGGTTAAGTAATACTTCATGAAAGTAATTGTCTTGCCTTGTACATATTATATTTTATGTGTGAGTATTTTATCCTTGTGCAATCATGACCCATATTGGTCATGATGGAGTGTAATTGTCTCAGTTCCCTCTTTGTGTCCCTTTTTATAGTACGATCCTAAATATGGTCACATGTTCATTGTTCTTACAATAAACACATGCTCCAACTAGAGCCTATGTTAATGGCAAAATTTATATTGCCTAAATTTACTTGGTCTAGGCCCATTTTTGCATTTTCCCTCATTATGCACATCATATATAACCAATATGATGATTTTTTATATAGGTCCCATTTTTGTCACATTAATCATGTTTTGTTCCTTTTCATCCTCCATATTATTTATTGCTAAACATTGTAAAAACCCTAAAACCTGTTCTAAGTCCAAAATGCTTTTTTATCAATTTTTGGTGTTTTTGTAAGTTTTTAGAGTTTCTATGGATTACCACACTTCTTTTGGTTATTGAGATTCCTATTCTAGCATCTATTCCCACATAAAATATCAAAAAATTATATTGGGTCCCTTTGCCCCTCTCATTCTCTTTAATTTTATCATTTTGTAAGATTTTTATGTTCCTATAGATATTTATCTCTCACCCTATCCTATATCCACTTTCATAATATTTTCCCACATGTTCTCATTACTTGATTTGCATATTTATAGAATCTTAGTGGTGTTCTAGACTTCCCTTTCATAGATCCCCATGTATGTTCATCTCTATTCCTTTTCCACACATGTACCCCTTTCTAGTTCCCTCTCTTTTGCAAAATTTCAGAGCAAAAATATAATTCTTTCTTTTTCATTCAATTTTATCTCTTCCTCCATCTAATTATACATGTTTTCCCCATTTTCACCCATCTCTTTCATGTGAAATTTAAGTGGAATTTAAAAATTCATTGCAATGTTTAGTTCTTATGCCTTCTTTCACATCAAATTCTTGTAACATTTACAAATTTCTTTTTTCACTCATTTCTTCCTATGAAAAATTTGAGTTAGCATCTAAACATCTAATTCTACACCCAATCATCTCATCTCGATATGTAGTCATGCATCTTTTCCCCACATTTTCCCATAATGTTTCGTTGAAATTTAGGGCTTTAATTTCCCCATCTTTTTCTAACCTCTAGTCTTGACCTGAAACCTCACATGTCCCATTCTCACTACCTATTTCCATAGAATATTCACATTTCCTCTATTTCACCTCCTTCACTCTCTAAATATTCCAAAAGCACTGTTAATTCCTAATTTGATTATTTGACTACCTAAGCTATAAAAATTTTCCACCTAGAAATTATATTTTATTTTAAGGGAACTATTCAAATGCAAAGTCAATAATTGGGGATGAGCATGACCATGTTTCCATTAATGTGTTAATTGAGATTTGAGTTATAATGATCCTCAAAATTTCTCTAAACCATCCATTCATCAAAGTTTAGGGGATTTTAACTTATTTCACAAGCCATATTTTGACATCTAGTCCTTATTCAAACTCTCATAAGTGATCTAATGACCACTATAAACCCTATAAATATTTTTCATATTCTAGAATAATGGTTGGTTATTTATTCTCTCCATGTGACTATAAGTTTTGATGAGTTTCTAGGGTTTAAAATCCCACAAATTTAACCACCTATAATATATCATACTGTAAGTCACAAGGAGTTTGTGTATTGTAAATGGTTTCTAAAAATAAATATCTCTATGGATCCATTTGTAGATATTCACAAGAATTATATGCTTAGGTTCTCTCTTGCCATATGTGTTAGCATGAATGTAAATAGGTATTTGATGAGTGTCATAGTAATATAATTCATTATAAGCTTTTTCATGGTCATTTATCAATTACATATGGATTTATATCATTTGGGGATGGATAACTACATATTTTAGTTGTTTCATGTTATATTTGTGATGTATAATTAAGCACAACTCATATTCATTTATGATTTTAATATGTTGTTTATATTTGTTTGTTATGACTTTTTAACCCAATGGAATATGCACTAGTCATGAAAGTAAATGACCCACCATGCAATCTAAATGAAAACATCTTTAACTAGTAGATTAGGAGTAGGTCATTAGTTTGTACATGCATTTCATAATTTAGAAATTAACTATAGAAATATATATTGATTCTCAAATGTTCTTATGTTGGAGAATCATGTTTTGTATACCAACATCTTACATAGTTGTACAATGTTGTCTTCATCAAATTAATAATAGTTCTTATGTGTATTATGTTAGTCCTTGGTATAACTAATAGCCTTTGGTATCAAGCATGTACGGGATGCTACTAGATAAAAAGTTCAATTTTTTCATCTTTAATTTTGATTAATCTTTTTAAGAATACCTCTAGTTGAGTCCTCCTTAGGTCTAGATAAGCCCAAACTAAAGGAGAGACTATCCACTCTTAGAAATTATATGTAAATAACCGATTATTGATTGATAAGCTAATTTATGTAAATGTGCTTTTGATAACTCCTAAATGTTCTAGTATTATTTGATGATCTCAAATGAATGTGTGAATGTCTTACAATACACAACACACAAATCAACACAAGCATGCTCTAGTTTGGCTCACAAATGGTTGGGGAGAAGGTCACTAAGATATAATTTTGAATTTAAAGTTCAAGGTTTAGATATATGATTGCAAATTAACCTAGGTCAAATTTGCATCTATACATTCAATATAGGGTGAAAAATGGGGGATCTATGGATTAATACCAATCTTTGATGTAATAAGTGATAATAGGAACTAGATACAAAGTCATAACTTATTCATATATAATGCTTTCTCGTTGTCTTAAATTGATATTCCAAAGCCATTGAATCGATCATCCTAAGGGGTTTGATTGTGGAGAATGTGATCCTTGTAATTCTACATATTCTCTGAAGGCATTTTTTAGCACCACTAATCCTTACTAAGATTTTTACATTATAAGATCAAGGTGAATAGGTTTCAATGAAAAAAATTCAGTGAGTTCATTCTTATGAGTACATTTTTAAATCCACCTGCTAGTTCACTTCAATATGCATGAAAATTATATATAAGAACATAGATCTGAACAAGAGTGATGGATAGTCAATTTATAGGCTTTGAGACACTTATTTGATCAAGTATTAAAATTTCAATATTCTGGACCAAATTGATTCCTATCATCTTCAACATCAATTTTCCATCTCAAATATCTAACTAAGTATTTTATTTCAATTCATTTAATTTCTACCATTAATTCACCATAATTTAGCATTTCTTATCCCAACTTAGATATCGATCTAGGCTAATGGTTTGTTTAATTTTTTTAATTATTTAATTAGCTTATATCATACTTATGTAAATGATTTATTTGTCATTATAGTATGTTCATCTCAAATACAAAAACAATGAGCCCACCAAGGATAAAGTATAGTTGAGTGTAAGAACCCAAAACCCTTAAAGAGCGAGATAAGATCATACCCTAAACAAATTTGAAAAAATAAACAACCCTCAAATTTTCACTCCAAATAAGAAGAAACAATAAATCATACACCCAATACCATAATTACAAAAATAAAACATTATAAGATATTTTCAAACCTCCAATTAAAAAATAAACAAAATACATAAATATGCTATTTTTTTTTTAAAAAAAGACAACCAATTATATAAAATCAGATTTCCCATCATGTGATAGAAAGTCTTTGGACCACCAAAAATATTCCATAAAAAGCTTGTCAAGACACGAAATTTGAAAATATGCAATCCCATAGAAACAAGTGACACATGACGTCAAGTTCCTACAGGTGAGTATTGAGCTTAAAAAGAAACTGTTAATGAGGAGACTTGATAGAATTGATAGAGGAAAAAGTTAATAAAAATAAAACAAATACCACAAAAGATAATGGAAGCCAAAACCAATGCTAGACTATGTGAAAATGCAGAACTTGCAATTTGCTCACTAATAATTTAATGACCATTGTTTAATAGGTACTTTAAAGATATGTTTATATAAAATGCACAAGTCACAAAGGCAACATATACCATACAATAATATTTGTAGAATTTAAAAGCAAACTGATTAATTTCAAAATCCTAAATATTGTGAGCCCACAAGTTCAAAAGAAAAGCTTGATCAAGTGCAAAATGCTCACAATTTCAAAAGAAAAGCTTGATCAAGTACAAAATGCTCACAATTTCAAAAGAAAAGCTCGATCAGGTGCAAAAGCCAAATGAATTTGTATGAAGACCCCAAAGTTCCATACACATCCAAGTTTAATGTTTATTAACCCTTCCACTTACAATTACACATGCTTCACTTTATTATTAAATTTAGAAACCAAAATTTTAGAATCCACAAGATCTAATTTGTATACCTATTTCCTTCAAGCTTGCATGAGGGGACGTTTAGTCCTTCAATATCTTGACTTGCATTATGCTATACACATATTTCAGAAATAATGAGCATCATAGATTAAATCTTGTAGGAAAGAAGATAGGAAAATGTTTCCCTTGAAAGAAGATAACAAAACCATTAGGGTGAAACCCTTGAGAGGCAAAGGACTTTTGCCTTTATTTTGGGACTAATATATTATGAATGGATAAAATATGTAAACCTTACAAGGAACCAGAAAGAAATTATGGTACAAACGCATCAAAACTGAAGCAAGCGGGAATGAATTTCAATTTCTTCATCATGAATGGGAAGAACCTATTGTACATGCATGCAACCTTTTATAGAAAATAATACATTAGGCAAGAGAAAATGGACCTCATATACTTGAGCTATATATGGACAACAATTGTAAGACTAATGATAATGTACCTCACATACTAATGCTACATTTGGACAAACAATTGTAAGACTAAAGATAATGTACATCGGGATACTATTTAGGTGATGCAAGGAAAATAGAACCAATCTCTCTAATGTGGTGAAAATGCATTCCAAAACACTTGGAGATTCTGGAGCCGGTTCAGAGTTTGGCAATGTTGTTGGCAGGTGTTTGTGGAAATCATTTACAGTTGCCACAAGACCATCCTCCTCTTCAATATGCTTCACCAACTCAACAACCTTCATCTTCACCTACATATTAAACTTCATGTTATTGGATTTCATCCTTCCCAATTGAAATTAGGGTATACATTCACTTCCATGTTGAAATATATTTTTACAAAAATGTCTCTTTCATTTCATTACAACCTCTTGAATATAAAATTTTGGCAGATACACTCATAATGAGTTATTACCCAATAAACTTCAAAAATATTTTATACAAAAAAGTACTTGTATTTCTTTTGAAATTTGGTTTCAACTTTGATATAATAATAGAAGCATGCACAAGACACATAATTAATCAGTCACAATTTTCATGGGAGGGGACTCCCTCCTAATTCATCTCCATGGAAACATTTAAAAAATTTCCAAGGGCTCCTATGCGTTGAGTCCTATGTTGAATAGTCAAACAATTGCAAAAATATACAAAATAGTTGAAATTTTATAATGATTAGTCAGTTAGCATTTTATCAAACATTTGTTTGAAGTTTTGGACAAAAATTATTTTAGTGGAAATTGCCAAGAAGTTTAGAAAAAAGGATATTTCAATGCATCATTAGAAGGGTAAGTGTCTTGTGTAGGAAGCTATTATAAAGTTAATTGAATCTAGGCAATGTTGTTTAGTAGATAACTTGTTTCAGAAGCTAACAATTGAACAAGGAGTCTGGGCCTGCTAACAATTTGAATGTCTCCAAATCCTCCTACTGCCTTATGGAAGGATAGTGATGATAAATAGAAATAGCTACCTATCTAATCCTTCATTTGGAACTTGTATGTAAAGTTTTTTCCTAGTGGTATGGGCTAGTTGGTTCCAAAACACCATCTTGCTAGGAGTTTCTTCTCTGTTGTACCCCATTCCTGTAACAAAGCATGCATATCATCTTAATGCAAACTCCACTACAAGTGATTGAAAAAAATGAGATTTGATTAAAAAAAAAAGTCAGGACTTACCATGTTGCTCTATGACTCTCTAAATTAGACAACTTCTAAGAAGGTCAACAAGTTTGTATTGCAGTCAAGGACTAGTGTTTGAGAAATTTACAAACAATCTGTGATGCATGTTCATATAAAATTTCCTTCGAAAATGGAAAAATTAAAATATAAAAGTGCAAATGATTGTGTATCAGCTTGATTTGGCTTAGAAAGGTGACAAAATCGAACTACAAAAGTTGAGAATGGAGATATTTATCAACTACATTGCATCCATATGACTATCTAAATTGTCAGGTGATTGTGATGTTCTTAAAATTGTAAGCAGTAGAGGAATTCATAATGAAGTTCTAAATCTAAATAAATATTGACACTTGATGAGTTCTATCATAGTCAAAGAGTATGAATCATCCTTCTACTTATTCCAATGTCTTTCAATAGCATCTCTATTTGTACTAATGTACATGTTGGACACTTTTCAGTTTGTATAAAAAAATACTTTTGTTATACAACTTGTCACCGAAGAGGTGTTATCAGCTAGCATTTCCTAACTAAGATACCTTTGTATGAGGTACGTTGACCTATCTTTGTTGACAGTAACCCCATCAATGTTGATTTTTTAATGTGTTCATCTCATCAATTTTTATCCTATGTTCAGATAACTTATTTTTTTTCAAATATATTTTGCCAAGCTTCCCTAATTCTTTACCCATTGGAACCAAGAAAATTGTATGATATCAATTCATATGGGAATACCATTAACACAAGTCTCCACCAAAAATGTCATTGTCAAAAGTCACCCAACATTTACAAAGGGAAGAATACAAGTTAACATCTTTAGCCTTATCGACTTTTCATACAGACCATGTAACCCTTGCATAGCATTCCAATGAAGTCAGCCAAATGTCCCTTCAGATATCATACACAATTTGATTGTGTTTCTATGCACAGTCAATACATTATTGGGAAGTGACCAAGTGGCAAGCATCTCAAAATTGAATCTACTCTTCATGAAAGCAAATGTAGTATAATTATTTATCAAATCCATGTTTTCCATCAGTAGCCAAGTGTATAGTTGGCTTCAGCTTGTAGAGTTGTTCTTCAGTTGAGGTTTTCTAAGAAGTTATGTCCTTAATCATTACCACAGCTTCAAATGGTATGTACCAAATTATACTCTAAAAATGTTGTTGGACCATCAATATCACAAGAAACTCATTTCTATGCAAAAAATATAAAACAAGGCTATCATTTATCACAAATACGATTGGAACTTATAGTTTAGGGATTTCTTCTCTTAGGTTGTGGAAAGATACTTTTGCTGGCATGTAAAATAGGGCCATAATTGGGAATCAGTAGAATGTAGCATGTAGTAGTGATACTAATCATGTTATTCTAATGCAAGCAATGAAAACAAACAATGAAAATGGTCTTTGAATCTTACCTGATCAATATGGGTTACCTTGCACTCTGCAGCCCCCAATAAAAGAACAAAATGCAATAGAACAAAAACATTAAAGTGCACAACAAAAACTTGCAATACAATGCACTTCTAAAAATAACATAGCTTGGACTGGACTATATTTCAATATAGATGAAATCTTAGCAACTGGTATAAATACTAACATTTTTAAGAGATCAGATGCCCGAATCATACCTAAAAGCTAACTTGCCTTAAAATAACAAACCAAAAAAAAAAAAACTTGAAATCTATTTACAAAAAGCAGCATATGCATTTATATATTGCCTTTAAATTACAAAAAAAAACTTGAAATCTATTTACAAAAAGAAGTATATGCAATTATATATGCCTTTTAATACAAAACTCCAATTTTATTAACTATTGAAAAAACTCAGACGTAGATTTACTAAGTAACCCTCTTGTAATCGTTTGTTGTAATTGATGAATTTATCTTTCTTGAGACTACATAATTCACCTTTCTTCCAATCAAAACAGTCGTGATATTATTTGGGAACCATTTGTTGTGTGCAATACCCTAAGATTAGAATGTCAGTGTTTGTTGTTAATATTACTTATCATAGACTGTTGCAACACATTCAACTCAATTTAAAATTCTCTTACAGATGTATTGTCTCTTACCAACTTAAAGGAAATGTCCTAATGTATTTCTAATACTAATTAAAGCCTAAAAATACTAAGTAATTGTAATATTACTAATCTATTATAAATAATATTATAATAATATCTATAGGATTGGAAAATGATAAAAGCAAATGTAATTGCCACCTATCTCAGAGGTGTCTCAGAGATGCACAACTATAGTCCAACAACTTTTATCAACACACGTGCCCTCTTGGAGATGCAAACCTTTATCACTCCTCTATGAATATCAAAGACAAAAAATAAAAGTAACTTTATTTATTCATACTTGTTGCCTATGAACCATGGTGGATGGTTTCTACATTCACATTATTTTGGGTGCCAACGTAGCAGCTCTATAATATCCCTCATGCACTTACTTTTGAATGATGTTTTTTTTGGGTAGATCTGCTTAAGGAAATACCGCAAGCATCCAGACCTAGATTCAATTGTAAAATAACAATTTTTTTGGGTTTGCAATTGCTAATCAATTTTATTGGCCAACAATAGCAACAATTACTAATAATATTCCTTTTGGGTTACTATGATTATGAGCTAAGCATGATGGTCTAGGAAAATTTCGAGTGGGTCATAGGTGGATGGTACCAAGATAAGCAGAGAACCACTAGGGTAACTTCAAAAACCAAAAGATCCATGTGGGAAGTGAGTCAGTGACAGTTTGACCAAGTATCCATTGACAATTTTCAATATGACCTGAAAACCACAATGGACATGTGGGTATGGTGAATTTGTTGTGGTTAATTCTCTTTCTTTGTTTCTGTGGCCAATTTTTTGGTTATGATGAGGTAGTATTCTCCCATTGAACATTTTCATAATATGAATTTCACTCTGAATTTTAGTTTAATTTAAGGATTTAACTAGAACTTTATCGATAACTATAAAGTTTGTTATGGATATGATAGAAACAATAGCAGGATGGACAGTGTCCCATTTTGGACTACAAGGATTATCCTGCTTGTTAGACTCCACTATTATGTTTCCCATTAGAAGGTAATGGGATTCTATTTTTGTTTTTCTATTAGTTTAATATATAACTATTCACTTTTTTACAAAAAAAAATGACACCAAATTGTTATGGCATTCTTTATTGTTGCCGTAATATCAATTTCACTGTGAAATTTAGGTTTGTTTAAGGGTTTATATTTTAACCAACAATTTATCAATAATAATGTATTTTATTTTGGTCCTTACCTCCCACATAGTGTTTTGTTCCAACAATGCCCTTGTAGAGTTCTTACTCCTAGCACCACCATCACAACGCTAACAACACCTAAAATTGTGACCCTTTTTGTGTTTGGTCCTGTAGCGAAATAAAAGATACCAAAATTTAAAAGTGAAAATAAAAAATGAACACTAGTCAAACCTAAAAAAGGAAATTCAATTTCTATGGCACATCCATTACACTTACAAATAAAATTCTCAAGAATGAGCTTCTGCAAAAATACATTGCAAAGCCACTTAAAATGTAAAACTAGTCCAACACAAATGGTAAACATGAAATATAGACCAATCCAAGTTGTGCTCATTGTGTGAGCACTCCCACAAATTTCCCTTCACCATGTGTTTGTACACCATTAGCTTCTCTTGCTTGACAACGTAGTAGCCCAAAAGACGAACCATATTCCTGTGCCTCAATTGGGAAAAAGTATTCATTTTTGACTTGAATTGCTTCTTCGTTTGGGTGGAGAGTTTCATATTTATCTAGCAACTTCTCCTTTTAGTAGCTTCTATTCATTTAATGTATGAACTATAATGTTCCAACAAAAAAAATATTATGATCATTTACTTTTTCAAAATTTTTTAAGAAAAATGAACTATATAGCTACTTTGACCAATAATATAAACTATAGAAATACAAATATATATATTTAAATTATGCAATATTATTGGCTACCAGCTAAAAATAAATAAAAATCATTGATGATTGCAATAGTATCCTACCTATCGGTAGGAACTAATAATTAGTTTGTAACACTAATATCAAAATTACCACCATAGCCGTTTAATGACAATTGTTCCAATAATTACAATGAAAAATAAATTTACCTTTACCATTGGCCTTACATACAACCCTACCTCCAAATATCTATGACCAACTATTCAATAGACAAGACCAGGTTTCGACTCCCATGAACAACAAAAGAACAAAAAATGAAAGATAAGGTAATACAAGCTCCATTAAACAACAACTCTGATAGAGTTGCTCCTCTTGATATTGATTTTATGAGTGACATAATATAGCTTGCTCCAGCGGTGAAGAACACCCTAAATAGAATGGTGAAAATGATTCCTGCAATTCCACCTTCACTGATATTTTCATGGGAACGTTTTGTATGCCCTTCTATTTTTGATTGTGGAGCTTCTATATTGAGGAAAATGGCCTACTTCTAATGGAAATGGGGCTAAAAAAATTGTAATGGGGGGATACAAAGTGGGCAAAGTGTTTATAGCTGAAAGAGGAGGTTCCAAGTTCGATCCTTATGTAGTCCATAGCTGAACCACAAACATAGATATATATAGTAGCTCTTCCATTTTTAAGTTTGGAGTTCACAACTAGGGGAGAGGAGCCCAAAGTAGGGAGGGAGCCTATAGTGGGTACAGAAGTAGTCCCACATGGACCCCATAGTAGACTACCTTAATATGCAAATGTAAAACAATTTTTACCCACAAAGTCAAAAAAGGTACATGTATCACTGTACCATCAAAATCGCATTATAATCGAAGAATATTTTTCCCATACACAAATAGATACTCGCAGTCTTACATGTTAGAGAATATTCAAAGCACATCTAACACCCCAAACATACAAGCTGTATTACTTATTATAGGGTTGTCTATTAATAACAAAAACCCACAATATATAAAATTAGTATAACCCAAGCTCCCCTATAATCTCACCACTTGCATTTCATTGCATCCACCTTTGTGGCACTTGGGATGCCACAAGTACACCAGCCACCCAAGAATGTCCTATCACCAAATTCAATCCATCCAAACCCCCATCCCACTTTCCCACCAACACAACACTCAGACATGTTGCAATCATTCATATGTATCCCATTTGTCAAATCGAACCTCTCTACTAATGGTTCCTCCAATTTTTCCCAATTGCAACCACCAAAACAATGGTGTTAAAGCCACCAAAATCTCATGTCAAGAAAAAATAGGAATGCACACCATTAATACATGTAAACTCAACAATTGAAGGCACCTAATGAAGAATTCAAATTTCAAATTAAAAGGACAAGAATTAAAGACTCCACACTAAACCAATGTTGAACATATAAGGAAAAATTCAAATTCAAAAATGCATTACTCAATCTCTTGCAATTTCCATTTAACACATCCCACTTTCATTATTAGATATAAAATTTGGTCTAGAAATATGAAGATAGTCTAGAGGAAGCAAAAATAACATCCTAACAAGCTACAGGTATTCTATTACTATAAATTCAGGCTAACTGTGAATGCAAATATTTTGAATGGGATGTCATTTTTTGTCACATTGACCTATAAATCAATATATAGGGTTTCAACTTAGACTTTATATGATTTCCAAGTCATTTCAATTCAATTTCATGCTTTCACTACTTTTCCTTTCCTCTACACTTGTCCATGAATGATGTTTACCTTGCATTGTGCATTTCAAAATTTTGTGTTATTCAATGCACGACAATTATTGTTCTTTTCATATTTGCTTACACGAAATATGAGATGGGTTTGAATGGTTTAAGATGGTTTTTAATTACTATTAGACTTGTTCGATGAAATATGGAAAGGGTTTGACTTGTTTTCAGCCATGCACTTGTTTTCGTGTGTTCGTCATTGCAGAAACTTTAAATCTGCAATTTTATTTTTACATTTGTCTGTTATTCCAAAATATGAAAATGGATACAATATATTTGCTTGTTACTAGGAAATATTCATGCAATTTTAATGTTTATCATTTTGAGGGTTTCTACCATGCACTTGTATTCATTTCTTCCTCAATGCACCAACTTTAACTCTACAATTTGCTCATAATATTCTCATGTTACTCCAAAATATGAAAATGGTATGATTGGTTTTCATTTCCAAGATATTTTGGCATGTTTATGTATTATTTTTTTCTTCCATGCACAATAGTTATGTCTAGGAAATGCTTTTTTCATTTCATTGTTACTACCAAACATGGAAAGGGTTTCATTGGTTCAAAATTATAGGGTTTTCTCTTTGACAATGCACAAAATTTAACTCTACAATTTATCTTCAAGATTTCTTTGTTATTCCCAAATATAATTAATTGAGTCCCTTGTTTTCATTCCCAAGTTATGCTTCCATGCAACTATATTATTCTATTCTTATATATGCATTTTTCTTTCCATACATACATATACATATTGTGCATGGAAGAACAAAATAATACATAGACATATTTCCATACATATATATGGTATGACTGGTTTTCATTTCAAAGATATTATGCCATGCAATAATATTATTTTGTTCTTTCTTTCACAATAGTTCTATCTGGGAAATGAAAAAAAAATTCATTGTTACTACCAAATATTTTTATGGTTTCACTGGTTCACAATTACAAGGTTTTTTGCCATGCACTTGTATTCCTCTCTTTCACAATGCACAAATTATCTCTATAATTTTACTTTAATATTTGTTTGTTAATCCCAAATATGAAAATGCATTCACTTGGTTTCATTTCAAAGATATTCTTCCATAAAATTATATTATTCTCTTCCAATATATGTATTTTTCTATATATATACATATACATATTTCCATACATATACAAACACACACACACATATGTGTGTGTAAGTATATATATATATATATAGAGAGAGTATATATATATATATATATATATATATATATATATATATATATATATATATATATATGTAATTGTTTAAGTGATTGTTTGTAGGAAATATGTTTTACATATTTCTATTCAGCTCTTCACATTTCATTGTTCGGCTTTGCACTCAAGAAATCTCCCTTTCTCTTTCAGTTGAGGTTATCTACCTCACTACACCTACACAATTGTATTTCCTTTTGACAATGTTTAACCAATGTTTGTTCATGTCTCACTAACAAGATCCGCTCCAAGCCTTTTCAATTCAAATAATAAAATTGAATATACTGAGATCATACATATATTCAATGCAAACAAATTGTTTGTGCTCATTAAAGACAATTGCATTAGAAAGTTTCATCAATTTCATTGCAAACTATTCATAAAAACCATGCAAAATATAAACAAAAAAAATATTGTTCATACACAATAAAGACAATTTCATTACAAAAGCTAGAAAATATCTGTTCTTAAAACCCAGATCATTGAATTTCAAGATGCATATTTGTTAGAAATCAAGATCTAAAATGCAAACTAGAAAATGCTTTCCATAAGAGAAAAACATAAAAAAGCAAGAGAAAATTGCATGAAGATATGCAAATGAATAATATTTAGGGAATGTTGGTGTAATTAATTAGTCCTAGGTTGTAGTTAGTCATCCTTATCTAGTCGAGCTATCTTTTTTCTCAAGATAAGATTAGGGTTGTACATGCTTTCCTTTATAAACAAGTCTCATCTCTTGTAATTATTGAATTCCTAAATATTATTGATTTGCACATCTTCATGCAAATTGCTCTACTTTTTTTGTTTTTCTCTTGTGGAAGGTATTTTCTAGTTTACATTTTAGATCTTGGTTTCTAACATGGTAAATTTGCATGAAGATGTGCAAATCAATAATATTCATAATTCAATAATTAAAAGAGATGGGGTCTTCTTATAAAGGAAAGCATGCACAACACTAATCTTATCTTGAGCAAAAATATAACTTAACTAGATAAGGATGGCTAACTATAACCTAGGAATTAAAATAATGCCTAAGTAAACTTATGAAAGTGTAATCAAATAATTAATTACACCAACAATATTAAATAAATGCAAATTGTTCATGCATCACTGTGACTTCAATAGTGTTCAATTTTTTGTTTTATTTAATTTCTCTATACATCTTTGTTAATATCTACAAGTGCAGTCTAAAGGTAAATAGAGGTCAAAAACTAAAACCAAGATTTCAAAGACATGTCATGTCATACGAGGAAAGGCACTCTTGTAGTCCCCAAAGTGCAAAAATCAGTTGCAGAAGTAAACACAAATCCAAAACCTATTAAGGTTGTCTAGGAGGTTGGTGCACCACTGACCCAACAAGAAAGAGCATCGAAGCAAAGGGAATGGTCATCAGAGGACATGGATAGGGCACTAGAGGATGGTGAAACAAATGGGATGTCGACCAAAGTTGCTACGAAGAAGTGGAAAATCCCAGCTACAACACTAAGCAATTGGTTAGGTGGCCTGACCTCTACTTCAAAGAACCTTGGGTCCACCAACAGTCCTGTCAGAAGAGGAGGAGAGTCTAATTATGAAGTGGTGCAAAGATATGGCAGATATTGGCCATGATCTTGAGATTATTAATCTCAAGTAAGAGGTTGCTTAGATATGCCAGACTAGACCCAACCCTTTCACAGAGGGGCTGCCTAGGAAATCATGGTGGATTGGATTCAAGAGGTGCCATCTAGAATTTACCTTACACATAGTTGAAGGTCTTGACAAAGATAGGGTGGAAAAACCTTAGACTCGATATAGTAGCTGAATTATATAAAACTCTCACATTAGCATATGAAAGTTGCCCATATGGTTTTGAAAAAAATTGGAACTATAATGAAACAGGCATTCAAGCTAGAAGAAATGGAACTATGAGGATCTTGGCATGTCAAGGCAGCAAGAATGTCTCCTGCATCATTCCAAAAATCAGAGAATGGGTAACAATCCTATGTTATGTTAATGCATCTGGCCAATCCATACTTAGTTTCTATCTGTTCAAGGGAAATATAGAGATTGAGAACTAAATTATGAAGAGTGAACTAGACACAACAATTCCAACCCAACCACATGCTTGGATGATGAAGGAGCTTTTCTATGAGTGGTTGGAACATTTTTGTGTGTTGGTTCTTGGGGGTGTGTCACCTACTAATTTTTGACAACCATGGAAGTCATGTTGCATTGTCAAATATCCAAAGGGAAAGGGGGTTAGGAATTGACTTCCTTGCACTACCTGCTAATACTTCTCATGCACTATAGCCTTTGGATGTTAGCGTGTTTGCACCATTCAAGCAATAAACATAAAATTTGGTGGAGTTAGGCAACAAGGAATTGAGAAGACCTTTGACTCCATCCAACATAAAAGTTGGCTTTAAAAGAAAAGGGATATGGCCTCTCAATTCTGATGCTCTCATAAACATGTTTCCCAGCAAGATGTATGACATTTTTAACACTGACGATGCTTCTGCAATGTAGAACATCCTTAGTTTGTCAGGAATTGATGTTTCAATGGATGAAATTTCACAAACATTGCACACTCCAATGGATATTCAAGTGTATGAATGTGTAGAACAACAACTTGAGGACATGGACAGCCAGCCTGCATAAGAAGACATGGAGGATTTCACATTCCCATCTCCAACACCCACACCTCCAGAAAAAATAGTGCACTATTATGTAGATTGCAGCAATGAAAGTTAGGGTACACTGGACTAGGTGGAGTTTACTGACTCCCAAGTCAATGAAACAATTGAAGTAGATAGTCATTCTTGGAACAGTAACTTCCTTAAGCTACCAAGTCATAGAGTGAATGGAGGTGTGGATGCCAAATCTGAAAATGGTTAGTATTTTAAAACCAAGCTAATAATCAACATCCCTATGAAATAAATCAACATGCTTCATGATGCAATCAAAACAACAAAGGATTAGAAAAACTAGTTGAAAGCATGCAATAAAACATGAAGTAAATCATCTCATATTGGATTGGTGCTATTGTGGAAAATAGCCCTTTCCCAACCCTTGCTTAAGCTCCATGATGAAAATGCTATGAAATTGATATGAAGATACTATTAAGATGGGCAAGATTAGCTCTCAATCAAAGAGAGCAACCTTGTATGAGATTATGGAGGATTTGATCAAGAATGATGCCTCTCATTTATAGATTAATTTGATGAGAGAAATATCTAAATGGATGAATGT